>NW_021026397.1:247596-281600 GCF_004153795.1 Camellia sinensis | reverse complement strand
GGCGCTTCTAAACCGAAACTAACAGACCCGAAGGTACTCGCTACACCGCAAGCAACGCGAGATAGCCTGCCGTTGTGGTCCTCCCTTCTTCAATAGCCTTCTTCATCACGCCCCCGTCGTAAGCCGCTAGTGGCCGATCTTACCGATAACTCGCCCTGCCGAACAACTTGTAGATGGGGCACAATCCATCCCTCCACAGTCGTTCATCCCATTCCTTCAACGGAGCAATTCTGATATCGAGCTGAACCTTCTCCACATGGGCTAATTCTCACATTTCAAGACCAAAAATCCAGGCAGAACTGATCCAGGTCCGGTTCGCTGACCAAGGAGTCAGCTTCGGATGGCTTTCAATCTGGCAAGACGTGTTTCTGCCTTCCGAAAGATATGGGGAAGCACCCCACTAACAGCAACAGCACCTGAGCTGAAGGGCCATCCGGTCTTCAAACCAAACATCAATGACCTGGTCAGAGCTTGGCTCCTCCTTCTTCATTTTGATCTAACTTTTTTCTCGAACTGGCAGTCGGCTAAAAGAGAGTTACTATCCTCTTTTTTGCAGGCCATTTCAGAGGCGAAGACAATATTGCACATAAGAAAGATGCTGGAGCTCGTCGCCAAGACAACAAGCATGGCCCATGATGCAGATGCCAGGCTCAAGAAAGCGACACTTGGAGGGCGTGTGTCGGATAAAAGCAGATCATGCGAGCTACAGTTCGAGACTCTATTAGGTCTCGCCTTGACGTGTGACTTCGTTGCTCGGGCTGAAGCAGGAAAAAATTAAAAATTACGGCAACGGTTGAAGGGACACAGTATATTATTGGTCGTGGAAGTCTCGGGGCCAAACTTGGAAGACCAAGCATAACAGACGTCCAACAATAAGCTTCGTATCGGAAGAAAGATAAGGTTCGGTGATTGCAGAACGTCCCAAGGGTTTCACAAGAACACGCGGAGGGCCCTTCTAATTCCACAGTGCGGTAAGGGCGTAAGGACTTGATTCTAAGTCGACGGTAGCTGTGGCCTGAAGATCGAGGCCGTCTCTGTGGAAATAATGGTAGCTCGCTGTCGGCCCTGAAAACCGACGCGTCTACCAATGCTCCACAGTTGACGTTCTGTCCCAGGCTCTCACTAGAATATGCTGCTTTCGGTTCCAGAACAAATTTTTTCTTTTTGCAGATTCAGGATGCCACCATGAGACGATGAAACGACGAAACGAAATAACTGTTACTCCGGTAAATTCTCTTGCCACGTCAACGAGGCAACACGGGTCATGCCAATCATCAGTTCCAGGTTGGAGGCACGATGGTTTTGAAGACCGACTTGTGACGCTACTCGACTGATACATCGTTCTGCGTTGCTGCTGAGACTTGATCTTCCATCGTGAACCTAGGGTGTCAGATTCGTATTTGACGCCGAAATTTTGAAACCTTTCGTTAGATTTGGTGACTGCTTTTCTTCTATATATATGTTATGTTTGTCTCCCGTTCTGTAATCGGGCCTATGGCCCCTCCTTTGTATTTGCTCTTTGATGTAATGAAAATTTTCTTGAACTTTATTTCGGTTGAACCGTAACCATGTTTGTACTTGTAATGATTTTTCTATGATTCTTTCTCATTCCAACTTTTTATCTCGTTTTAGTGGTCGAAAACTAACACGCTTACTAGCTCCAAGCCTCTTCAGGCCATTACCCGTGTTACTTCTGTGAAGCAAAGTCAAAGACCGTTGGTTTAATCCAAGCAACCACTCTTCAGCCTACTCCTTTACTTCGGCTGAAGAGGTACAAAGACGTTTAACGTTGGCTTGTAAATCCAGCGAACCCTCTTCAGCCATCACCCCTTAACTTCTGGCTGAAGAGTACAAAGTTTGGTATAATTCCCAGCTCCACACCACTCTCAGCCATACCCTGTACTTCGGCTGAAGAGTTACAAAGAGTTGGTTTTAATCCAGCCTCAACCACTCTTTCAAGCATACGGGCCTTTATATTACTTCCGGCAATGAAGAGTAGCAAAGAGTTTGGTTTAATCCAGCCAACACTCTTTTACGCCATACCTTAGTACTTCGGCATGTCGGCTACAAGAGACAAAAGAGTTGGGTTTAATCCAGGCAACACATTCTAAGTTTAGTTATTTTCAGCCAACTTAGATTAGATGTTTGGTTATTGCATGACCAAACGTCCATGCAAGCCTGGGTGATCTCTATTATCCTGGCTTTAGGGAAGGGCGTGTGGTTAAGCCAGCCAAGTCTCTAAAGTTATTTTCTTCAGGCCAACCTAGAATAATGTTATTGGTTATTTTCGACAAACGTCCTGCATGCCCGTGAGATCCTTATTCTGGCTTTTAGGAAGGGTGTTCGGTTTATCCAGCCAACCTCTAAGTTGAGTTTTTCCAGGACCAACTCGTTCAGAATAATGGTTTGCAATATTCCTAATTCACTGAAAGCTACTTTTACAGAGAATACCTCATTGCCTGAAAAGAATCAATTGTTTATATGAGGAAAAAGAAATTACAATGTTGGAAGAAAATAGCTAAAATAAAATTAACTTGAGAAATTGGCCGTGTTCCATGGTGCCGTAGGGATTGTTTGGCATCCTTGTCTAGATCTAGGATGATTTATGACCTCCTTCCATTGCTTGTCTAACCCAACCACTTTGGTAAGGACCATTCCAATTTTGGCCGTAGGCTTGCCGATCTCCTGGAATCAAGGTGGTTTTCCCATTACTTCTGCGTCAGTACCCAATCCTCCGATCTTGACTGTCTTGGATGCACCAGTTATGTTGTATTTTGGAAACTCTTGTTTGAAACGGGACGGGGGGGGCAATATGGACTAGGCCTTTTTATCTTCTTCTTCGTGAGGTCGCGAAGCTCAAACATGTATTGGCCCTCTATTTTAAGTCGGGATCAAAATTTTCGCTTCGAATTGTGGGGGGAGGCCAATTGTCCAGTGGGAATTACTTGCTTCCATTTCCATGGGCTAAGCGAGAATAGTGTCTCTTCCTGGCTTGATCGACGATGGTGTGTTGCGGCGTAAGTATAAAACATGTAGGGAAAGGTTCAATCCCCCACTTGTCTTTTTGCCTTCTCTACCTTTCATTCAGTCCATTCCAAGATATACTTTATTCGATGCTGTCTGCTTGGCTATTTGCTTGAGGATATGCCGGTTGAAGTAGAGATTATAGAACTCTATCTTGATTACTCTATCACCAAAGAACCGCTGAAGAATTCTGCCGTCGAACTGAGTGCCATTGTCTGGTAATTTAGGGCTTTTGGTACGCCAAACCGAGTTGATGACTGTTTTGCCAGACGAACTCTTCATATGCTTTTTCCTTGAATTGATGCCATGCTTCTGCTTCCACCCACTTTGTGAAGTAAGTCGTCTTAATGGTTTAAATATAATCGATACTTTCTACAAATGAACGTCCTCGGTCCACTAAGGACGATAGATACTCATACTTGCTGATGCAGCGCCCTGGCACGATGCAAAGAAAGACTCTATTCATGCTCTCTCTCTGCAGTGCGCTCTCTCGTATAGCTAAATGGCATGTTGCTGGAAGCAGTTGGTCCTACTATGTCCAAGCCCCATAATTGCGAAGACCATAGGGCTATTCCAGTAGCCGAGTTCTCTAGTTGGTTTGATGTTTACTATTGGGTGTGGCGATCAATTATCTTCCTGAGACCTATCCACGCGATCTGCAGCGTAGACCGTAAACTGTTATGGCATTTCTCGCACTTCACTTCACATATTCATCGAGTTCTGCTGCATTGTACATGGCCACCAGTATCTTGGTGAATGGCCCTTATAGTATAGCTAGCGATCTTCCACCTTAGATGGCTTCCGCCACCCCCTCGTGTATTTTCGACAAGGAATGCTTCCACTTGCTGGAATGAACCATTTTAGGTAAGGTCCGTGAGAATGACTTTTGATTGATAATGCCACAAGATGGGGAGAGCCAAAACCGCCTGCACTTTTGCTCTAATTTGTTGGCTTCTTTTCTTTCTTGTAAGAGCCGTCTTTTAAGAACAGCTATGATTGGAGATCATCCTTCAGAGGGCCTAGTTCTGGCGCAACATTACCTCTTCTGCTTCGGGGGTCTTTCAATGCTTTGGTCTAGGTTAGGTAGGCCTCGATCAGTAGTGGATTGACGGTTATGGAGGTATCTGCCATCGAGGCGAAGCCTACTATGTTCGTCTGCTCTGCCTGTTGTTTCCTGCCTGTCGATTGCTCTATCTTTAACTACTATCCAGAATGTCATTGATCTTCTGTTACTGACCATATTGTTGTAGCTTCGGCCATTCTCTCATCCTTTGCTTCATCAGTCGCAGAATTTGATTTACCACCAGCGTGAGTTCGCTGCTTAGCCATTCATTCGGTGGCTTTTTCCTGTAGTTTATTTGTTGGCTTTGATTTGAGGCCTGTAGAAGGCTTTCAGCCGTGCTCTTCGTTTGTTTGATATGCGGGAGAGGGAGCCAATTCTTCTGATGTCCTCATGCTCCTACTACGCGTGAAGCCCGTCCTAGAGAGGATTGGAGGACGCTATGCCAAGTGTCCTGTCACCATGCGCGGTTGGATGCTCTCCATTTCACAAAGTCCAAAGCTCTTCCCAAGACATTCTCGTAACGAACAGCTTCCACGACAAGGTTTGGATGTGGTGGTCAGTATGTGTTGTTGGGACTCGAACGAATGTCGCTTGGTGGTGTTTCCTCTTCAGCGTCCATGCTTCCTGTCTCGCCTCGACTATCTCGACTTGTACCAAGTTCTTTATTGCTGTAGCGTAGTCTTTGGCTTGGTGGAACTGGTTTGCTTCTTTCTTGCCATGTTCTTTAGGTCTGGTCCTGCCTTGGAGTCTGGACCTGCAGTACTTTCTGCTAGGGTTGCGCTATCTCCGGCCGTCACTTCCCATCCTAGTTCGGGTGTGTCCGTTAGGTCGACTGGCAGAATGATGATTCCATGAGTAAATTCGCACAGACAGTGGTCTTGCCAAAGATTTGGGCATTTTCATTGCGGATCCTGGGTTGGAACTTGACTGTCGAATTGTCCACAACTCTACTGCCCACTTCAAGATTCGCCCAGAAAGTTCGCCCTCTTCAAACAAAGCTTTTAGTGGAAAAGCTTGTACGAGGACGACGTATGGTGTGGGCATTGAAATAGGTGGCACCAATTTCCTGGGAGGGCCAGTCCATTAAAGCCAATGCTAAGATTTTTCCAGTGGCAAATTATCTTGTGGTTCGGCCCCTAGTAATGTCTTGCTTGACAATTAAAGATGGGTAGATGCTGGATTCTTCCGTGCACGAACCAAACACTTGCGCTAATTGCGTGCTGAGAAGACTGCCAGGTACAAGACAGATTCTTCACCAGGTACGGTGGGTAACAAGCAGTGGTGGGAAGACATATACTATCCTTCAAGCTTTCCGGAAAAGGTGGCTTGGGTCGTATTCTCGTCCCACCTCAGAAACTTGCCTTCAAGCACTGAACAAAATGTCGTCTCTATCTGACGACCGGCTTATTGAACCGATTGAGCGCAGCTGCCATGCCGGTGAGATGCTTGCACTTCCTTTACGAGTTTGGTCCTCTCAATCCTGGATTGCTTTGTAATTCTGAGAGGGGTCTACTTCTATACCCCGTTGGTCACAAGGAAGCCCAGGAATTTGCCAGATCCTACTCCGAATGCACATTTAGATGCATTGAGGCGCAACTTGTGTTTCTTCAGGTCTCAAACATCTCGCCTAGGTCCTTGAGATGGTCTTTCTCATCCTTGCTCTTTGACCACCATATTGTCGATTTAAGCCTCCATTGTTCTGCCTAACAATGCGTTCAAACATCTTGGTGACCATCCGTTGGAATGTTGCTCCCTGCGTTCTTTAGGCCAAAGGGCATGACCTTGTAACAGAGTATAGTCCTCTGGGTTGAAAGGTATGTGACCTCCTGGTCTTGGTTCATGTCATGGCGATTTGGTGGTAGCCTCTGACGCTACCAGAAAGCTAAGTCGGTTGTGCCCCGCCCGTAGGTCTACCAGTTGATCTATCGTGGTAGAGGAAAGCTGTCTTTTGGGCAACGCCTTGTTGACCATTTGTAGTCGACGCAGACACGCCATTTGCCATTCTTTTTTGGCACTACAACTGTGTTGGAGATACCATTTTGGGGTAGTGCACCTCTCTAATTGCTCCTGCCTCACAGGTTACCTACTTCTTCCGCCACTATTTCAGCCATGGTGAAGTGCCGATCTTGCTAGTGCGCTGAATGACTGGTCTGGCGGATGGTGTGGACATTGAGTTGGTGACAAGATGAAGTTTGGATTAAATGCCTGGCATGTCGAGGGTGTCCAGGCGGAACACTTCAAGTGGTAGAGGTTAGGAATTCCAAGACCTCTAATCTTCTCAGTGCTGGACAACGACGAACCGAGCAAAAGAACTTATCCGGTTTTTTTCATCTATTTTTACCTCTACCAAGTCCTCCCACTGCTTTCTGATCCGCCGCTTGCTGACATCTGCGAATAGCTCATTACTTTCAGGTTCTTCCACCGAATGAACGTATCCTTTGCAGTGCGGCTGCCATTCACGTGACGAAGCATTGCTTTGACATGCTGATCTCCATAGACTTCTTCAATTACACCGGTGTCGCTGGGGACCGCATACTTACGGTGTGTAGGATGATTGCCACCGACGCATGGCATGCAGCCATGTTCTGCCAGGATGATGTTTAAGTAGAGGGACCTTCAATACCCAGAACTCCACTTGTTCGTCGCCCTTCCTGCTCTAACTGGAAGAATTATTTTTGCCGACGGGCCATTCTGGCATGGAGTTGAATCCAATTAGGGGAGATACAGCAGGCGCCAAGTCTTTGTCTTTAACTTCAGTTGTTTAAATGTTTCGTAGTACATGATTTCACAATGAACTACCCTGGTCGATCAGAATCCGTTGATATCAAAATCCTTGACTCGAAGAGTGACGACCGAGGGCATCATGTGTGAGGGCAATATATCCGTTCTAAGTCTTATCCGAAAAAGACATGAACATTTTGTTGCCTCTGTCTTCCCTTCGTCGGTTGGGCGGTTAAAATAATCATTGAAAACTAAAACCAAACATGTGAGTTTCACTATATCCCAAAGATTAGATTTTGGGATTATTTTATCCAAAATTTCAAATTAGATTTGTTGCCCGAGTATTTTACATGATTTTTTTTTTTTTTTTTTTGGGTAGAATTCACTCCAATGGACATTTTCAATCAGTAGTAAACTTAATTTTTAATACTTGAAGTTAAAATTTTTCCATGCTTTTGTAATTTTTTTTTTTTTGGGTCTTAATTGACTCACAATTTCCCCTTCTTTTTTGATACTAATATTTTAAAAAAAATTAAAGGCATCATTCTTTTTTTTTTTTTATTTTGCATGAAATTATTTATATTATTCAACTAAATTTTAAATTTTCACTAACAACATTGTTTTTCACGTGTTAATTTATCTGTTATTTATTCTATTACATTACCTTAAGTTAAAATCTCTTGTGCAATTTGGTACCCCAAGACAGGGGTACTTTCGTCCACATGAAAGAGATATGAGATTTTTTTTTTTTTCTTTTTCATAAATTTCCCATTACTAGTGGGGAGTAGTTATAAGTTGGTTAAAGTTTTTGTTTTGTTACATGTTACATATTGACTTAGACCTATAAAAAATTGACTTTTTTTTTTTTCCTTTTATAGTTGAGTTGTTGAGATAAAATTGTGATTACTTTTTATCGATAAGAGAGAAAATAAATGAAATGATATTAATTTCTCTTTTATCTTATTTGGTTAAATTATATAAAAATATATATAATGTTATATTACCAAATTAATTTTTTTATAGGTGTTAATCTTTTTATTTATTCTATATCTAAAAGATAGTTTTGGTATTATAATAAAATAATATTTAGTGGTTCTATTTCTCTGCATTTCTTTTCATTTTTTGAGAGATTGAAAATAGGAATTGTGAGAAAAATGTGCTTCTATCCATTTTTTTTCTCAACTCTCTCATATTATTTTCATCACGATTCTATTACTTATAACTAGTATAAAAACATGTATTATTTTGACTCTTATGAAAGCATCTCCAAGTGAGATGGTTTTACCATGGTTGGATTCCACTATGACCGAGGTAAGCATGGCTTATGCTAAGCCGCAGACTAGACCGAGCTAACTTTAGTTCGGCTCTTCCATTCATTGCTCTTACCTAGGTTTCTCCTAGCGCCAACCATGGTGTGATCAGACCGAGCTATCAAACAGTAAGGTTCTGGCTGAGATAACCTCGATAAGCCAAGACCGGGCTAACTTTGAGTACGGCAACCAGGCTATGTTCAAAGCTTCCTTTAGACCAGAGTAACCTCAAGATTCTTTCGGACCGGAATAACTTTATACCTCTCTTGGGCCAGAGTAACTTTACACCTCTCCTGGGCCGGAGTAACTTCATGGCCTTTTTACTCAGTCCTTTGCAACGTGACCCATAACGGCCCATTACCCAACTCGCTCCAATTTATAAGTATAAATTACCCTCTCATAGTTCTTAGATCAACTCCTTCAAATAAGTGAGTCTCATTTGACCTAAAAACAATTTGGCAAATGCTCTACCAAGCTGCACATCTTCATGCTTAGGTCTACCCTTACCTATTTTGTTACCTATGCCTTCACATCTCATTCAAAAGCGGCAGGCAGCCTGCATATGAGCAAAAATAGGAAGCAAGGGTTACCTGGGGAGATGTGAAATATATTTAGTAATTTTTTTTTATCTATTTTCCTCTACATATCAATTTATGTAGGTTAAGGAGTATGGTGGCTCCGCTAAACGGTGTAAACTCTTGATTGCAGTTATGCTGTTGTGGGAAGGTCATTCTTCCCTCCCAAATTCGGTGATACAGGTGATCTTGGGGATGGTTTAGAATATTGGAAAGGTTGCTATCAAAGCCTTCGCCCAACACAAATGGGTCTTTCCCTTAATATTGGCATGAATTTCTTTAATCGTTGGCCTTCATTTCTTTTCAATTTTTTTCCTGTTCTAGATTTAGAGCAGTAGTTTTGCTATTGACATGCACCATTGAGATTATGTTGCTTCCTTGCCTTGCAGATATCTCAGCAAGAGCATTTTATGAACCCATTCTAGTTTCTGACTTTGTTGCGAGATATTGCAATGTTAGAGATTTAAGAAGGCCTCTTTCTGATCAAGATCGCATTAAGGTATTACACTAACTTTCTAGTGCAGCATACAATTAATTGCTCATTTATATTTTCTGTGAAGGAAAATGCCAGTAGTAAATTTTGCCAAGAATGAGGTTTTTGCATGTTATGTTGTCACGATAAAATATAAAGGTCTAGTGAAATTTTTATGGAGTTTGTTTTCCACTACCCAACTCGTCCATAATTTTCTCCTATATAACTTTGGTCAATAAGTATTTATATCTGCTTTTGTCGTTGCATATTATATTCCTTGGCCACATTACCCAACAGTTGACCCATTATGACCCTTTTTTTTTGGTGATTCCAGGTTAAGAAAGCTCTAAAAATGGTTAAGGTAGAACTCATTCATAGCGAGGATGTTAAACAGCACAAAATATCAGGTGTATCGGTGCAACCAACAAGTCAATTAACGTGAGCTACTTATCTTTGCTTCTTTCTTTACCTGAGTGAGTTTGGTGTGTGGTTTATCTTCACCATGTAGCAGCAGGGGGAAAAGCTTCACTAAATGCACATAAAGTTAGAAAATGGTAGAAGGATAACATAAATGAGATGAAGCACAAAATTGGTGGATGTTTGTGTGTTGTGATACATCTGAAAGTCATAACTTAGTGGTTGGCAACTGGGAAGTATTCTTGCCTTACTCATGAATGGGAATCTTCAATTCTAAATCATAACAACCTTTAATGATTAAGTTTCTTCTTCAGTGGGAACGGTTTTACAGGAGTTTTAGAAGCATCACAAAAAATATTAAATGATGCAATTTTTAAACTGCAAGCTTAGATCATTGTACCAGTTATGCCCTGTATCTTGCCAAAATTTCTGAGCTACATATATTTGCCAAATTTTTTTGAATTTTGTTAAAATTTAATTTTAGGTGGTTTTTTTAAGTACCTGAGGAGAGTTTAAGATGGAAGGAATGGATAACGAATTGTTTTTGGGATTCTCATAAGATTTCAATCACCTAATGTTTCTCTTTAAATTATGGGGTTAAAAGCAATCGAACTATTTATTAAATTGATTTTTTTTTTCCTTTTGGTTTTTGTTTTGGGTGGTGCGTCATCTTTTGTTATGCTTTTTTTTCTAATTCCTATTATTTTAGGCAGTATGTTTGCTTAGGGCTAGGACTTTGTTTGATAGTTAAGTGAATTGCTTTTTTTCTAGTGCCTATTATTTTAGGCAGTATACACGAGTTGTTTTTTGTTTTCTTGTTAATTTATGTATTGGATGGATAACAAACCAGAAGGGGAAATGATATTGTAATTCCATCAATTCACTTTGGATTGGCTATCTCATTTAAACTGGTGGCATTTTTATCATTTATTTGATGTTTGTCTTTTTTCTGATTTTATCACTTATTTTTTGGGGCAAAATTTATTTTACCCCATCATGATTTTTGAGGCCATGACATTTTAAGTCTCATGTAGTTTTGAACTAAAGTTCCACTATTAGTTTTTCCATCCAAACTAGAGTTCTCCCAATCACACACCATTTTTGAGAGTGGATTTGGTTTTCTAAAAAAATTAAGTGAAATTAACACAACAAAAAGGCAATTTTACCTGCATCTTCTCCAAACCTAAAATTTAATTAAGATGTTAATTAAAGTAAAATAAATTTAAAAATATAATAAAGGATTGATCTAAAATATAATTAAATTAAAATATAAAATAAATAATAATCAAGGATTGATTTAAAATATAATTAAAATTAGATTAAGATGTTAGGAATTGCAATAAATCATTAAGGATTTAGGAGTAATTGTGATCTAAACATAAATAAATTAAAATTATATTAAAAAGTTAGGAATTATAATAAATAATTAAGGATTTATGATTAATTGTGATTTAATTGAATTAATGTTAGGAATTATAAATTATGTGTATGAGAGAGGAGAGAGAAATAAAATAACAAAAAAAGCTTAAGGCTTAAGGGTATTATAGTCATTTCACATCTATAGTTAACGAAGTTAATAGTTGCACTTTGGTCCAAAATCACATGAGAGCTCTGGCCATATTTGAACCATAGGGGGCCAAAGTGCTCGGCCTCAAACCACAAGGAGGTGAAATGAATTTTGCACTATTTTTTGTTGTTGATGTTTACATTTTTTCTTTTGTTGATGTGCACTTCCTTTTCAAATAGGTTTACTTCTGGTGATACGGGTACACAAACGCCAGTTGTGCAATACTTTCGCGAGAAATATGACATCACCCCTAAATTAACGTCCCTGCCTGCGCTTCAAGCTGGCAATGACTCTAGGCCTATCTACCTACCGATGGAGGTTTTCTTGTTTATGGCAATCTAAGTTTTGTTTCATTTCAGTCATTGTTGCTTCTTCTAGCAGTATCATCAATTTGCATTGGCTCTCTCTTTCTACAGCTTTGTAAGATTGTACCAGGGCCAAGGTTTTAAAAAGCGGCCGCAACCGTTACGTAACGCCGTTACGTAACGGTTTTGGCGTTTACCGCCACCCGTTACGGCCGCTTTTGCAGTGTGATTGAGATTCACAGGTGTGTCGGCCGTAGTGGCCGCCATAGCGGTCGTAACGGTGTCGTAACGGCCTGTTACCCACCGTTACGTAACGATTTCAAACTGTTTCTTTCGAAAAAAAAAAAAAAAAGAAGATGAAAATAGGGGAAGAGGGATAGAGAGAGAACAGGAAGATGAAGGAGTAAGAGATAGAGTGAGAGAAGAGGAAAGATGATGAACATATTATTGATTTGTTGAAGTTGTAAGACCTATACTATTCTATTTAACTTCTATCACTCAACTATTTTGTTTGTGTGTGTCTATCTATATATTGTTTGATAATAATAATAATAATAAGTGTAGTCATCATGTATTTGGCTTGATTAATATATATATATATATATTTAGGCTCTTATTTATTCTCTTACTTTTGTCATTGTTTATCTTATTATCTTATATATAATAGTTAATGATTGATTTTTTTGTAGAATAGCTAGAAAACATAACACATATAATTATATATTAATACATATTTTATACATGTCAATTTCTTTTGATTAGTTTATTTTATTTTTATTTACAGGTTATCCAAAAAGTGAATGAAGATTCAAGTGATCCAAACCTAAAAAAAATAAATAAATAAAATAAAATAATTCTTTATAATTTATTTTTAAATTTTTATATGATTACATTAGCATGTATAATTTATTTTTTAAAACTATTCAAGTTAAAATTTAGATATACTTCCACAAGTATAATAATTAAAAAAATAATTTTATACATCTAAGTCCAATAATAAAAAAAAAAATTTGTTACAAGCATAATATGGATTTATGATATATGAAGTCATTAATTATTAAAATAAAATATAAAAAACTCAGTTTATAGTGATTTAAAAATATGAAATATATTGGATCATACTTAAAAATTTATAAAAATTGATCAATATTTATTTTAAAACCCAATGAATATGATTATGGAAAAAAATGTGTATCGGTAAGTTTTGTGAAAAATAAAAAAATCCACGGTTCCAGTTACCGCAACTGTTACGCTATGGCCTTTACACCCCGCAACCACAACCGCAACCGCAACCTCGCCACCGCCACTGTTACGGTGACCGCAACCGCTTTTCAAAACCTTGCGGCTGGGTGTCCGGACTACCTTACGCACACCTCAACTAATCCCAGGACCCACAATAGCGTCCATGCCACGTGGATCAAGCAAATCTTGAGTAAAGCCTACAAACGTGGCCACAAAGAGTTGATAGCACCGAGTGGGAATTGAACCTAAAACCTAGAGGGAACACACTCCCAAACCCCAAGCTACATCCACTAGGCCAACCCCCTTGGGGTCAGAAATGATAAGATTTTTTTGGACAAATTTGAAGATGTTGATGCCTTACGTGATAGGGTTCGTCATTTGACTTTTTCGGTATCGGTTTCATCTCCCCTTGGGGGGTATCCTTTGTTTTTTTTTTTTTTTTTTTTCCTTCAGTGGACTTCTTGTCCTCGTACTACTTGTACTTTTGTCCCCTTCTTAATAAAATTTGTTTGTAACTGATCAAAATTAAAATATATAAAACAACAAAAACAAAAACAAAGGTCAGTCTTAAACAATACATTTTCTTGAATTCCATATCCTTATTTATCACCCCTCATTTTTTATTAGATAAAGTGAAAGTGTCATACCTTTTGAAACTTTCTAGACAACAAAAACAAGAAATTAAAAATCAGAGAAAAAACAAAAAAATAATAATAATAAAATGAATCTGAAGGGGAGATAATAGTATATAATGGAATTGAAAACTCTATACACAACTAAAAAAGTACTTCTGATCTCACCACAGATAGTGCCTTAATACCAAACAAGCTACATCAACAATATAACCTATCTCGCTGGAATATGGATACCCAAACAAGCTAGCTTTATAATGCACTGTACGGTAGCTTGTTTGCAAAGCTCATCATGCCCTGCAATAACTACCAGAGACACATCCCACTAGATCAAAAAGTCTACAGTCCATCTTCCCCAACTGAACAGCGTCTAATACATATCTGTCATGATTAAGATTCTTCCCGCTATTACGAATACAAAATCAGTGGACTTCATGCATATTTTATACCCAGCATGGACAATTCTACTAACGTGCAATGCCTACATCCAGCATTGACAGTACTTACTCTTACAAACATGTCCGATCTTTTCAAAAAGTCTGAAATTTGAAAACGTTTCATGATATGGACAATCAGTCAACATTTCTTGAACAATTTATACCACGTTGTAAATGATAAATCACTTGCAAACATGACTACCTCTTTATCTTTTCAAGAACAAGAAAATACTGTTAGATGGGGTTATATGCAAACTACTACAAGAAAAACAAATAGAAATAACATACTGATAATAAAAATTGGATAAATGACGGTTTTAAGCAACAAGGAGCTACTACAATTAGGTTTGCACATATGGCTGCATCCATACATGATATATTAAATATATAATTGAGAGAAAGTTATGACTTATGAGCACAAACCAAAGCATAGACATTCATGCAAACACATGCAAATCCTATTTATACATATACATATATGTATGCGTATATTAAAACCTAAAAGGAAAATTATAAAATGGGGGAAGAGTACATTCATGGTGCTACCACTGCATCTATTCTTATTTCCCCCTATCCAAGCATGCACTGTGTGTGTGTACGCGCGCGCGCGCACGTGTGCATGTTATGTAGGATGAAGTCTAATGTGGCCTGACCTATATACACATTTGTTGTATTATATTAGTGCTAGGCTAGCAAAGGTCAGCAATTTTGTGATTTCTATATACAAACCTTAGGTAGAAGCCAAGCCACATCATGAAAAGAGCAAATTGAAGGCACCCATGTTTGTTTGGAAGCTTGAAGTGACATGAGAGATATTCATCGACATGTGAAAGAGCTATGGAAGAACCTCACCGGTATGAATAAAGCAATGAACAAAGCTTGAATTGAAGTCTAAAGATCTTCATCAACACAAGGGGGTGAGTGCTATGGAAGATCTTCATAGGCATGAAGAAAGCACAGGAGATGGAAGGACCAGGAAGGCATAAAGAGGACTTGAAAAAGTCCAGGTTGTATTGGCTTCGTCAACCATGGCTTGAGCCTGGTTGACCACAGCAAAGTTCCAGAGACTGAAATTTGCCAAACTTACAGCATGGTTGACTATCTCAGTGAAGTAGTCAACCATCCAGAAATCCGGAGAGTACCTGGAAAAGACCATACTGCAACTTGGTCGACCATTGCAGCATAGTGGTCAACCACCCTGTTGAAATTTCTTAAGAATATTAATATTGTCGTTGGAGGCTTGGCTATATGTACCCCCAGCACCCCATTTAGGGTTTTTTACGAGAGCAGGCACACTTTATATACCTCTGGTAAACTTTCATACACTACTTTAAGTGTTGTTCCTTTACAGGAGAAGGCTTGGCTATTCATACACTACTTTAGTGAAAACTCCCCTTATGTTTAGTGTATCATAAATCTGGTGTGGGATGTTGATGGCATATGTGGGCAAGTAACCAAACCAGTACAAAAATAGTGTTCATCCCTTTATTTCATGTTGTTTCAATTTTCATGTATATATACGTGAATGAGATAAATTATGTACTTCATGCTCTACATGTGTATATATTTGAATTGAGTACCGTGTTGATGAATGCATATACTCCAAAACTTAAATTGAATTCAATTTGAGGATACGCACCAAGTTGCTTAGTTAAGCATGTAAGTAAAGTGAACAAGTCACCAAGTTAAACTACAAAATCACTTGACTTAAATTTGGGACGAATATCAAGTCAGGCATCCCAGTTTTACACTTATGTCAAAAGTATATTGTGTTCAACTTGAGTGAAACTATTTAAAGGCTCAACATAAACTAGTAGAGGTGAATTAGGAAAAGAAATTGAATTAACTATTTAAAAATTAGATTTTTCCTATTCATACATAAGATTGCCATGTAAAATGTCTGGTAATTGATAACATTACAGACATCTATGGTCACAGTAATTAACTCACTCTATTTTACAGCCAAATGTGTGACTAATGAGTGAGTTAATTATGGATACACACCAACTCACTCTATTTTACTCTATTTTACTCCTTAGCTTGTCCCCAGTGTGTCTCCAGCATGTCCCAATGTGTCTGCAACGTGTCCCAATGTGTCCAACTCTCTCTCTAGCATGTCCAACACATGTCAGGAACGTGTTTGTGCCACGTATCCATGTCCAACACCTATACGTCATCTCTGGAGAGGTATCCGTGCTTCATAGGTTGCACTTTACGTTCTTTGCCACTCCCTTATAATTACAAAACCCTTGCCAAGGACTTCCACTCCATACTTTGAGCACGCAACAAATCAATAAAATTACCTAGTTTTCAACAAACATTCACAAATTAAATTTGGGGAAACTAATGACAACAAAAACTAAAATGCTCAAGTGGCATCACTAGAAATGATCGAGTTCAAAATCAATACAATTGTGAGAAACTAAAGCTAGCTCTAGTTTAATGGTTGTGTACTCCAATAAGTTGAGTGGCACTAAAGTTCAAATGCATGCAATTTCATAATTGCCGATAACATTAGAAATCTTGGTGTACTTGTTTCCATCTTTTTCATTATATTATGGGTAAGACAGCTGAAATAACTACGCAATAGCCAGCAAATTGGACAGCCATTAAGGGCCTCATGAAACAATTTTGTTCAGTATTTCTAGTGCTCTTCGTAGTTTGCAGTGCCAACCATCCTTACAAGCCAGAAGAAAAATTGCCACCCTTAACCATTACCATAGCAGAAGCAGTCAAAAGTGGCAATGCAACTCTAGTGCAAGCTTAGCATGGGATCATAAGTAGAAGAAGCATATTTGAACCTTAATTGTGAGTCCTTTAGTTACATCATGAAGAATTTTAACTAAATGAGATTGTTCTCAATATTGACAAGTATAATCAAACAACCATTACAAAATTGCTTTTCATTTTAAGGAATCAAGGAGATGATAAGTTTATCGCTTGTACATATCTAGCTAGTTCCTCAAACAGGAAATGGATGGCTCAGAATCCATAAAACAATTAATAAGTGATAATAATAGGTGCACAATAACTCTGCCAAATCTAGCTCAATTTTTTATTAAAAAATGAACAATGCCATGATGCTATTCAAGTCATAAGCACTACAATGTTGAATTTCATACATACCTCACTGAGTATATTTACGATTGGTAGTTCGCCAGGAAATTTACAGTTAGTCATTAACTTGTGGTTGTGCTCTCGGACAAATTTTGTAACTACCCATTTACCTCCATCTCTTGCTGCCAGCCTTATCATTGCTTTACACCCTTCTCTTGTAATTGGCCTTGGTGGAAGAACCCTGTCTTTTCTAAGCGCATGTTTTGCAGCACGAAAACCTTCTCTTGAACAAACAAAGTCCCGACCTATTATAGCCATGTTCTTTAGTGAGTGTCGAATTCGATTTGTCCGTATGGTGAAACCTGTACGCTTGGCATATTCATAATAGAAATCCCTTGCATCATCTAAAGATAGAAAATTCATCCCAGTAAATGGTTCCAAATTATCCCCATTTAAGCCATTAGACGATGGCTCCACAAAAATTAACCTTTCATTTAGAGAACCATGTGAATCACAACTGTGTAACAGCTCATCCTCTCTGGCTTCATGATCACCAAAGTTCTCAAATGTTTCTTCATCAGAACCTCGGTCAAATTCAAAAAGATCATGTCCACCTGAGGAGCCCACCATTAAGCCCCTAGCTCCCTACAGAAAGAATTACGAATAATAAATATCACAAGTTCCCTAAAACTAGGAGTTCGCAGTTGAAGTAGACAGTTCGTGTCACTACTTTAACCTCACTGTGCTTTCTTTGGAGTAATGGTATAGGATCAGTCTTAAGAGACTTCAAAACACAACAGCATGACCTTGTTGCATTAATGAACATAACATTCATTAATACAGCAATTCAATATCAATTTTCATGACATCAAAACCTGGATCCTTAAGTAAGAGAACATTCTGCCTAATCCACCATGCCTTCTTGTAAGGTTCTACATATCAAGGTTAAACAAGAAAACCCAAACCTGAATCTACCAAGAAGACCAAATTTTGAATGTGTATCAACATCCATCACACAACGCATATTGTTTTGGCCAAAAAATAATGAAATTACTTTCTCGAAGAAGACTAAAGGAGCAATAAAGTTTGTGGAGCAAGAGACAATTTTTGTCGCAATAAGGTTTGGAGCAATAATTAAGAACCATAACAAAATTTTCAAGTTCACATTAAAATGTCTATCAGAAAAAAAGGGGGCCTTCACAAGGAAAAAGTTTCCCCAAAAAACAGCGAGACATAAAGCAATGTGAAACAACCATTGCCTCAAGCATTTAACCCAAAAAACTTACACAAAAAATCTTAGAAATTGTTTTCATTATTTAGGATGACAGAAAGCAGGATGCAAAGCGTAGTTGGTTGAGCTCTAAGAAGCATGGACACGAACACACGACACGACACGAATACAACATAGACACGCCAACACGCTGATTTTCAAAAAATGCAAAGGCAGGACATGACACATGGACAACACGCATGAAATATATAATTTTATATATTTATTATATGTTATATATATGAATATATCATTTAAAGATAATAAAAAATGCAATATGACATTAATTCCTATAAATTTGTATGGTTTTTGTTTTATTATTGTATCTTAAGTTATTTTGTTCAAACTTATAATTAGTTTCACATGTATCTAATTGATAAGCATGTGTGTCCTCCAAGTGTCCACATAGTGTCCGGGTCTTTACAAAATAGGACACGTTTTGAAGAGTATCAGACACGTGTCAAGAAAGTGTCCAAAGGGTGCCGGTGTCCGACACGGACACAACACGGATACGTTATCTTCTTAGAAGTGTCTATGCTTCTTAGATTGAGCTTAATACAAATAACTTTCTATTTTCCTCGAAATGAGTAACAAATAACATCGAAATATTTGATCTTGGTTTCTTTTTTTCCTCCATTCCTAAATTTTCAGCAACCAAACAGAGGTTCACCAGAATCAATAAACACATAATGTTAGCATTAAAAAAGACATGTTGTTTCGATTAGCCCAGAAATGGAAATGTTTCGAAAGTGTTTTGGAAACATAAAATGAGAAAAAAGTAATCAAAAATGTTCGAAAATGTTAGAAACAAATCTAAAACCGATATAAATGTTCATACACTCTCAATAATTAAATGATTAAACATGTTTACATCTATAAATATTGGAAGGTCATAAAATAAAAATAAAAATAAAAAAAAGGTTTAAAAGCTTAGTTGGGGAAAAGGTTCACCATTACAAGAAACAACATTTAAGAAATATAAAATTCTAGGTGTCAAAGATTCTCCGCTTATCCTATCTGTTTCAAGGATTCTCTAACAAATTTAATACTTGTCTTTATTCTCGAATTTTTCTTTTGATTAAAAAAGAGGGGAGGGGGGAGGGGGGGCAAATAGAATGAGTACTGTTAAATATTCTTAATAGATGTCAATATTCCATGTTGTCTCTATAGAATTCATATTTGTTTTCTCTCATCTTCTACTTGGTGGATTTGAAAATCTAAAGGTATTTGGGATCTGATTTCATTCGTGCACAACACAATCAGATAACAGTCATTAACACTAGACTTCATTGTATCCTAGAGGTGGATTCGCAGGTAACCCAATACACACCAGATTCAACAAAATAGGTGAGGAAGAATATCGTCTTAAGGAAAGCGATAGAGTAACGCAACTTGAAGCAATCGTTAACTTTCTCCATCTTTATCTTTTCATCATTTTTATCATTTTTGCACCAACAATCTTGAGAGACGACATTCCAAAAGAGGGAAGCGAATTAATATTTACTTGAAGATACAAAAATAGTTGGTCTCGATTTCGCAAGTCTCATTGGAGCGAAGAATAAAGCCAAAACACACTATATGTCTACGTGTCGCCTATCTATCCACCTATCTGTCCAAGTGTCATCCACCTATTTGTCCACGTGTCGTCTACCTATTTGTCCACGTGTCACCTATCTATCCACCTAATCTACTTATTTGTCCATATCACCACCATCAGCAACCACCACTGGCAACTTTCTGGTGACCAACAATCAGACGGCAAAGAGTAAAAATGGAAAAATTATCCTTCAAAACAATAATTTGTCCTTCTCACCAAACAATTTCATTAATCATGTCCTTACAACCAAAACAAAACAAAACAATCCTTGGACCTAAAGCCATACACACCCCTAGAAATAGACTTCTCACCAATTTTTCCTTTACATTAACTTAAATTCCATGTTTTGTAAAAGGCCGAACTATCAACTTGTTCATTGGTTTGACTCAGTCCTAGCATATATATTGGGCCCAAATGGCAGTCACCCATGAACATGGGGTTGTTTGTTGATATAACTGGTGGACCTTTTCAATTATGAAATTTTGTTTGTGTCTCAATGTTAATAATTTGACCTTGTTCATAGTATTCATATATGTTAATATCATTAAACCAATATTTATTATAATTGATTGATGTATTTTCTAAATTTTAATTAAATTAGAGTTTTTATTTTGTGCAAGCATGCATTAGAAATGAATGAAAATTGAAATTGAAGAAGCATTAGTTTATATGCTATAGTGGTTATCCATTTATTTGAAAGAATACATAGACGTTCTTGTTGAACACTTGGCATGAAAATTAGGACCTAAGAGTAAATAATTACTCATTCTTAGTATCTCTTTGAATTGAAGAAATGATTTTTACAATTTGTTAGTCTCTTGTAACAAAAGAGATGAACTAACATGTTCTTCTGGCACAGGCTTTTTCCTTGAATTTTTCAAAATACAAACTTATCATAAATATGAGTTGAGAGTTGTGACAGTGATTGTTTGTCTGGACATGTGAATCACATCATTAACTATGGTAACACATAGCCATGTAAGAATATTGTTCACGTGACTATGAATTTATCTAAGAAATACCTGCAAGTCATTTTATGTGAAAAACATCAAGGGAGATGGGTCTTAAGCCCACATAGCATAATTACACACACATAGTGGAAACTCAACTCAATGCTTGAAATATCAAGTCCTTGAGTTTAATGAGCCCAAGTACACCATATGCCATGATTGCAAGCACTTAAATTTTACTTGCATAACCATCCTAAGGTAAAAGTGGTTGAGACCTGTAATGTAAAAAGGAGGTTGAGCTACTTAGCTCTTAATAGGCTTACAACGGTGTTTGTTAGGGTACTATAGTTACAAGGGTGATTTTAGTAAGCTTACCTATATGAGTGTAGGAGGTAGTGTCACTTCCTATGAGTCTAAGGGGTTGGCTCTAGAGCGCACATGAAATAGGATATAAACACAAAGCCAATTCACGTGTTAGCTTTTTGAATTTACGCAAGAAGAAGAAAATTTATGTGTGGACGTGTCCAGTTAGTTGAATAGAATCGCTAGTTCAAAGACAAGTCTATTATGCCAACTTAACTAACTTTCACGTGTCTTCACTAAGTGAATGGTTCAAATAGTAAGATAACTTCATTCATGCATAAATTTTTCTAATCCAGCCAAGTTGTATAATCATATATTTTGAAAATGGTGGGGGATTGTTGGAACATTTTCATAGTATATTTGCATGTATTTAATACATATTTTTGGTTGTATAAATTTATAGAGAGATGTGACTTTTGGGTTTAAAATAAGAGGTGTGGCCATCGAATTTAAACCAAAGGTTGTAAACTTTAAATCTAAGGGACACAACCCATGCCTATACAAAGGCGGAAAGGGTTTGCATTTGGATATATGGAATTCCATATTTTCTCTATGAAATTCATATTTGTTTTCTCTCATCTTCTACTTGGTGGATTTGAAAATCCAAAGGCATTTATAAACAACGTTTGTTAAATAACTTGGCAGTCATGTCAATTACAAAGTCTCCTATATATAAACAGCGTTTGTTAAATGTGGGAGCCGAATAAATAGAAGAGTCGAAGGATGCGTGCTCCAGAAATTAGATACTATCCGGCTTCATATTGCGTGACCAGGACGCCGAATACGTGAGTAAAGCCGAATAGATGGAGATCAGTAGCTCCGAATGAAAGAAAGGGCAATGATCAAAAAGTAGGCCCTGGCCCCGAGGATCAAAAAGAACAGGTATAAATACAGAAACAACGGTTATAGAAAGGTATGTAAGAATCACTTCACAAATACTTAGAGAGTAAGCTACCCTGAGTGTCTGAACTAACTTGTCCGTCGGAGTGCTAATTCCGGCACCCCCGACCGGAGTGCTTGTATCTTTTCAGGTGACTAGCTAAGGATCACTAGCGTCTCCCAGGATCCGAAGAGTATTTCCAAACCTATTCCCCACATTAAATAATAAAAAAGGATGAATATATTGAACATAGTATTCCCCACAACTGGCGCCGTCTGTGGGAATACTCAAACACATCCATGGCAGGCGTGACTGAAGATCCTCCGCTAGCCACTGACGCGACCGCACAGAGAGTTGACCCCATTCCTGCAAACTCGCTTGGACCAAAAACCATCGCGGCAAGACTTGCCTCGGACCTCTGCTCATCTTCAAACCCAACACAAACGACAATACAAGCGACCATGGCACAAGCTAGGCAAACCCAACAAAGGTTGGCCAACGTCATCGCTGAGAACGAACGCCTTCGTCGTGATCTAGCCTCGAAAATAGCAAAATCCAAACAAACGGTGTCCAAGGCTTCTGAGCGACCCCTGAGGACAGATCATCTCGAGGAGTTGGTAAAGGACGAACGTCTCTACCAATGCGTCCGGAGGAGTATGGTCGAAACACCTGCCCGTCCGGAGGATGCATCTCCGCTTGACACCACATGTCAATTTCTTTTGATTAGTTTATTTTATTTTTATTTACAGGTTATCCAAAAAGTGAATGAAGATTCAAGTGATCCAAACCTAAAAAAAATAAATAAATAAAATAAAATAATTCTTTATAATTTATTTTTAAATTTTTATATGATTACATTAGCATGTATAATTTATTTTTTAAAACTATTCAAGTTAAAATTTAGATATACTTCCACAAGTATAATAATTAAAAAAATAATTTTATACATCTAAGTCCAATAATAATAAAAAAAATTGTTACAAGCATAATATGGATTTATGATATATGAAGTCATTAATTATTAAAATAAAATATAAAAAACTCAGTTTATAGTGATTTAAAAATATGAAATATATTGGATCATACTTAAAAATTTACAAAAATTTATCAATATTTATTTTAAAACCCAATAAATATGATTATGGAAAAAAATGTGTATCGGTAAGTTTTGTGAAAAATAAAAAAATCCACGGTTCCAGTTACCGCAACTGTTACGCTATGGCCTTTACACCCCGCAACCACAACCGCAACCGCAACCTCGCCACCGCCACTGTTACGGTGACCGCAACCGCTTTTCAAAACCTTGCGGCTGGGTGTCCGGACTACCTTACGCACACCTCAACTAATCCCAGGACCCACAATAGCGTCCATGCCACGTGGATCAAGCAAATCTTGAGTAAAGCCTACAAACGTGGCCACAAAGAGTTGATAGCACCGAGTGGGAATTGAACCTAAAACCTAGACGGAACACACTCCCAAACCCCAAGCTACATCCACTAGGCCAACCCCTTGGGGTCAGAAATGATAAGATTTTTTTGGACAAATTTGAATATGTTGATGCCTTACGTGATAGGGTTCGTCATTTGACTTTTTCGGTATCGGTTTCATCTCCCCTTGAGGGGTATCCTTTGTTTTTTTTTTTTGTATGTTCCTTCAGTGGACTTCTTGTCCTCATACTACTTGTACTTTTGTCCCCTTCTTAATAAAATTTGTTTGCTACTGATCAAAATTAAAATATATAAAAAAACAAAAACAAAAACAAAAAAAAAGCAAAGGTCAGTCTTAAACAATACATTTTCTTGAATTCCATATCCTTATTTATCACCCCTCATTTTTTATTAGATAAAGTGAAAGTGTCATACCTTTTGAAACTTTCTAGACAACAAAAACAAGAAATTAAAAATCAGAGAAAAAACAAAAAAATAATAATAATAAAATGAATCTGAAAACTCTATAGTATAAAATGGAATTGAAAACTCTATACACAACTAAAAAAGTACTTCTGATCTCACCACAGATAGTGCCTTAATACCAAACAAGCTACATCAACAATATAACCTATCTCGCTGGAATATGGATACCCAAACAAGCTAGCTTTATAATGCACTGTACGGTAGCTTGTTTGCAAAGCTCATCATGCCCTGCAATAACTACCACAGACACATCCCACTAGATCAAAAAGTCTACAGTCCATCTTCCCCAACTGAACAGCGTCTAATACATATCTGTCATGATTAAGATTCTTCCTGCTATTACGAATACAAAATCAGTGGACTTCATGCATATTTTATACCCAGCATGGACAATTCTACTAACATGCAATGCCTACATCCAGCATTGACAGTACTTACTCTTACAAACATGTCCGATACCTTTTCAAAAAGTTTGAAATTTGAAAATGTTTCATGATATGGACAATCAGCCAACATTTCTTGAACAATTTATACCACGTTGTAAATGATAAATCACTTGCAAACATGACTACCTCTTTATCTTTTCAAGAACAAGAAAATACTGTTAGATGGGATTATATGCAAACTACTACAAGAAAAACAAATAGAAATAACATACTGATAATAAAAATTGGATAAATGAAGGTTTTAAGCAACAAGGAGCTACTACAATTAGGTTTGCACATATGGCTGCATCCATACATGATATATTAAGGCCTCGTTTGGCATAACCTATATAATCCATCTTTTTATCTTTTTATCTTTTTTTCCATCACATCACCTCTCTACTTTTCTGCACATCTTTTCGTAAAAAGACAAAAAGTGTACTTTTTTAGGACACCCCAAACCAACCCTAAATATATAATTGAGAGAAAGTTATGACTTATGAGCACAAACCAAAGCATAGACATTCATGCAAACACATGCAAATCCTATTTATACATATACATATATGTATGCGTATATTAAAACCTAAAAGGAAAATTATAAAATGGGGGAAGAGTACATTCATGGTGCTACCACTGCATCTATTCTTATTTCCCCCTATCCAAGCATGCACTGTGTGTGTGTACGCGCGCGCGCGCACGTGTGCATGTTATGTAGGATGAAGTCTAATGTGGCCTGACCTATATACACATTTGTTGTATTATATTAGTGCTAGGCTAGCAAAGGTCAGCAATTTTGTGATTTCTATATACAAACCTTAGGTAGAAGCCAAGCCACATCATGAAAAGAGCAAATTGAAGGCACCCATGTTTGTTTGGAAGCTTGAAGTGACATGAGAGATATTCATCGACATGTGAAAGAGCTATGGAAGAACCTCACCGGTATGAATAAAGCAATGAACAAAGCTTGAATTGAAGTCTAAAGATCTTCATCAACACAAGGGGGTGAGTGCTATGGAAGATCTTCATAGGCATGAAGAAAGCACAGGAGATGGAAGGACCAGGAAGGCATAAAGAGGACTTGAAAAAGTCCAGGTTGTATTGGCTTCGTCAACCATGGCTTGAGCCTGGTTGACCACAGCAAAGTTCCAGAGACTGAAATTTGCCAAACTTACAGCATGGTTGACTATCTCAGTGAAGTGGTCAACCATCCAGAAATCCAGAGAGTACCTGGAAAAGACCATATTGCAACTTGGTCGACCATTGCAGCATAGTGGTCAACCACCCTGTTGAAATTTCTTAAGAATATTAACATTGTTGTTGGAGGCTTGGCTATATGTACCCCCAGCACCCCATTTAGGGTTTTTTACGAGAGCAGGCACACTTTATATACCTCTGGTAAACTTTCATACACTACTTTAAGTGTTGTTCCTTTACAGGAGAAGGCTTGGCTATTCATACACTACTTTAGTGAAAACTCCCCTTATGTTTAGTGTATCATAAATCTGGTGTGGGATGTTGATGGCATATGTGGGCAAGTAACCAAACCAGTACAAAAATAGTGTTCATCCCTTTATTTCATGTTGTTTCAATTTTCATGTATATATACATGAATGAGATAAATTATGTACTTCATGCTCTACATGTGTATATATTTGAATTGAGTACCGTGTTGATGAATGCATATACTCCAAAACTTAAATTGAATTCAATTTGAGGATACGCACCAAGTTGCTTAGTTAAGCATGTAAGTAAAGTGAACAAGTCACCAAGTTAAACTACAAAATCACTTGACTTAAATTTGGGACGAATATCAAGTCAGGCATCCCAGTTTTACACTTATGTCAAAAGTATATTGTGTTCAACTTGAGTGAAACTATTTAAAGGCTCAACATAAACTAGTAGAGGTGAATTAGGAAAAGAAATTGAATTAACTATTTAAAAATTAGATTTTTCCTACTCATACATAAGATTGCCATGTAAAATGTCTGGTAATTGATAACATTACAGACATCTATGGTCACAATAATTAACTCACTCTATTTTACAGCCAAATGTGTGACTAATGAGTGAGTTAATTATGGATACACACCAACTCACTCTATTTTACTCTATTTTACTCCTTAGCTTGTCCCCAGTGTGTCTCCAGCATGTCCCAATGTGTCTGCAACGTGTCCCAATGTGTCCAACTCTCTCTCTAGCATGTCCAACACATGTCAGGAACGTGTTTGTGCCACGTATCCATGTCCAACACCTATACGTCATCTCTGGAGAGGTATCCGTGCTTCATAGGTTGCACTTTACGTTCTTCGCCACTCCCTTATAATTACAAAACCCTTGCCAAGGACTTCCACTCCATACTTTGAGCACGCAACAAATCAATAAAATTACCTAGTTTTCAACAAACATTCACAAATTAAATTTGGGGAAACTAATGACAACAAAAACTAAAATGCTCAAGTGGCATCACTAGAAATGATCGAGTTCAAAATCAATACAATTGTGAGAAACTAAAGCTAGCTCTAGTTTAATGGTTGTGTACTCCAATAAGTTGAGGGGCACTAAAGTCCAAACGCATGCAATTTCATAATTGCCGATAACATTAGAAATCTTGGTGTACTTGTTTCCATCTTTTTCATTATATTATGGGTAAGACAGCTGAAATAACTACGCAATAGCCAGCAAATTGGACAGCCATTAAGGGCCTCATGAAACAATTTTGTTCAGTATTTCTAGTGCTCTTCGTAGTTTGCAGTGCCAACCATCCTTACAAGCCAGAAGAAAAATTGCCACCCTTAACCATTACCATAGCAGAAGCAGTCAAAAGTGGCAATGCAACTCTAGTGCAAGCTTAGCATGGGATCATAAGTAGAAGAAGCATATTTGAACCTTAATTGTGAGTCCTTTAGTTACATCATGAAGAATTTTAACTAAATGAGATTGTTCTCAATATTGACAAGTATAATCAAACAACCATTACAAAATTGCTTTTCATTTTAAGGAATCAAGGAGATGATAAGTTTATCGCTTGTACATATCTAGCTAGTTCCTCAAACAGGAAATGGATGGCTCAGAATCCATAAAACAATTAATAAGTGATAATAATAGGTGCACAATAACTCTGCAAAATCTAGCTCAATTTTTTATTAAAAAATGAACAATGCCATGATGCTATTCAAGTCATAAGCACTACAATGTTGAATTTCATACATACCTCACTGAGTATATTTACGATTGGTAGTTCGCCAGGAAATTTACAGTTAGTCATTAACTTGTGGTTGTGCTCTCGGACAAATTTTGTAACTACCCATTTACCTCCATCTCTTGCTGCCAGCCTTATCATTGCTTTACACCCTTCTCTTGTAATTGGCCTTGGTGGAAGAACCCTGTCTTTTCTAAGCGCATGTTTTGCAGCACGAAAACCTTCTCTTGAACAAACAAAGTCCCGACCTATTATAGCCATGTTCTTTAGTGAGTGTCGAATTCGATTTGTCCGTATGGTGAAACCTGTACGCTTGGCATATTCATAATAGAAATCCCTTGCATCATCTAAAGATAGAAAATTCATCCCAGTAAATGGTTCCAAATTATCCCCATTTAAGCCATTAGACGATGGCTCCACAAAAATTAACCTTTCATTTAGAGAACCATGTGAATCACAACTGTGTAACAGCTCATCCTCTCTGGCTTCATGATCACCAAAGTTCTCAAATGTTTCTTCATCAGAACCTCGGTCAAATTCAAAAAGATCATGTCCACCTGAGGAGCCCACCATTAAGCCCCTAGCTCCCTACAGAAAGAATTACGAATAATAAATATCACAAGTTCCCTAAAACTAGGAGTTCGCAGTTGAAGTAGACAGTTCGTGTCACTACTTTAACCTCACTGTGCTTTCTTTGGAGTAATGGTATAGGACCAGTCTTAAGAGACTTCAAAACACAACAGCATGACCTTGTTGCATTAATGAACATAACATTCATTAATACAGCAATTCAATATCAATTTTCATGACATCAAAACCTGGATCCTTAAGTAAGAGAACATTCTGCCTAATCCACCATGCCTTCTTGTAAGGTTCTACATATCAAGGTTAAACAAGAAAACCCAAACCTGAATCTACCAAGAAGACCAAATTTTGAATGTGTATCAACATCCATCACACAACGCATATTGTTTTGGCCAAAAAATAATGAAATTACTTTCTCGAAGAAGACTAAAGGAGCAATAAAGTTTGTGGAGCAAGAGACAATTTTTGTCGCAATAAGGTTTGGAGCAATAATTAAGAAACATAACAAAATTTTCAAGTTCACATTAAAATGTCTATCAGAAAAAAAGGGGGCCTTCACAAGGAAAAAGTTTCCCCAAAAAACAGCGAGACATAAAGCAATGTGAAACAACCATTGCCTCAAGCATTTAACCCAAAAAACTTACACAAAAAATCTTAGAAATTGTTTTCATTATTTAGGATGACAGAAAGCAGGATGCAAAGAGTAGATGGTTGAGCTCTAAGAAGCATGGACACGAACACACGACACGACACGAATACAACATAGACACGCCAACACGCTGATTTTCAAAAAATGCAAAGGCAGGACATGACACATGGACAACACGCATGAAATATATAATTTTATATATTTATTATATGTTATATATATGAATATATCATTTAAAGATAATAAAAAATGCAATATGACATTAATTCCTATAAATTTGTATGGTTTTTGTTTTATTATTGTATCTTAAGTTATTTTGTTCAAACTTATAATTAGTTTCACATGTATCTAATTGATAAGCATGTGTGTCCTCCAAGTGTCCACATAGTGTCCGGGTCTTTACAAAATAGGACACGTTTTGAAGAGTATCAGACACGTGTCAGGAAAGTGTCCAAAGAGTGCCGGTGTCCGACACGGACACAACACGGATACGTTATCTTCTTAGAAGTGTCTATGCTTCTTAGATTGAGCTTAATACAAATAACTTTCTATTTTCCTCGAAATGAGTAACAAATAACATCGAAATATTTGATCTTGGTTTCTTTTTTTCCTCCATTCCTAAATTTTCAGCAACCAAACAGAGGTTCACCAGAATCAATAAACACATAATGTTAGCATTAAAAAAGACATGTTGTTTCGATTAGCCCAGAAATGGAAATGTTTCGAAAGTGTTTTGGAAACATAAAATGAGAAAAAAGTAATCAAAAATGTTCGAAAATGTTAGAAACAAATCTAAAACCGATATAAATGTTCATACACTCTCAATAATTAAATGATTAAACATGTTTACATCTATAACTATTGGAAGGTCATAAAATAAAAATAAAAATAAAAAAAAGGTTTAAAAGCTTAGTTGGGGAAAAGGTTCACCATTACAAGAAACAACATTTAAGAAATATAAAATTCTAGGTGTCAAAGATTCTCCGCTTATCCTATCTGTTTCAAGGATTCTCTAACAAATTTAATACTTGTCTTTATTCTCGAATTTTTCTTTTGATTAAAAAAGAGGGGAGGGGGGAGGGGGGGCAAATAGAATGAGTACTGTTAAATATTCTTAATAGATGTCAATATTCCATGTTGTCTCTATAGAATTCATATTTGTTTTCTCTCATCTTCTACTTGGTGGATTTGAAAATCTAAAGGTATTTGGGATCTGATTTCATTCGTGCACAACACAATCAGATAACAGTCATTAACACTAGACTTCATTGTATCCTAGAGGTGGATTCGCAGGTAACCCAATACACACCAGATTCAACAAAATAGGTGAGGAAGAATATCGTCTTAAGGAAAGCGATAGAGTAACGCAACTTGAAGCAATCGTTAACTTTCTCCATCTTTATCTTTTCATCATTTTTATCATTTTTGCACCAACAATCTTGAGAGACGACATTCCAAAAGAGGGAAGCGAATTAATATTTACTTGAAGATACAAAAATAGTTGGTCTCGATTTCGCAAGTCTCATTGGAGCGAAGAATAAAGCCAAAACACACTATATGTCTACGTGTCGCCTATCTATCCACCTATCTGTCCAAGTGTCATCCACCTATTTGTCCACGTGTCGTCTACCTATTTGTCCACGTGTCACCTATCTATCCACCTAATCTACTTATTTGTCCATATCACCACCATCAGCAACCACCACTGGCAACTTTCTGGTGACCAACAATCAGACGGCAAAGAGTAAAAATGGAAAAATTATCCTTCAAAACAATAATTTGTCCTTCTCACCAAACAATTTCATTAATCATGTCCTTACAACCAAAACAAAACAAAACAATCCTTGGACCTAAAGCCATACACACCCCTAGAAATAGACTTCTCACCAATTTTTCCTTTACATTAACTTAAATTCCATGTTTTGTAAAAGGCCGAACTATCAACTTGTTCATTGGTTTGACTCAGTCCTAGCATATATATTGGGCCCAAATGGCAGTCACCCATGAACATGGGGTTGTTTGTTGATATAACTGGTGGACCTTTTCAATTATGAAATTTTGTTTGTGTCTCAATGTTAATAATTTGACCTTGTTCATAGTATTCATATATGTTAATATCATTAAACCAATATTTATTATAATTGATTGATGTATTTTCTAAATTTTAATTAAATTAGAGTTTTTATTTTGTGCAAGCATGCATTAGAAATGAATGAAAATTGAAATTTGGTTAGTCATTTATGACTTAAGACAATGCAAGTACAAATCATGAAACTTAAGATACGAGAAATATTAGTTCGTACCATCTTGAGTGTTCGATTTGATTGTTTATACCCCACAACTTAATTTCTCAAATTTGTTGAGAAGCATTAGTTTATATGCTATAGTGGTTATCCATTTATTTGAAAGAATACATAGACGCTCTTGTTGAACACTTGGCATGAAAATTAGGACTTAAGAGTAAATAATTACTCATTCTTAGTATCTCTTTGAATTGAAGAAATGATTTTTACAATTTGTTAGTCTCTTGTAACAAAAGAGATGAACTAACATGTTCTTCTGGCACAGGCTTTTTCCTTGAATTTTTCAAAATACAAACTTATCATAAATATGAGTTGAGAGTTGTGACAGTGATTGTTTGTCTGGACATGTGAATCACATCATTAACTATGGTAACACATAGCCATGTAAGAATATTGTTCACGTGACTATGAATTTATCTAAGAAATACCTGCAAGTCATTTTATGTGAAAAACATCAAGGGAGATGGGTCTTAAGCCCACATAGCATAATTACACACACATAGTGGAAACTCAACTCAATGCTTGAAATATCAAGTCCTTGAGTTTAATGAGCCCAAGTACACCATATGCCATGATTGCAAGCACTTAAATTTTACTTGCATAACCATCCTAAGGTAAAAGTGGTTGAGACCTGTAATGTAAAAAGGAGGTTGAGCTACTTAGCTCTTAATAGGCTTACAACGGTGTTTGTTAGGGTACTATAGTTACAAGGGTGATTTTAGTAAGCTTACCTATATGAGTGTAGGAGGTAGTGTCACTTCCTATGAGGGGTTGGCTCTAGAGCACACATGAAATAGGATATAAACACAAAGCCAATTCACGTGTTAGCTTTTTGAATTTACGCAAGAAGAAGAAAATTTATGTGTGGACGTGTCCAGTTAGTCGAATAGAATCGCTAGTTCAAAGACAAGTCTATTATGCCAACTTAACTAACTTTCACGTGTCTTCACTAAGTGAATGGTTCAAATAGTAAGATAACTTCATTCATGCATAAATTTTTCTAATCCAGCCAAGTTGTATAATCATATATTTTGAAAATGGTGGGGGATTGTTGGAACATTTTCATAGTATATTTGCATGTATTTAATACATATTTTTGGTTGTATAAATTTATAGAGAGATGTGACTTTTGGGTTTAAAATAAGAGGTGTGGCCATCGAATTTAAACCAAAGGTTGTAAACTTTAAATCTAAGGGACACAACCCATGCCTATACAAAGGCGGAAAGGGTTTGCATTTGGATATATGGAATTCCATATTTTCTCTATGAAATTCATATTTGTTTTCTCTCATCTTCTACTTGGTGGATTTGAAAATCCAAAGGCATTTATAAACAACATTTGTTAAATAACTTAGCGGTCATGTCAATTACAAAGTCTCCTATATATAAACAGCGTTTGTTAAATGTGGGAGCCGAATAAATAGAAGAGTCGAAGGATGCGTGCTCCAGAAATTAGATACTATCCGGCTTCATATTGCGTGACCAGGACGCCGAATACGTGAGTAAAGCCGAATAGATGGAGATCAGTAGCTCCGAATGAAAGAAAGGGCAATGATCAAAAAGTAGGCCCTGGCCCCGAGGATCAAAAAGAACACGTATAAATACAGGAACAACGGTTATAGAAAGGTATGTAAGAATCACTTCACAAATACTTAGAGCATACAAGTATAGACTGGGTCGCCTGAATTGGAATAAAACATTTCATGTTTGCTTTTTTTGAAAGATGGTTTGCTACTCGCAAGTAGGCTTAAAATGCAAATTTTGCCACCCGCAGGTGGGCTTAGAAAAAGATGGTTTTGCCACTATCTAGTGGGCTTAAAATTCACACTCAATGATTTATTCCAATCCAAGTAACCCAACCTTCACCCACAGGCATTCGCAGATATATCACATAAGCAATAGCCTCATGGTAAGCATGCTATCATGGCATTCACTCACACGCATGCAAGGATGCTAAAGCATAAAGCTCACCGGGTACTCCAAGCCAAAACAAAAACTCATCAGAAATCATGCATGAATCCTAAATATACAGAAATGCCTAATGCAACACATGCAAAAATGCAACTATAGCAGGCTCGGCTATTCTAAACATGGCATATGAAATGCTACAACTAACATGTATTCAATTTGGAATTGGAAGTACGATGTAGTTAGTATGATGCGCCGAGCCCGATGTATGTAAAAACAGATGAATGAAGCAAACATACTGTCTACTGTATGCTAATTGAAATATGCCCTAATCTAACCATCATAAGCGGATAAATAAAAGGAAAGAAAGACGTGGTTGGAAGACATACAAACAACACACGCACACTTATTACAGTTGTGCCCTCACGCAGAGGGTCCGAATAAATATACAGTCCCGAATAAAAGAATATTACAGTCCAAATATTACAGTCCAAATAATATACAAATTCCTAATTAATTAACAAATTAACTAAGAAAGCTTAATGAAACTGGCATGCAAGCCAGGGACTGCTTGCTCTGATGGATGATGCATGTTCCGGGTTGTCTGCGCGGAAATCCACTGGGATGCCCCAATTAGCCTCTGTTTGTGATTTTTCTTGGAAAGCGCGCCAAACTCCGGAAGCTTGTTGATTCTTCATTTGCTGCAACAGAGAGCAGGAAAGGGCATAGCAATGTATTTTCACAGATATATGCATGCCTCGATCCTCGTGCCACCAATCACGCATATCGATGCATGATGGCAGAGGAATCGAAATGTGCAACTCAATATAGAATGAATGCACGTATGAACACAACAAGACCTAACTCCATCATGGATGATCCGGAGTGTCGGTGACTGGGGAATTGAGACACATTCCGTCACTCAGAGTACGAAATGCACCTCGTTTCCCGTGCCCGGGCTAACTCCTATTCCGAACACGATGCAAATTGCATGACATGCATGAAGTGCAACTAAGATACAATCCTAATATACACAATGCTATGAAAATGAGATGCCTCGAAATGCATGCACACGGGCACGCAAACCGAGAAAATGACAGAATACGATCTAAGATACAAACCTAGATCTCTCTCTTT
>NW_021026397.1:219877-247571 GCF_004153795.1 Camellia sinensis | reverse complement strand
TGTGCGCATCACATAGTAAATCTAGGCTAATAACCGGAATAAGAACGCATAATGTTTTCAAAACTAGATATCATGGTTAGTAGAGGCCGATCTTTGATCGGGCGAGCGGGGGTGCTCACGAAGTGACCTTCCCCAATCGTACCCAAGTTCCCGAGCCGAGGCAACTTTGGTGATGACGGACACGTGGCCTTTGGCACCGAGTCAGGGTTTCCTAAATTTCCCATTAAAAAAAATATTTAGGTGGCGACTCTGTATCTGGCAAAGCAGTCCATGTTTGGCACTTCTTTTGAAAATCTGTTTTCTCAAAACAATTTGCCGGATTTGGACTCTTTGGTTCAGATTTAGAACCGTGACAATTTGAGAGTCCTGAGCTGTAGTGACCCCAAATGAACAGAACGGGATTTCCCTCCCGGGGTGTTCGGGGACGCCTACAGCAGCCCAGATTGATAGTGAACACGCAACCCACACTGATTGAAAGTTGAACACGCAGCCCAAACTTCAAATTTTTTGAACACGCAGCCCAGATTAATAGTGAACACGCAGCCCACAGTAACTGAAAGTTGAACACGCAGCCCAAACTTTAATTTTCTGAACATGCAGCCCAGATTAAAATAGTGAACACGCAGCCCACACTGATTGAAAGTTGAACACGCAGCCCAAACTTCAAATTTTCTGAACACGCAGCCCAGATTAATAGTGAACACGCAGCCCACAGTAACTGAAAGTTGAACACGCAGCCCAAACTTTAATTTTTTGAACACGCAGCCCAGATTAAAATAGTGAACAGGCAGCCCACACTGGTTGAAAGTTGAACACGCAGCCCAAACTTCAAATTTTCTGAACACGCAGCCCAGATTAAAATAGTGAACACGCAGCCCACACTGGTTGAAAGTTGAACACGCAGCCCAAACTTCAAATTTTCTGAACATGCAGCCCAGATTGATAGTGAACACGCAGCCCACAGTTTCTGAAAGTTGAACACGCAGCCCAAACTTTAAATTTTCTGAACACGCAGCCTAGATTGATAGTGAACACGCAGCCCACACTGGTTGAAAGTTAAACACGCAGCCCAAACTTCAAATTTTCTGAACACGCAGCCCAGATTGATAGTGAACACGCAGCCCACAGTTTCTGAAAGTTGAATACGCAACTCATTCAATTCATTTGCACGCAGCTTATTTCATTTCATTGGCACACAGCCCGTTCATTTCATTGGCACACAGTCCATTCATCTTTATAGTGACACACATATTCATTCTGAATGCAGGTTAGTTCTCGCAGTGTACGGGGATATGGCTCCACTGCCGCGAGGGATTGGTACGCTGAGCTCCCGGAGGGTGTCCGGGATTTAGTAGACTTGGCAGGGTTCGGGGCCTTCTGCGTTGGACTATCACGTTGTCCTGCCAGGAGGACATTGATGGCAGCATTGGTAGAGAGATGGTGGGACACCACCAACTCCTTTCATATCTCTGCCACTGGGGACATTAACCATGACGCCTCTGGATTTCGCTGTGTTGACCGGCCTGGACACAGGAGGTTGGTCTATTCCTTACGACGAGGACATGGGCGAGTGGGAGGCCGCCTGGATGAATCTACTCAGGGCTCGTCCGCCTGTTGACAGGGCTTCTGGGAGAGTCCGATACACTTGGTTCTCTTCCCACTTCCGGCGGGCGGAGATGGTGCCCGAGACTCCTGAGGAGACGGAGCAGTATGCCCGTGGCTTCCTTATGTTCCTCTTCAGGACTACTCTGTTTGCCGATAGGGGGAACACGGTCGGACTATATCTGCTGAGCGCTCTGGTTGACCTATCACAGGTCAGTAGATACGACTGGGGTGGCGCTGGCCTGGCTACCCTTTACTGCTACATGAGTGCGACCTCCCGCGGGCAAGGAGACTTACTCGGCGGCTACTGGAGAGCCTGGGAGGTACTTTCTGTCCTCTTGATTTACATTTCTGCTTCTCCTTACTTATACATTGCATACACGGCGCACTTTACAGTCTGTATTTTGCCCTCAGCATTTTGTACTTATATTCTGCACTGCTTTTCTCAGTTATGGGTATACGTATACTTCCCGACGTTAGGCCCAGAGTTGGAGGTGGCAGGGCCTCCCATGACCCCATATTCACTGGTATTTGAGGGCCCGCACCGGCCGAGACGCCGAGAGTCTCTCTTTTACTTGCGACAGTATTTTGACACTGTGCGACAGTCGGGGGTACTTCAGAACTTTCAGTTCCTCTCATTTTGATCTTTGATTTGCTCTGTATATTCCCGATTTCTGATCAGTTCATGCATCTGTTATCCGCAGATTACGTGGTAGCCCTGGGCGCCCTTGGGTGATGGTCTCCGATTTCAGTATACCGGAGGATCGGACACCTCCCAGTACAGGACCCTGCTCGAGGGACCGGTTGGTAGGGCCTAGTTTCTGGGGGAGCACTTTCTGCGTCAGGTATGGGGATACACCTCTCAGGATCCTCCTGCAGCACCCCCAGTTAGTATGCGGACCGCTGATAGGATCTCTTACCAGGAGGTAGTCGGTGCCATGCTGGGTAGTTATGCTTTGTTACATCTCGAGGAGGGGGACTACGGCACTTACCGTCATACATATTTGATGCCTCCATTGACGGGAGCTCGTACCCCGATGACGAGGCCTGCTGGTATGTCATCCTCGAGCCAGGCCCGGGCTCGGGCCGCAGATGCCCCTTTCACCAGCGGGGCTGGTATATCTAGAGGTGAGGGTAGATCGGTTCCCCCGGTTCCTCTGATCTATCCTCATCCTGGATGGCCATATATGCCTACTGAGTTGATGGGGTGGCAGTATGGGGCTATCTCTCCGACTCCGATCCCGCTAGAGCCTCCGATGCCCGGTGATCGGTACGCCATTGATCCCGACTCACCACTGGTATGCTCCACTGTTTTTCATTCATCATTCAAACATTTAGACATTCCTTCATTCACTGATGATTATGAGCTCATATTTGCAGCCACCCCGAGAGTACATGGAGGAGGTGGTTGGACTGATGGCTACACTCGAGGGCATAGTCCTATGGAGGGAGGCACAGTTGTCTATCGCGGGCATTCAGGTACCCTTTGGTTTTCTGGCATCTATCATACTTCTGATGACATGCTGATTTCTACTGCATCGATAGACTACTTGTGTAGAACACATCTGACACACACCCCACTTGTACACTGTGTTTACATGCACTCATTTCATGTGATTTTTGCTTGTATCTACATCCGATGTACATATTTGGACTAATGTATTTGAATTGAACTTTTTTATTTTCAGATGCCTCCATGGTCCGGTCAGCCGCAGGTCAGGCCACCTGGGCCTCCTCGGGGAGCTGGGCCCTCTTATGGAGCTGGGCCATCTAGGCCTTTTCAGGGAGCTGGGCCATCCCGGCCTTTCTGAGGAGTTGGGCCATCCAGGCCTTTTCAGGGGGCTCGACGAGGGTCCGTCCGCAGACGCAGGGCTCATGTCATAAAGCCGGAGCCTGATGAGGAGGAGGAGGAGGAGGCCACGGATCGTCAGTCAGAGACATCTGTTGAGGAGGGGGGCTCCGGTCTTGGTTCCGGGAGTGGAGATGAGGCTGAGGGGGATCCTGAGGACGACAGCTCCGACCCGGATGATGATGGTGATGCAGAGGTTGTCCCGTAGAAGAGGATGAGGAGGGCTTCTCATTCCCGCCCCTGAGAGCACAGACGCGTCTGTTTTCCTGTTTTATTCATCTTTTTGCTAGTAGTTGTAGCACATTTGTACATTATCAGGCAGTTTATTTTCTGTAAAACTTGTGCCTTAGTTTGTAAAATGTCGTAACAAACAAAGCATGATGGAATGAAACAGCTTTTGAAAAAGGTATTGTATTTTAAACACTTAGCATCATATCGCATCATTCTGCACCAAAATGAGATTGAATGGAAACATGTATTGCTCATCTTGTCCAGTCAGGCAGTGAACCGACGTGACAACCTAACTTTCTAAGATATAAAAAAATCTTAGTAAGTTTACAACTCGATAAACGAAATACAATAATGTTGATAACGCGAATAAACAAGACTTAAATAAAGATTGCTTAAACAGAGAGCAATGACTCAAAACACGAAACGCGACAGCTCGACAAACAACTCGATAAGCAAAACGACAACTCGATAATCAAAAACAACAACTCGATAAACAAAAGTGTACTCCGGACGATCTGGGCAACGGAACGCATCCGAAATAGAGGGAAATGGAGGCCTTTTGACACATCCGTTGCATGGAAATGCTCGAAACTTTCCCTCGGAGGTTAAACAGGGTCCAGGAGACACACTGGAGCATGGCCGGCCACCTTTGGGAGCCGGCCGGCCAGTTTTCTTGGAGAGAGGGAGCCACCGGCCATTTTTGAAAAAGCAAATGGCCGGCCAGCCAGAAAAGGTAGTCGGCCGGCCACTCAGTCCTGCAGCCAACCAGTTTTTGACACGTGTCCTCTTGAATAGTGCTCTTCCCTCTTTAAAAGCTTCAGCTCCACGGTTCATTGAAACACCTCAGTTTTGCATCAGAAATGGAAGCGTTTCTTGTTGAAAACCTCACAGCTTGGATCGCTTCTTTAGATGGCTCCGAAAAGCTGAACTTCCGGGGTTTCGGCTTAAATGCATTGTTCACACTGAGTCGCATTCCGTTGCACCCTCTTTTCCTCCATGCCGCGGCGAGGTTTTGGAACCCGGTGACGCACGTCTTCAGCTTTGGCGGGCAAGAGGTATGTCCGACTCTTGAAGATTTTCAAGTTTTGATGGAATCTGAAAGCCAAAAAGAGATCTTGCCCCAGTTTCGCTACGGTCATGCCCAGGCCCTGGGGCGGATGTGCGGACTCACCGCTCATGATGCTCGATCTCTGATCAGTAATGGGGAACTGGATATCCTTGGTTTGATCCATCGCTTTTCTGACGCCGGTGACCGCAGCAACCATTATTGGCAAAGTTTCCGGCTAAGATATAACAAAATCTTAGTAAGTTTACAACTCGATAAACAAAATACAATAATGTTGATAACGCGAATAAACAAGACTTAAATAAAGATTGCTTAAATAGAGAGCAATGACTCAAAACACGAAACGTGACAGCTCGACAAACAACTCGATAAGCAAAACGACAACTCGATAATCAAAAAAAACAACTCGATAAACAAAAGTGTACTCCGGACGATCTGGGCAACGGAACGCATCCGAAACAGAGGGAAATGGAGGCCTTTTGACACATCCGTTGCATGGAAATGCTCGAAACTTTCCCTCGGAGGTTAAACAGGGTCCAGGAGACACACTGGAGCATGGCCGGCCACCTTTGGGAGCCGGCCGGCCAGTTTTCTTGGAGAGAGGGAGCCACCGGCCATTTTTGAAAAAGCAAATGGCCGGCCAGCCAGAAAAGGTAGTCGGCCGGCCACTCAGTCCTGCAGCCAACTAGTTTTTGACACGTGTCCTCTTGAATAGTGCTCTTCCCTCTTTAAAAGCTTCAGCTCCATGGTTCATTGAAACACCTCAATTTTGCATCAAAAATGGAAGCGTTTCTTGTTGAAAACCTCACAGCTTGGATCGCTTCTTTAGATGGCTCCGAAAAGCTGAACTTCCGGGGTTTCGGCTTAAATGCATTATTCACACTGAGTCGCATTCCGTTGCACCCTCTTTTCCTCCATGCCGCGGCGAGGTTTTGGAACTCGGTGACGCACGTCTTCAGCTTTGGCGGGCAAGAGGTATGTCCGACTCTTGAAGATTTTCAAGTTTTGATGGAATCTGAAAGTCAAGAAGAGATCTTGCCCCAGTTTTGCTTCGGCCACGCCCAGGCCTTGGGGAGGATGTGCGGACTCACCGCTCATGATGCTCGATCTCTGACCTGTAATGGGGAATTAGATATCCTTGGTTTGATCCATCGCTTTTCCGACGTCGGTGACCGCAGCAACCATTATTGGCAGAGTTTTCGGCAACACGCCCTTTGCTTGTGCTTGCTATCCCACTTTCTGCTTTCCTCGGGCTCCGACGGAGCTAGCATTCGCCTGGTCGAAGTTACCCAAGGCTTAAGGGAAGCGAAGAGTTGCATTGCCATGACCCTGGCCGAGACTCTGATGGGCTTGGATGCTTTTCATCGCCGGGAGACGACTAGATTTGCCGGGAGTCCACTGCTGTTGCAGGTAGTGTTTTCCTCCCAATCTTATATGTATATTTGCTCACATCACTCGGCCCTCAGGCTCCATTTTTCTCACAAAACCCTTGTCTTACTTTTCTCTCATCGCACATCTCTCTGTTCTTTATTCTCTCATTTTTCATCCCTCCCCAGGTATGGTTAATGGACAAATTACAGGTCGTGGACTCTTGCCCGGCCTATTCAGCGCGAGGCTATTTCTTTCGACAGCGTCTAGTTGATGCCCTTGATGAAAGGTGGTGGTTTGACTGGATGTGCAGTTTGTCTGCAGATCGCATCGCTTGGCGTTGTCCTTGGCTCAATCTCCCGGCGATGAGCTATAGTATGTCCCGGTTGATCGGGATTCAGTTGGTTGGTCTTACCCACTGTGTGTTCTACTTCCCGTTCCGGTTTCTGCGCCTGTTCGGTCATGATCAGATTTGCCCACCAGAGGGGATTGAGTACCCGGCTGCTTTCCAGGTCCGAGGTGCACAACTTGCGCGATATGCCACAGCATGGAGGACTAGAGAACTTCTGGCCCCTGCCCCTACTTTCAGTTGCACTTTGTCTGATGAGTGCTTGGATTGGCTCAACGAGGAGGCGCAGGTTGGGCCTAGCATGGCGTCAGAGGCTTCGACCAGCTCTGGGAGGGGGCGCAGGGATACTTGACTCAACTATGCCCTAGATTTATTGCTTTATCAGTACTTTTAAGTTTTCTTCATGAATGTAATAAAAAGCAGCTTCGATTGTATGCAAGAGTAGGAGAACTCTATTTTGAAATCAATGAAATTGAAGGTTGTGGTACTGAAAATTTTCCGTTTTTGGTCCAAAAGTGGTCTAAGTTGTAAAAAGATTAATTTGAACAAAAATCAAGTTTTACTAAAACTTTTCAAAACCATTTTCGATAGAGATCAGAACCAGACACGCCTAAGATCTGTCACTGAGATGCACAACCCTAGATCCCTGCAACTGGAAAGTTGCCCCTAGTTTGAAGAGCACCACGGCACTGCGTGGCAACGGAAAGTTGCCCTAGTCTGAATAGCACTGTACCGGAGATCGCGATAAATGCTGGTGGATAAAGATTATAGCGATCCCGGGTTTACCCTTGTTGAACAGTGATCCGGACATGTGTCCGTAGATGTTGGTAGTTGTTTATTACCTTGTTTGCATCCTTTTTACTTTGTATTTGAGTTATAGGATGCGTTGGGCAGGTTTGTTACAGGTCGGTTGCGTTTGGGAGCCTAGTGTTGCTGCCCAGATTTTTGAACCTTCGCTCGAGCCAGGAGTTTGTCGCTCGAGCGAGAGTTGAGTTTGTGTCTGGTGGGTCGAGCCAGAGTAGCTTCGCTCGAGCGAGCGCTTGCATCTGGTTCTGGACCTGAGAGTTGTGTTTTCTGGCTCGAGCGGTCTGGTTTGTTCTTTGCTCGAGCGAGTAGTTGGTCGCTCGAGCGTGCTTCTGGTTGCAGACCTGAAGGGTCGAGTTGTTGACTTGAGCGAGCAATCTTTGGCTCGAGCGCACTTTTGAGTTTTTGGCTCAAGCGAGAGTTCCTTGGCTCGAGCGAGAGTTTCTGTGTCTGGTCGCTCGAGCGACCAAGTCTTCGCTCGAGCGAGCGTGTGTTATATCAGCGGACAGTAGCGATTTGAAACATCACTTTTTCACTTCTCTTTTTGATCTAAACTCAGACCCGTGACCCTCTCTCTCTACACTTACACTCTCTCTAAGATTTGATCTCCCTAGGGTGTGAATCTAGCCTAGATCCTTTGTTAAAAAGATAGAGGGCATTGAGAGCTTTGTTTTAATCTGAAAAAGTTTGGATTTGGAGCACGTTGGTCTTCGAGTCTTCATCTCCTTTTTGGCTCAAACTTCGAGGTAGGGATATCCTACTCCTCTCTATGAATTTTGTCTTTAAATTTTGGTATTTTGAGATGTTGGGGTTGGTTTGGTAATTTTGAGAAAGATAGGGGCTTTTGTGTAATTTTACAAAGGTTGGGGTTTTATTCATAATAAACCTAGATGCATGTTTGGCATAGAGAATAAATGTTAAATCATTGATAAAATGGGACCCAAGGGTTGAATTGGTAATTATGGAATTGACCTAATTACATCGTTTGATTAATTGAGATAATTAATTGGGAAATGAAGAAATGAAATGTTGATTGAATATCCGAGGAAATGAAATGTTGATTGAATATCCATTGTGCATTTATTTTCTGTTTAGAAATAACTGCTTTGGGCTATCGGTGGAGGATAGTCGTGATTGTTGTAGACAATGCATGATGATTAGGCAAACTGAAACTAATCAATGGAATGTGTCATGGAATTTGACGGTTGATAGAATACATTAACTGTATGTATTGAGTGTTTGTATATAGAACCAATGTGTTTGTATACGTTATGTGTAGAGGAGGAGATGGGGGATGTACTCCGCGGTTTAGGGGAAGATAGGGGATATACCTCTAAACCGGATAGTGTTGGGAGAAGATAGGGGATGAACTCCGTAGACAGAGCTCATATGCTTGTCTAGAAAAGGGAAGATAGAGCTCATATGCTTATCTTTGTGAAGTGTGGATATAGCTTATATGCTTATCTGTGGATATTGTTATTATACATATCTGTTGTAGAGTGTGGATATATCTTATATGCTTATCTGTGGATTTTGTTGTTATACATATCTGTTGGGAATGTGGGTAGTGCGTATATGCCTATCTGTTGAAAAGGGGAAAATGAAAAGTAATTTGGACTCTTAAGTCGTAAGACATAAATGTGTAATTTATGTGAATGTATCAGTGTTGACCATCTATCAATTGCTAATGTTTTAGTCATTATTCATGGTTGGTTTAGTGTATTTCTACTGGGCTGTGGCTCACCCTATATGGGAATATCATTTTCAGGTACAGGAAGCATGCCACCTCCAAGGACATAGCTTGGGAGGCTAGAGGCGGACACACTGGTGTCGATTTACTTTTTGATGTATTACATGTAAATACAAGCCAAGGGCTTAATGTGTACGAGTTAGTACTCTTTGATGTAACCAAGTGTTAACTTGGAAAGCTGTAAGCCTGTAAGGCATTTGCTTTTGTTGTTAACATGTAATACCTTTTGTAATGAAACTCTGATAAATGAAAGAATATGGAACTTTTGAGTATCAATGCATGTCTTATTTAATGGGTTTAATGCTATTATTTTGAGGGCGTTACAAAGATGACTGAGATGGTCAAAATGGACAAAGTTGATCGGGGAAGGATTTATGGCTGAACTTCAAGGAGAAGCTGCCTACGTATCCCAAAGATGGGAATCAAGCCTTACGTAGTTCAGGCTTAGGTTCGCTCGGGTATTTTCACTCTCGTTTTACGCTCTAACTTTTGCCAAGGCCGCCCTTTGCGGGTTTTCAACCTTGCGAGCTCAGTTTTTACATTTTCTAATTTTTTTGTGCTCTAACTTTTGCCTAGGTCGCCTTTTCGGGTTTTCGGCCTAGCGAGCCTCTCAAGGATAGTATTTCTTCAACTTGTCCATATTGACCGGTTGTGAGAACTCCAAGCCATCTAGATCCATCAGAACCACAGTTCCACCTGACCAGATAGCTTTGATGATGTAGGGACCAGTCCAATTAGGCCTGAACTTGCCCCTTGGGTCGTGGATGGGAGCTCGGTTATCCTTGAGCACCAGATCTCCTTCCTTTAGATTCCTGGACTTAACTTTCTTGTTGAAAGCCCAGGCAATTCTGCGCTGATAACCCTGAACATGGTACAGTGCTTTCAATCTTCTTTCATCGAAGAGCATGAGTTCCTCAAGTCTGCTCTGCTGCCAGTCTGTCTCGGCTATTTGACACTCGGCCAATACTCGTAATGATGGGACCTCAATCTCAATAGGTAGAACGGCCTCCATTCCATAAACCAATGAATACGGAGTCGCCCCGGTAGAAGTTCTGATTGAAGTCCTGTAGCCCCACAGAGCAAATGGCAGCTTATCTGGCCACTCCGGTAGAAGTTCTGATTGAAGTCCTGTAGCCCCACAGAGCAAACGGCAGCTTATCTGGCCAATCCCGATAGGTTTCCACCATCTTCTGCAGTATGCGTTTGATATTCTTGTTGGCGGCCTCGACCGCTCCGTTGGTCTGCGGCTGGTATGTAGATGACTTATGAAAAGCCACGTTGTATTTTTCCAACAAGTCTATCACTTCCTTCTTGAAGTGGGAACCATTGTCTGAGATGACCTCGTTTGGGACCCCGTAGCGACAGATGATGTTGTTTCTAATAAACTTTGCGACGTGTGACGCCTTCAACACCGCATAGGATTGGGCCTCGACCCACTTTGTGAAATAATCTATCGCTACCAGGATGAACTCATGCCCATTTGACCCCTTCGGGGTGACAGCCCCGATCACGTCAATTCCCCAGACTGAAAAAGGCCATGGCGATGTCATATTGTACAGCTTTGACGGCGGGATGTTCATGCGATTTGCATGAATCTGACACTTGTGGCATCGCCGAACGAAACTAACACAATCCTCCTCCATGGTGGACCAATAGTAACCCTGTCTGAGGATCTTCCGTGCCAGCATTACCCCATTCATGTGTGCACCACATTCTCGTCCATGGATGGCCTCCATCAGGCGTTTTGACTCTTCAGCTTCTACACACAGCTTGTGCATCCCCAGATGGCCTCTCTTATACAGTTTACCCCCACAGATGATGAACTGGATGGCCATTCTTCTGATTGCCCTCTTATCCTTGGCGTTTACCCCTGGCGGGTACACTTCATTTTCTAAGAAATTCCAGATGTCATAATACCAGGGGTTTTCGTCCTGAACCTCATTTATAGCGGCGATCGACTCATAGGCTGGTGCAAATTTCTGGTCGATGACGACTGGACGTATCCGGATTCCAAACGGTATGTCTATCATAGAAGATAGAGTTGCTAAAGAATCTGCGAACCTGTTGCTCTCTCTTGGAAGATGGGCGATGTTTAGCTTCTCAAACCGAGGGATTAGCAAATCCAAGGTTTGGTGGTACATCATCATCTTTTCTTCCTTGACTTTCCAGTCTCCGTTTGCTTGAGACACAACAAGGTTCGAATCCACGATGACATCCAACAAAAAAAGTAAAGCATGCCCTGCCGTAAAATGCACCAACTCATCAATATACGGTAGGGAAAAGTCGTCATTCGGACTAGCTCTGTTCAAATCCCTGAAATCCACGCATACTCGGACCCTGCCATCCTTCTTCGGCACTGGAACAATATTGGCCAACCAAGTCGGGTATTCGGATACCTGCAGGAAGCCTGCGTCGATCTGCTTGGTGACCTCTTCCTTAATCTTGAGAGCCCAATCAGGGCGGATCCTTCTGAGTTTTTGCTTGACAGGTCGGGCTTCGGGGTCAAGGGGGATCCGGTGCTGTACAATCTCAGGATCGATCCCAGGCATGTCTTTGTAGGACCACGCGAAAACATCTTTGAAATCTTTTAGTAAAGCGACTAAGCGCTTGCGTTTTTCTGAAGACAGCGTGGACCCGATCTGGACCAGCCGCGGGTCCTCCTCAGTACCAATGTTCACAGTAATGATTTCATCAGTTAAGGGTTTAACAAACCTCTCCTGCTCCTGCTCAATTAAGCGTTGCAAAACCGGAGGAATTTCTTCCTCGTCGTTTTTATCAATGTTTTGAAAGTCTGAATTTAAGCAATAAATTAAGGGCACAGAGAAGTACTCAGAAACCACAGCCATTTGATTCTCATTAAGCTCATCCAAATCGTCCGAAATCTCGGTTACATTAGACTCAAATGAAAAAGAGAAAGACGACCTGGACTTAACTGTGGTATCCGGGTTATCACCCCCAGGATTACCAGACTCAGACTCAGTCGAGCAGGAACCTGATTCCGACTCACAGGACTCGGTGGAATCAGATTCCGGCTCACTACTTGAACCGGTGCTGCTGGATAAGAATCCCTCTTCGTATTGCCACGTGAGAGAGGGTGCGATGGATGCATCCAAAATGGTTGCTGGAAGGCCCGCAGCCGTTTCATCCCCAATCATGGAAACCGAGGAGTTATCCCCCAAGCACATTTGGTCGATCGAAGGATCTGAAAGTAGACACGCCAGCGCTACCCCCATTTCAAGTTCGGTTCCCTCAGAATCCACTGCCTTGCTCTGTTCAACCACAGCTGATGGGTCCGTCTGCTCTTCGGCAACGTCATTCCCGGATAATTGCAAGTCGAAGAAGATCTCGAAACCGGGCACGTGCTTCCTCTCCGCATTCAGCCATGGTTCTGGGAAGCCGCAAAATGGAAAATCTTCCCCCTCCTGGACGAAGCGTCCGTTCAGGGTACCCCAGATGGGCCTATGCATTAGTTCAAAAGGCTTCCCAGCCTGCTTAGCTCTGGCTCTTCCGGCCATTTCTTTTCCCTTCCTCACCCAGTCCTCTTTGGTGGGCAGATAACCCAGTCCAAAGGTGTGAGGGTTGTGTGGCACTTCGGCCAACGCTGAGACGCCCTTCCGGTCACTCCTTCCCAATCCCATTCCGGGGATGTGTTGTAGCTTGTTCATGAGGTAGACGGATTGAGCACTGACGTACATTCCCTCATTCACAGCCATGATATTCTGTACCACTCGAGCCTCAGCCAAAGTGAACCCGGATAAGAACACATCCTCAGTGCCGTGCTCGATTTCTAATACTGGCTTGGACACTTCCGGTGGTGGATGGATTGATGAATTCCCAAAAACAATTGCTACCCCCTTCCCGCGAGGGTATTTCAGCATCTGATGCAAAGTGGAAGAGACTGCCCTGACCTGGTGCAACCACGGTCGCCCCAAGAGTAGGTTAAAGGTTGCGGGAACGTCCAAGATATGAAATTCGATGTTGGGTTGTCCTGGACCAACCTGGGTCTGGATCTTGACAGTCCCCATCACTTCCCTGCTAGTGTTGTCGTAGGCTCTTATCACCTGTGTAGTTGGCACAAAGTCCACGGGTTTTAACCCGATTGCATATGCTGTTTTGGCTGGGCAAACATTAATAGCGGACCCGGTATCGACAAGTACCACCGGTATCCACTTGTCTCTACATTCCACGGAAATATAGAGGGGTTTGTTATGATTTATGCCTTCAGGCGGTAGTTCCTTTTCTGAAAAGGTCAAAACCGGGGAACCTCCTCCCGGGAAGACCAGCCCAACCAGCTGCTCTGGTGTAGTATCGATGGAGAGTTTGGACTTGTCCATAGCAGTTAAAACAGCTTGTCTATGTACCCGCGAAGCCATAAGTAGTCCCCAGATGGAGATATCTGCCTGTATCTTCTTTAGCTATCTCAGCATAGCTTCTTCTTCAATCTGTTTCTCTTTCTGTTTTTCCGCTTCTCTATCTTTCCTGGATGCCTCGGGTTGGTCCAGGTGTGGGGGCTTGAAGTACCGCCCACTTCTCGTCATGTGATCTACTTCATCAAGATACCAAGTGTCATCCGGTTGGCCACTTCCCCAGTCTTCGTCCGTGTGGGCAAGACATAAGTCGTCGTCTTCCCACCACATTCCGCTGGCAGCCAACAGGCACCTGTCTGGCTCTGGTCCACTCGCACTCACAGTGCTCTCCGTCCACATGCTCGTAGCATTCTCCATCTTCGTGCACACAGCACTCTCAGTCCCCACAGGGCCCTTTGCTTTCCTAATTCTCTCAGCATCCTCAAACTTTTCTTGTTTCAACTATGTCAGTACGGCTGATTGTTCAACAATTCCTGTATCCGTAATGCCCAAGTCTCGAGCGGAATTCTTAACACCGGCGCTCTCCGGCGGTATAACTTGACTTTCGGCCATTCCGGTGACAGCTGTTACTCTTGCCCCTGCCAGGCCCTGCTCTGGTTGGGGTTCCCCCTCTTTATCTGGTTGATCCTCGAGCCATCCGGTGGCCTCTGCCGATTCCTCATAGTCGAACCAGTTGATGGACGCATCCCTTGGTTCCTGGTCATCGAAAAATTGCAGGTTGGCGAAGTCCTCCTCTATGGCTGTCAAATCATCTGCCCTTTGTTTGAACCCATCTCCCTGGATTACACATAGCTCTCCCGCCTCTGGCAACTCTATGCCCAGCCCATTTTGGCTTGCTGGTAAGATGTACTTACTCGGATTGTAGGCTCCTCTAGTAGAACTCTGTTCATTCCCAAATTCAACAATCCCATCATTTCCCGAAGCCTGCCCTGTCCCATCTTCGGTGGTCACCACCGTTGGCTCTGGTTGGGTTGTGGAGGTGTCCACCATGCACAAAGAGTCGGTGCAATCGGGGAGGAACACCTCCGGCTTGGGTAGGTGGGATGGGGTAATATAGATACTAGGATCGTAAGATGCGACCCCAGTTTGGATAAAGTTGATTCTATTGGGAGGAGGAGCTTGGTTATGTGATGGAAGAGGATTGGTCATGACATTGGGTTTATCGGGAGGCGCGATCACTTGCTTGTCAATAAGATCCTGGATCTCATGACGCAATCTGTAACAACGGTCGGTGTCGTGACCGTGTTGTTGGTGATACGCACAGTATTTTGCTGGGTCATAAGAGGGAGGGAGTGGATTCGGTAATGGCTTTGGCTCCAGAGGTTTCAAATGCTTTTTCCTGATCAATACCCCCAGAGCTTTGGACAGGGGCATGTATAAGGGTGTGAAAGTTCTTTGGCCTCGAGATTGGAATCTGTTGGTTTGTGTGTTGCTTCCGGACGCGCCGGAGAAAGGTGTGGCCGCCATAGGCCTTGGAAGGGGAGGGGGAATGGTGGTGACCACGCTCACCTCTGAAGTTCTTGCAGTCGCAGAGCCACTCGGGCCCGCATTGTTGTTTCGGTTGAATGTTCTCTGGGGTTACTCCCGGTCTTGGTCGATCAGACCTTGTTTCATGGCATCCTCAATTTGCACCCCCATTTCGTGTAAGTCTGCGAAGGTGGGGAAGGGGACTACAATCATTCTCTGCATCAGCTTTGGTTGGAGATTGCGCACAATCATCCGGATTTGATCTTTATCGGTAGGCCTCAAGGTCATCATCGACGCCTTTGCCCTCCACCGGGTTACAAAATCAGAGAAGGTTTCCTTGGGCTGCTGCCTTGTCGTCTCGAGATCACGAGTTGTGATCTCGATTTGAGTGTTGTATGAATACTGTGCGACAAAGGCCTCAGCCATTTCATCCCAGTTCTTCTTCACTTCATCTTCTAACTTCGCATACCAGGTGGCGGCTACACCCGATAGAGTCCGGCTAAACAGTGAGAACTTCTGGGGTCTAGTTAGGCCCATTGGCCGAAGGATGTCTGAAAATAGCCGAAGATGAACCATAGGGTCCCCAAACCCGTCAAAACGGTCAATTTGCGGCATTTTGAACCTATCAGGCAATATCACGGCCACATCGGCATATTCATCCCCGATGTCTGGAATAACCTTCACCCCTTGAGATTTCTTGAAGAGCTTTTCAAGCTTGCTCAATTTCAGAGCGGTATGGTCAATCTCGAACTCAAAAGGGGAGTCCGGGTGATTGGGCGCAGGGGTCTTGGACAGTTGTGTCGGAAGCGGGGGCGGAGCTAGCCCCGTTGGGAGGTTCGTGTCCTCTTGTAAGTTTTGGATATTCGGCAGGGTATTCTGGGCATTTGGCGGAGCGTTCTGAACAGTAGGCGCCTGCTCAGGTAATGGGGCCCCTGCCAGTGGAAGAACCTGATGCGAAGCAGATGCCGAATTCTGTTGTTGCAGTCTGGTAATTAGTTCAGCCTGCTGGGTCATGATCTTAGCCTGTTGCTTGGCGAACTCATCTCGGCGGATGGTATCCTGTTGCATGGCCCGCATGGTTTCTTGCATTTGGCGTATCATCTCATCAACTCCTGTTGGTGCCGTCATACTGTTTTGATCTATCTGAACTGCTGGCAGATCTATCTCTATAGCAACAATGGGGATCTCAATCCGGCTGTCTGCTGATGGGGTAAACCACTGTTCTGGTGATCTCTGTTCAGATACACTGCGCTTTTTCTGTCTTCTTCTGATAACAGGGGGTAGAGAATGCAACACTGGCTGTCTGTCAATTAGATCCTCAGATCGATTGAGTCGGCGACCTCGTGTCCAAAGTGCTTGGGGGGTATCTGCTGGGTTTGAAGCAATTGTGCTAAAACTGCCCTAGCAAAAGATAAATAAAGCAATAAGGAAATAAATAAACAGATAAACGGACAGCATAACGGCGTAAAGTAAATGCATGACACACAGTCGGGCATAACAACACACAGTCAATAAGCTGAAAATCTCCTGTTGGTGCCGTCATACTGTTTTGATCTATCTGAACTGCTGGCAGATCTATCTCTATAGCAACCATGGAGATCTCAATCCGACTGTCTGCTGATGGGGGAAACCACTGTTCTGGTGATCTCTGTTCAGATACACTGCGCTTTTTCTGTCTTCTTCTGATAACAGGGGGTAGAGAATGGAACACTGGCTGTCCGTCAATTAGATCCTCAGATCGATTGAGTCGACGACCTCGTGTCCAAAGTGCTTGGGGGGTATCTGCTGGGTTTGAAGCAATTGTGCTAAAACTGCCCTAGCAAAAGATAAATAAAGCAATAAGGAAATAAATAAACAGATAAACAGACAGCATAACGGCGTAAAGTAAATGCATGACACACAGTCGGGCATAACAACACACAGTCAATAAGCTGAAAATACACTGTCCTCGAACACTGATTATCATTCCTGTATCATTGTCCCCAAAGCTGAATCTCTGATACCCGCAGATAACTGATTCCCAAATACTGACTGATGCCCGCAGGCCTGATACCCACAATACTGAACTGATGCCCGCAGGCTTGATACCCACAATACTAAACTGACGCCCGCAGGCCTGATGCCCCAAACTCGTACATTGATACATGCATTCCTGTAGAGACGCACTCTAAAGCACATAACAGATAAGTGAGAGCCAAAACACCCCTATGTTGGGGTAGGGTTTCCCTGTCCTGTTTTGTCAGGAGCTAGGGTTATACTCGCACGCAGCGGTTTCAAACAACCTATAAACGGGTAAAGCAACCTGTCCTAGTTTGGAATGGTCACTATGGTCCGAATATGCACTAGGTCGAATGGCAAGAGGGTGCCCCGGTAAAACCGGGGTTTGTGTTCCTATACTGGCAGATCCAAACCGGTCAGCATTATGGTCATGCCTTGACAAGAAGCTTCGGCAAACCGTTCAGGAATAGCAGATGGCAAACCGGTGTCCTGAGGCGCACCAATGCAATGCAATGCAAAGAACACACAAGTGAGTCAAAAACAGATATCATGAGTTCGAGTCAAGTTCTCTAAATCCCAGCAGAGTCGCGAAAACTGGTAACAAGCGCGGGGGACCTCGCTACAGCTCGGACTCGATTTTGTAGTCCACGGTATTCTAAAATCTTGAACCAAAGAGTCAATATCGATCGTTTTGAGAAAACAGGTTTTTGAAAGAGTGCCAACATGGACTGCTTTGCCAAATACAGAGTCGCCACCTAAATATTTTATTTTGGGAAAATTTAGGAACCCTGACTCGATGCTAAAAGGCCACGTTCCGTCATCACCAAAATTGCCTCGGCTCGGGCACTTGGGTACGATTGGGAAGGTCACTTCGTGAGCACCCCCGCTCGTTCGATCAAAGATCGGCCTTACTAACAATGATATCTATTTTTGAAAACATTGCGGTTTCTTATTCCGGTTATTAGCCTAGGTTACTATGTGATGCGCACAGCAAATAAGTATTAGACCGGGTCGCCTGAATTGGAACAAAACATTTCATGTTTGTTCGTTTTGAAAATGGTTTGCTACCCGCTAGGTAGCTTAAAAATGCAGATTTTGCCACCCTCGGGGGGTTAGAAAGATGGTTTTGCCACTATCTAGTGGGCTTAAAATCACAGTCAATGATTTGTTCAATCCAAATAACCCAACCTTCACCCACAGCATTCAGGCAGTTATATCACATAAGCAATTAGCCTCATGGCAAGCATGCTATCATGACAGCACTCACACGCATGCAAGGATGCTAAAGCAGCCTGAAGTTTCTGGAATGGAGGATGGAGGCCTTATCCATGCATGATCCTAACTATACAGAAATGCCTAATGCAACACATGCAAAAGTGCAACTATAGCAGGCTCGGCTATTCTAAACATGGCATATGAAATGCTACAGCTAACATGTATTCAACTTGGAATTGAAAATACAATGCAGTTAGTATGATGCGCCGAGCCCGGTGCATGCAAAACAGATGAATGAATGCAAACATGCTATCATACTGTATGCTAATTGAAACATGCCCTAATCTAACCATCATAAGCTGGTAAATAAAAGGGAGAAAGACGTGGGGTTGGAAGACATACAACACACACACGCACACTTATTACAGTTGTGCCGTCGCGCAGAGGGTCCGAATAAATAATACAGTCCCAAATAAAAGAATATTACAGTCCCAATATTACAGTCCAAATAATATACAAACTCCTAATTAATTAACAAATTAACTAAGAAAATAAATAAAACTGGCATGCAAGCCAGGGACTGCCTTGCTTCTGATGGATGATGCATGTCCGGGTTGTCTTGCGCGGAAACCCACCTGGATGCCCCAATTAGCCTCTGTTTAGCAGTTATTCTTGGAAAGCGTGCCAATCTCTGAAAAGTTGCTGATTCTTCATTTTGCTGTAATAGAGAGCAGGAAAGGGGCATAGCAATGTATTTTCACAACTATATGCATGCCTCGATCCTCGTGCCACCAATCACGCATATCGAGGCATGATGGCCGAGGAATCGAATTGCACAATTCAATATAGGACGAATGCACATGAAAACAAAATTAAAACCTAACTCCATCATGGGTAATCCGGAGTATCGGTGACAGGGAATTGAGACACGTTCCGTCACTCGGAGTACAAAACGTACCTCTTTTCCCGTGCCCGGGCTAACTCCTATCTCGAACACGATGCAATATGCATGATATGCATGAAATGCGACTAAGATACAACCTAGTATGCACAATGTTATGAAAATGAGATGCCTCGAAGTGCGTGTACATGGGCACGCGAACCGAGGCAATGCATGAATGCGATATGGCTAAAATGGCATATAGAATGCGACATGGACTTATACCAACATGAGAGAGCCTCAGCCACACTCACATAAGAGGCCAGTGGATGAAAATGAAGTGCCTCGAAATGCGTGCGCACGGGCACGCAAATCGAGGCAATGGCATACGCAATGCAATATGGCTGAAATGGCATATAGAATGCAATATGGACTTATACTAACATGAGAGAGCCTTAGCCACACTCACATAAGAGGCCAGTGGATGAAAATGAAGTGCCTCGAAATGCGTGCGCACGGGCACGCAAATCGAGGCACTGGCATACACAATGCAATGGCATGGAAAATGATATGCAAACATGCTAATGGAATTTCAGCACTGAAATGTGGGGAAAACAGCCCCGAAACGAGGCGAAAGTACACCCGATGCACGGAATAGTCCCGAAACATGAATTTTGGCACCCGAAATGGCCTATAGCTATGCAATGCGTGCACAATTGGTACATGGAATGTAAAGACAGAAGCAAGACAGCCCCAAAATTAGCATTTTACCAGTACAAAACAAGGCCAAATAGCAAACAGAAGCAGGGCAAAACTAGCATGCAAGAAATGGCCCTAAATGTGAGATTAAGAAGCAACTCATAGCTGCTGGCCCCAAACAGGTTAGGGTCCTTCAACAATGTTGAAGAGGGACCCAAAATATGATGTTTTTCAGAACTGTAAAAACCCCAAAAACCAATACAGGTACGGCTGCACTCTTATGCAAGAAAAGGGGCCAAAAGATGGCCAAAGAAGGAAGTGGTAGATGCAAAGCCCAAACAGAAAAGTACCCTTCTACAACACTGATGAGGGACCAAAAATATGACTATTTACAGTTTATGGCAGCCCCAAAAACAGTATACAAACATGCTAGAAATGCAATGCAAAATGAGGCTCAAAAGTGGCTACAACATGAGGTATGCAAAGCAATCACCAAACAAGAATAGACCCTTAATAAAACATGTCAAGAAGGTCAAAATAAAGCCACTTTCAGTTCTGTAAATCATCCAAAAATGGAAGCAAGATAGGCTAACAAATCATGCAAAAATGGGGATTAAAAGAGAGATATAACATGAAGTGTGTAAAATATGCCTCAAACCATGAAAGGCACTTAATGAAAGATGAAGAATGGGCCAAAATAAGACTATTTCTAGCTCTGTAAAATGACCAAAAATGGAAGCATAATAGGCTGCCAAGTCATGCAAGAAATGGGGACCAAAGATGGATAAAAAGACAAGTGGCATATGGAGGTCCCAAACAGGGATGAGCCCTTCTTCAATGTTGAATAGGGGCTCAAAATAAGCCTACTTACAGTTTATATGATGCTCCAAAACAGATTACACACAAGCTAAAAATACCATGCAAGAAAATGACATTCAAGAAGGATATTGAAGCAAGTGCAAGATGGAGGGCTTAAACAGGGTTGAGCCCTTAATGAGACATAAACAGGGTTGAGCCCTCAAAGTTCAAGAAAAAGGGCCCAGGTTGTTTAACATTAGCCTGGAAGGAGGGGTACAAAAGGGTCAAGCAACATTACTGGCCGACCACCAACTTTTAGGATCCTCCTAAGGGTGTACATCACAAATATGTGGTTGAAAGTTCAAAAAAGTGGCCCTAAGGTGTTCAACATTAGCCCGGAAGTGAGAAAAACGGGTGTCGGAGGGCGTCGGAGGATATATAACTGGTTGCTGCAACAATTACTGGCCTCCCACCCTTCAGTGACCTTCCTGGTGATAAAACAGAGGTACCTGCCAAAAATGAACAAAAACCGATGCAAAACGAATGTTCGGGGGGCCAAAATACGCAGTTCGGGGTCCTAAAAATGGGCTGTTAAGCACCAAAAGTGGCATTCGGCCACGAAGTGGGTTTCTCAGATGCCAGTGTCCCTCAAAAGGGAGTAAATAGGAAGTATGCCAAAAACCGGGGCAAACGGAGATGGTTAGGCGGTCCCGAACCGAGGCACACGGCCAATGATTCCAAAAAATCGGAAACCGGGCTCCGAAATGGGCAAAATGGCCTACGGCCACAGAATGTAGCCTACGGCCACTGAGAGATGATCTACCGGACCTCTCCCTCCCTTCGGGAAAAGAAACAGAGAAAACCGAGTCTGGTTCGCAAACCGAGGCAAGGCACAACAGAGGGTTCGGAAGTCCGGAGACAGGGCTCGCAGCCGCGACTCCGAGACTTCTGAACAAGCACAATATCCAATATCACCGAGTGCTCAACTGGTGACGTCTGAGTCTTAAGGTCGGTCAAAAATGGGGTGTCTACAGAGTTCAAAGTATACCATTTACAGTTCATCCATGACTAATTCATCAATACTATTTATAGACATCAATAACAAAAACATGAAAAACTATTTCATTAATGATAACAGTTTCTACTACTTCAAGCTTAGTTTTGGTTGATTATAATTTGATCCTTTGAATGAGGTTACAAAATTAGAAGTCATAAGCTTTCAAACTTCCAGAAGACATTTGGAGGATCACAAACTGCATCTATTAACTAACCCTGCAAGTAGCATAATCTTATTATGAAACCCACAAATTGAACACCCAATTATCAATGTTCAAAACATAAGTTCAGATTTTGTATGTGACTCAAACAAAAAGAAACTAAACCTTTGCAAGAGCTTCAGAAATTTAAAATTGATTACAACAATAAAAATTTGAACTAAACACCAATAAATCCAAAAACCAGAAAATACAAAAAATGTTTTCCAAAAAATATTTTCGTCCAAAACAAATGGAACGTAAGTTTAATTTTAAAGGTACGATTTTACCATTTAGTAAAAAGGAAAAAGAAATTGTAGTTATCTATACTATACCATATATAAATTCCCCCCCCTCCCCCTATCTTATAACACAACATCTTTAGTAAATTTTCCCCCCCCCCCCCCCTAATTATCTTATAACATGACATCTTTAGTCAGCTTTTTTGCCTTTGGTCACAGCCTATCAATAATTGGTAATTGCAAAAAATGACGAACTATGTTGCTGCATTATTAGTAGGATTCAAAACTTCAAAATATTGACTACAACAATAAAACTTGAACTAAACCACCACTTAGTCCCAACTTATGTATGACAATGTTTGAGCTTCACATGCCTGTTTGGTTGCAAAAAGAAATAATTTTATTTTGAATTAATTACTTTAATAATTTTTAATTCATAAACTATGATTTCACCCTCTTTTTTTTAGTGTTTATCTTATCAAATAATTTTTTGAATTTCTTTTAGAAAGTAATTCTGAAAACTCAGCCAAAGAATCTTAAAAAAATGACAAGTAACAAAAAAAAGTTAGGAGTGATTAAATTTTCATTGCCAAAACATGACACTACCCGTTTATTTGTTGGATTAGGTTGGATAGGATTATTAGTGGATGAATTATTAGTGCGGGAAGGGTATAAGATAAATTGTGTTTGTTTGTGCATAATAATATATAGTACAATAATGTTTAGGAGATCTAATTTGAGAGCTCTAATGATGTGGAGAGTGCTCATGTGATGTGAGCCTACACTCTTCTGTCTATCTCTGCCTACTCTCTCTCTTCCATCTCATTAGAGCTTTCATTAAAACTACTATTTTGGAACTATGTATTACTACTCATGTATAGTATTAGTTGGTTGGTATTAAATATAAGAAATTACGTTAAAAAAATCTCATTATATAAAATAAAACTTTGTTATTTTTGTAGAATGAATGGCAAAATTGTATTTTCTCCTCCAATCCTCTAATCCTATGGGATTAGAATACCAATCACACCTCTTCCATGGGTTTGCTAGTCCCCTCCTTGGAGGCTATTAGTAGTCCCAAGGGACTCTTTATCCTAAAACTATCATTCCAAACAAACACAATATTTACAGAACCTATGGGATTATTAATCCAGTCCCATTGATATTGGACTAAAACAAACAGGCCCTAAAAGTGTTGTTTTCTTGTAATGTATGAAATGGAGCATATTTCAAATAGTTGTACTTGAGAATTTCTAAATAGAAGTATGCACTAACTTTAATTTATTAGCATGTTAACATTCTTCCTAATGTAAAAAAAAATAATAATAATAATAAATTAATTAAAATGACATTTTTTCCATGATAATTATGTTTATTTGCACATCCTAGTCTATTATATGTACCTCAGTGCCATTACCCAAAAAATGAAATACGTAGTGCTTATGTGAGAAAGAGAGAATTGGGCCATATTAGTTTTAGTCTAGCTATATAGAATTTTGTTCACTTGTGTGTACAAGTTATATTATACAAATAAATGTTTTATACAAAGTGATGTGATTCATTGTAATCCTCTCATTTTCAAACAAAATACCAATCTTGGGCTCATAATTTTTAAATTTCAATTATCTCATCATAATGGATGAAATTTTTATATGAAAGAGTAGCTTTGTGTACACCATTTATCCTTTCCTTCACTTCATAGACCGATAGAGCAATAGGTCTAGCATGTTGTCTACACAACTGTTGTGTTTCAAACATAGTTTTTTAGATGGCTATGTTTCAATAAACTTTTTAATGGTTGAAGTAAAGGATAATGGTGTTGTTCAAAATTGTGAAATTAAATAAATAGATTTATGAAGAAAACAAATTATATACCAAGAACATATGCTGATAATTACAACTAAATTTCTACAGAAATACACAAAAAACAATAAAGGGTAAAGAGACAAAACCGAAGCCTGCACGGAAGCAGTTTCCTTAAAACAAATTTCGCCGCCTCACGGGTCGAGTGCTTAAGGAAACCCGGCGTCTGTCTCCCAGGATACGACCGTCAAAACCAGCTACGACAGAAGCACTATCTGTCTAGCTTAGCGAACAAAACAATGGTAGCACTCTCTCACAATAAGAACTATGAAGCAAACTGACTTGTAAAATGGAAGCAAAAATTTCTATATTGAAACTTGACAGGAGGGTCTCAATTTACAGATGTATAGGGGAGAGAGGAAAAGCCTCCAGCCTTTAAGGCTAGTCATTAAAACACCAAGCATCCATAACCCCTTTCCACAAAATGAAAAGTATGGATGCCCAAAGGATTCACACCCTTTAGCCAAGAAAAAAGATTTAAATACTCTTTAAAATCCTATTCATGAATCTAACATCATGAAGCAATTTCTTGGCAATTTCTTATTCAAAACCCAATGGTTTTTGGCTCACTTGGACCCAACACAAAAAATGGTTAGGACCCACTTTAATATTTAATTAAAGTCACCACACTTTAATATTAAATTAAAGTCCCCAAAAATCATTTTTTCCAACAATCCCCCACATGAATAAAAATTGACCAAATGACTCAACAAACGGACATCGTTCAACAATAAAGACTCTGAAAGAGAGTACAACGGACTAACCCCGACATCAGAGAAGGTAGCTTTTGGCTTTGAACCTCTCCCAGTGAAAACCTATCGATTTTACTGGCAGATCAGTGAATAAGACATCTTGAACAGCTCTACCGTTTATGTAAACTGAGACAATAGATCTCATACGGGAATTACTCCTACCACCATTATGTTCTCACTGGTGTGCCCTGTGTGGCCCTGGACACTAGCCTGGTTTAGCGAGTGGTTTCAAAGAATCTTGGCCTGCCCAATTCTTCTAGAAGCGGCCCCACTTCAAACTCACATAGGTGAGTCTACTAAAGTATCCTGCAATACTTAGCTCAACAGCTTAACACATAAGAGTCATTAAAAGCTCAGCTTATCCTCTACACTTACAGGTATCACTAATAGAAGGAATGGCTGCAGGTTTAACCTCCTCAGTGACATACCACCGTTACACGCAATTAGGTTGTCCCATTGAACCTAGATCTTGGGATCTCCAGTCAACTAGGTTGGGTTTCCATTCCGGTAACTTCCAAAGGCCTTAACCCCATTCTTTTTGACAACGTTTCGACTAACAGTCGACTTAACCCTTTGGTTAGCGAATCCGCAATGTTGTCCTTAGACTTTACATAGTCTAAAGAGACAACTCCATTCAAGAGTAGTTCTCGTATGGAATTATATCTACGACGGATATGTCTAGACTTTCCATTATACATATTACTCTGTGCCCTACCAATTCTAGATTGACAATCACAATGAATACAAATAGCTGGCACAGGTTTAGACCAACGTGGAATATCTTCAATGAAATGGCGAAGCCATTCTGCTTCTTCCATTGCTTTATCCAAAGCAATAAACTCTAATTCCATCGTTGATCTAGATATACACGTTTGCTTGGAAGATTTCCAAGACACGGCTGCCCCCACCAAGAGTGAACACGTATCCACTAGTGGACTTTGAGTCCTTTATATCTGATATCCAATTCGCGTCACTATATCCTTCAAGCACCGCTGGATATTGAGTATAATGCAGCCCATAATCCCGAGTGTAGCGTAAATACCTTAACACCCGCACAATGCCCTTCCAATGAGAAACATCAGGATTACATGTGTATCTACTAAGCCTGCTAACCGAGTAAGCTATATCTGGCCTAGTACAACTCATCAGATACATTAAACTTCCAATTACCTGAGAATATTCTAACTGAGAGACAATCTCTTTATTATTCTTGGTAAAGTGTAGACTTAAGTCTACAGGTGTCGATGACACACTCGTATCTAATCCACTAAACTTCTCAAGTATCTTATCAACATAATGAGACTGAGAAAGTACAATTCCACCAGAGATTCTGGTAATCTTAATTCCCAGAATAACATCTGCAATGCCCATATCCTTCATGTCAAATTTAGAGTTTAACAACTTCTTGGTAGTTTTGATCATTTCATCGTTACTACCTATAATGAGCATATCATCAACATATAGACACAAAATGACATAACCTCTGTCAGTGTCTTTGACATAAATACACTTCTCACATTCGTTGATTCGAAACCCATTTGACAACATTACATTGTCAAACTTCTCATGCCATTGTTTAGGCGCTTGCTTCAAACCATACAAAGATTTGACAAGTTTACAGATTTTCTTGCTTTGTCCTGGAGCTGAAAACCCTTCAGGTTGCGCCATGTAGATTTCTTCATTCAAATCCCCATTTAAGAAAGCTGTCTTTACATCCATCTGGTGTATCTCAAGATTGCGCAAAGCTGCTATCGCAATAACTATGCGAATGGATGTTATCCTAGTTACAGGTGAGTACGTATCAAAGTAATCCAGGCCTTCTCGTTGCCTGTACCCTTTGATAACGAGCCTCGCCTTATACTTGTCAACAGACCCATCGGCCTTCATCTTTCGTTTAAAAATCCATTTGCAGCCTAAAGGCTTACAACCTGGAGGTAAATCTACCAACTCCCAGGTGTGGTTCTGTAAGATGGAGTCAATCTCACTTTTGATCGCTTCTTTCCATAAAGGACTCTCAGGAGAAGTCACAGCTTCGTGGAAAGTTTGAGGTTCGTTCTCAACCATATAAGTCAAGAAGTCTGGACCAAAAGATTTGGATGTCCTAGCCCTTTTACTCCGTCTGGGCTCATCTAAAACCTCAATTTGATCATCACCTGGATCATCAACATGATCATCCTCACTAGCAAGCTCATCAAATTGCTCCAAAGACCTTGGAACCCCTGCATGGTTCGGCAAGGAAAAATGTCTTCAAAGAAACATGCATTCCTTGACTCCATGATGGTATTCCTGTTTATGTCTGGAATTTCAGACTTATGAACAAGAAACCGATATGCACTACTATTATGTGCATAACCAATGAATATACAATCCACAGATTTCGGGCCTATCCTAACCCGTTTGGGTGCAGGAATCGCCACTTTTGCAAGACACCCCCACATTCGTAAGAATTTATACGAAGGCTTAACACATTTCCATAACTCATACGGTGTCTTGTCCACCTTCTTCTGGGGTACTTTATTCAGAATGTAATTTGCAAAGAGAATTGCTTCCCCCCCACAAGTTCTGTGGCAATCCAGAACTTATCAACATTGCATTCATCATTTCCTTTAGCGTCCTATTCTTCCGCTCAGCAATCCCATTAGACTGAGGAGAATAAGGCGCAGTGGTTTGGTGGATAATCCCAGATTAAGCACAAGTCTCAATAAACGGAGATACATACTCACCACCACGATCACTTCTTAAAGCCTTAATCTTGCGGCCTACTTGATTCTCAACTTCATTCTTATAAAGAACAAACTTGTCAATCGCCCCATCTTTGCTTTTGAGCAAATAGACATAACAATACTTAGTGCAATCATTGAGCAGTTACATATCCAGGACCCTTGACACAAATAGACGCGTCACAAGTTCCATATAGATTACTTCTCAATACAATTTTTTTCAAATTCATTAAAATTTCATGTACTGATTCTTGAATCCCCACTATAGTAGAATATTCGTGTGGTATTTTCTCAGATTTTGCGCGTGTAATACATGTTCCTTCTATTTCTCCAAGCAAAGCTCTTCGCATCACAATGCCTATGGTGTCAGCTTGGCCTTTCAGAAGTGGAGACAAAATAAAGCGTCCATAATAAAAACGCT
>NW_021026397.1:197213-215331 GCF_004153795.1 Camellia sinensis | reverse complement strand
TGTGTGTGTGTGTGTGTGTGTGTGTGTGTGTGTGTGTGTGTGTGTGTGTGTGTGTGTGTGTGTGTGTGTGTGTGTGTGTGTGTGTGTGTGTGTGTGTGTGTGTGTGTGTGTGTGTGTGTGTGTGTGTGTGTGTGTGTGTGTGTGTGTGTGTGTGTGTGTGTGTGTGTGTGTGTGTGTGTGTGTGTGTGTGTGTGTGTGTGTGTGTGTGTGTGTGTGTGTGTGTGTGTGTGTGTGTGTGTGTGTGTGTGTGTGTGTGTGTGTGTGTGTGTGTGTGTGTGTGTGTGTGTGTGTGTGTGTGTGTGTGTGTGTGTGTGTGTGTGTGTGTGTGTGTGTGTGTGTGTGTGTGTGTGTGTGTGTGTGTGTGTGTGTGTGTGTGTGTGTGTGTGTGTGTGTGTGTGTGTGTGTGTGTGTGTGTGTGTGTGTGTGTGTGTGTGTGTGTGTGTGTGTGTGTGTGTGTGTGTGTGTGTGTGTGTGTGTGTGTGTGTGTGTGTGAGAGAGAGAGAGAGAGAGAGAGAGAGAGAGAGAGTGAGTGAGTGAGTGTGTGAGGAAAGGTTCCCCTCATCACTTCCATTTGTCTGTACCATGGATCTTCCATTTGAAAAAGTCTAAGAAGACGTAAATAAATCACAAAATCAGATAATACTTTTCACCTTCTTCCATGACATATGTCGCATCCAGTGGTTATATAAAATTATTTTAGAGTAAATTACACTAACAATCATTATAGTTTGTAATTCATATCACTTTGATTCTTAACTTTTTAATTGTGACACATTTGACTCTAAATTTTAAATTTTGTTCCAAATAAAGACAACTGAAGATACCATTGCTTAATTTCAATGATAAAATTATCAATTTGATGAAATATAAACTAATTTGACAAAAACAAAAGTCAAAAAAATATTTTTAAATTTTTAAAAATTATTCCTACCAACCAAGATAAAATTATATAAAATTGATAAATCTTTTAGACATTTATTTATTTTTCCAAATTAATTTTTATTATATGTTTGGATGATGATCATGTAATAGATGGTTGTTAAGATTTTAATGTAATCGATATATTTAATATATGAAATATTTTTATTTTTGGTTTTCTATGGCTTTGTTAAGTAATGATATCAAAATTGTTTTCATATTTGACTTTTAGAAAAGCAGAAACTAATTAAATGAAAATAAAAATAACTACCTATTACATGATTATCATCCGAACATATAATAAAATTAATTTAGCAAAAATAATAATAAAATAAATGTTTAAAAGATTTATCAATTTACATCATTTTATCTTTAGTGGGTAGAAATAATTTTTAAAAGTTAAAAAATATTTTTTTAACATTTATTTTTGTCAAATTAGTTTATATTTTTATCAAATTAATGATTTTGCCCTTGAAATTAAGCAATAGTATTTTCAATTGTCCTTATTTGGAATAAGATTTAAAATTCATGGTCAAATGTGTCACAATTGAAAAGTTAAGGACCAAAGTGACACAAATCCTAAACTATATGAACTATTAGTGTAATCCGCCCATTATTCTAAAAAAAACATGTCTCGTAGTTCAAAAATACATACTTTCATGGCATTAAAGATGGGGCCTCCAATGGCTCTCCAAATTAGGGCTGAGTAAGGAATCTGTAAAATCTGTAATCCAATCCAGTCTAGTCCAATCCAATCCAATAGGTTTGGATTGGTTTTTTCGATCTGTGGTTCGGTTCCGGATTGAAAAATTAAAAATTTGTAGTTCACGGATTAGTTCCAGATTGAACCCCACGGTTCCGAATTGGAACCGATCCGAACCGTACACAAATAGTCTATATTTTTATTATACACCATAGTATCTTCTTTTATTTTATATAAAACTTAAATCAAAACCTAAACTCGCATAGTATCTTCTTTTATTACTTTTGTTTGTTAGTTTTTATTGTTAATTTGTAATGGCCTAAATACTTATGGTAGTATCAGTTTTCTTATGATTGTTTAAATTTTAGAACAATACGTCGCTATTATGAAAAGACATGTTGTTATTGTGAAACTAATATGGTGCTATATTTATTTTTTTTATGAAATTAAAGTGTTATATATATATATTTTTTGTCATTTAATTATGTAAATCCGTAGGTCTAAACTGATCCAATCCGTGTTTAAATGAATTGGTTCGGATTGGTTCCACGATTTAAACGGATTGGATTCGTTCTAATTTTTCAGAAACCATAAATAACGGATTGGTCCTGATTTTACCGCAATTCGTTCAATCCGGACCATATTCACCCTTACTCCAAATGACCAAAAATGTTGATCCAATAAAAATAAATAAATAATAAAATAAATGTCCCCACTTGTACATCCATGTCGCTCAAAAATTGCCTCAAAATGGTCCAAAACTGGACACTACTTTGTGGCGCAAATTTTACTTCTGAAGGTCCCAAATAAAATCATGGGGAACTTACTGATAAGTCCCATGTACTAAGTTCAAAACCCAGCTAATCCCAAAACAAAATACTTGCACCAATTAGTCCAATACATTTTTAATTGTTACCAAAGAATCCTTTTTTTTTTTTAATTTACAGACACTGTTCACATCTTACTACCGTCGGACTTCCGTCAAACGGTCGCCGGAGACTCGTCGGAATATTTAACATCGCCGGAGACTCGTCGGAATGTTTAAAACATGTTATGAAACTGTAAAATTTTACAGTTCTAAAAAATGTTATAAAACTGCAAAATTTTACAGTTTTAAACCATGATTCATTCCAGCACAAAAAAAAAATATTTGAAACTGCAAAATTTTACAGTTTTCACCGCCTATAACTAAAACTCGAAAATTACTTGTTCAGAATTCGAAAATTTTCTCATTACAAATTTGTGTGATATCTGTACAAATCTGAGTCATTACAGATCTGTTTCAATGATATTATAGATCTATTTTATCATCAACAACAACAACCATAGATCAACAACTATCCCAAAAAAAATCTGTAAATAGAGAGAGAAAGAGAGAGAAATTGACAAAGATATATACACAAATCTGTTCAATCTAAGCACAGATCTGAGGATGAGCGTCTTCTTGTTCTTGTTCTTCGTCTTTTTGTTCTTGTTCTTCATCGCCTTCTTGTTTAGGACTGAGATTAGGGTTAGAGGAGGAGGCGTAAAGAGGGAAGCAAAAAGCAGAGAGAGAGGGGAAAGGATTTTTGGGTGTACTCAAAAAGTTATGGGATTAAATGGTGTCCACATGTTCCACATGGGACCTATGGGTAATTTCCCCTAAAATCATTACTTCTTAAACTCCAGGCCCAAAAGTCTCAAATTCTGGACTGTTCACTACAGGCCACAATATTGTCTCAAAGCCTCTTTTAGGCCCTAAAGTTTCAGCTTGGAAGGCCCAAAAAGTTTATTACCAAGTTAATCTTGTCATTTTAAATCTAGTCTTTTAAGATTATGGTAATATTAAATTGATTAAACATTAATTTGTGAAAATTCAATTTTATTTTCAAACTACAATCGACTTGATTCTAGTCAGGAGCTAATTCCCCGACTTAAATACATAGACAACTTATTACATTAAGTGTAATAACAAAATCAAATAATTTAAAAATTAAATTTTAAATTAAAAATTATGGTTTTATTTAATTCCAATTAAAAACCAATTCTCGACTTGAATGTGTAGACAATCCATTTCATTTTGGTGTAGCCATAAAATCAAATAATTTTCAAATCAAAATTCAAAATAATGATTGATTTGATTTTAATTTGAATTATTCATTCGAATACTACAAGAATTTTACTTTTGGCGACTAAAATTAGTCGCCAAAAGTCATATTTTAATCGCTTATAGTCATTAGCGACTAAATTTTTTGGTCGGAAAATTAGTAGCCAAAGAGTAGTTGGGAAATATAATTGCCGACTAAACCTAATTTAGTCGCCAATAGGTTTAAAAATTAATTAAATAAATACATTTTTGCCGACCAATTTTTTTGTCGCCAAAAGCCAATTATTTAGTGGCCGAAAAATTTTTAGCTACTAACTTTTTTAGTCGCCAAAAGCAAATACTAGTGTTTTGGCTACTAAAATTTTAGTTGCCTAAATTCAATCTTTTTTGGCTCCTAAAATTTTAGTCACTAAAAACTATTTCTTTTGGCTACTAAAATTTTAGTCGCCTAAACTTCAACATTTTTTGCTACTAAAAATTTAGTCACCTAAACTACGACATTTTTGGCTACTAAATTTTTAGTCGCCAAAAGTCATATTTATTCTTCAACTTTTGTTTTTAGCTACAAAATATTTTAGTCGCCAAATGTTTGATTTTCTTTTGGCTACAAAACTTTTGGTAGCCAAAGGTTTGATTTTCTTTTGGCTACAAAACTTTTAGTAGCCAAAGGTTTGATTTTCTTTTGACTACAAAACATTTAGTAGCCAAATTGTTGTTTTTCTTTTGGCTACAAAACTTTTAGTAGCCAAATGTTTATTTATTTTGTTCCCCTTTTTATTGGCTACAAAACGTTTAGTTGGCAAAAACATGATATTATGTTTTATTGCTAATATTATAATGTGTCCATAACCTGTCTGTATTCCATTCAACCCGTAATACGTATATAAATAAAATGATACATAAATTATTAATCATTCCACAATCTGCATTCATATACAAAAAATAAATTACTTTAACTGTCCAAGTACATACAAACAAACTATTGTCCAAACTAAAATAATAATTCCATACAACATATACAATCATACAAAAAGTAAAGCCCTCCATATACAAAAATTACATTTACTATACCATGTGAAATGACCATTTGGCATAGTACAAATTACCATCGTAATCTGTACCATGACAAAAGGTGATGTATGTACCAAGCCAAAAATATATCTATGTACCACGACAAAAAATCAATTTAGTGGACGGCGTCAAAAGGTGATCTATCTACCATGCCAATAATTATCTGTTCGCTGCCAATAGTTTTCTGTATCAGGAATAGTTAACTGCACAAAAGCTGGAGACGACAAAAGTATTATATTACTTCTATACAAAAGTACAATTTCTTCTCCATACACCAAAATATCTCTGCAAGTCCACGCAACAAAGTCATCTACAAAAAACAAAAAAAAATATTAGAATTGGACCCAAAAATGCCCAACTTCATGAATGAATTTGGGAACAAGTGACAAATAAAAATAAGTGAGAAGCAACCTTCCATAATGAATCAATTATCAGTCATTTTACAGTCTTTCTAAAGTCTTTTGTTATAAGGAACATTGTTAAATGCAGAACAATCATTACTAAATCTTTCATTAGTAACATATAGCTAATGTAACAATCTTCTATTTGTATGCAACATGTATCCAAATTCTGTGGCTAAACCAATATCAAAGCCCAATGTGAATAGAAAGTATTTTTTTTACCAACATCCTCATTATTTGTTTGCAAAAGGCACTTGAATCATTAGATTGGATATAAAACCATCGGTGCTTATTGATGCATGTCAGTGCCATTTTAGAGAGGATATTAGAACATGTGATAAAAATAATAACACACGTGTGTACATTCACAAAATTAGCAAGTTTAAAACATTCTGTCAGTTGTCACAAGTCCTATTTGTAATGGGAAAGCTTCCCGTGAGAGTCAGATGGAGGTTCGGGGGATGTTTTGAAGTTTCGCCCCCGAAACGCCCTTTTTCAACTAAGTTTTGGGCATATTCATCTCTAAATCCCAACCTACGGGTCTGAATAACATTCCGTCAGTTGTCACAAGTCCTATTTGGCATGGAGAAGTTGTCCGTGTCGGCCAAATGGAGGTTCTGGGGTTGTTTTGAATTTTCGCCCCCGAAACGCCCTTTGTCGACTAAGTTTTGGGCATATTCGTCTCTAAATCCCAACCTATAGGTCCGAATAACATTCCGTCAGTTGTCACAAGTCATATTTGGCATGGGGAAGCTGCCTGTGTCTGCCAAACGAAGGTTCGGGGGCTGTTTTGAATTTTCGCCCTCGAAACGCCTTTTTTCAACTAAGTTTTGGGCGTATTCATCTCTAAATCCCAACCTATAGGTCCGAATGACATTCCGTCAGTTGTCACAAGTCATATTTGGCATGGGGAAACGGTTTGTTTTGGCCACACGAAGGTTCGGGGGCTGTTTTGAATTTTCGCCCCCGAAATGCCCTTTTTCGACTAAGTTTTGGGCGTATTCATCTGTAAATCCCAACCTACGGGTCCGAATAACATTCTGTCAGTTGTCACAAGTCCTATTTGGCATGGGCAAGTTGTCCGTGTCGGCCAAACGAAGGTTCCTGGGCTATTTTGAATTTTCGCCCCCGAAACGCCATTGTTCGACTAAGTTTTGGGCGTAATCGTCTCTAAATCCCAACCTACGGGTCCGAATAACATTCCGTCAGTTGTCACAAGTCCTATTTGGCATGGGGAAGCTGCCCGTGTCGGCCAAACGGAGGTTCGGGGGCTGTTTTGAATTTTCGCCCCTGAAACGCCCTTTTTTGACTAAGTTTTGGGCGTATTCATCTCTAAATCCCAACCTACAGGTCCGAATAACATTCCACTCTCTTGAAAAGTAAGTGATGTAGTGCCAGAAAGAATAGTACAGCTCCTACACCAGATTCTTTTTGCCCCATATATATATATATATATATCTTCCCCAATCTATCTACTAGTTTACAAAATAAGATAGTCAAAGGCACAATGTATCAAATACCTAGAAATTTAAACCGTAAAACAAGTAAGGTGCATCAAATTCACTCTAAAAATGGGTCAACAGAGTGAGAGTTTCAAGCAAGAGTAAATATCCAGAAATTGAAACCCTAAAGCAAGTAAGGTGCATATATAACTATGCTTATTACAAATATATATAATAAAAAAACAAAAACAAAAACTGCACATACATACATATATATATATATATATATATGAATACAGTAGAAGTATAGATTATGGGAGATAGAGCGAGAGACGAACGCACAGACAGAGTGAGAAGCAGAGTGCGAAAGCGAGAGAGAGAGAACCTGTGATGTGCAGCTGCGACGGTGGTGAGTTGCGCCGGTGGCGGTGGCGGTGGTCGTCGCAATGTCGCCGTACGGTAGGCTACAGTGAGAGGGGCAGATTTGTGTGAGATTTGGTGAGGTGTGTGTGTGATACACTGTTGCCAAGCAGATCAACGCGCGCGCAGCAATAAAAGAAGTGGTGCGGGTTGAAATTTCAACCTTTTAGCGACTAATTTAAATTTTAGTTGGAAAAGAAATAAATTATGCCGACTAAAATCTTTTGATAGCCAACTATCACTTAACAGCGACGAACATATTGGTCGCTAAATGTCACCTTTCGCGACTAAGTTATAATTTAGTCGGGAAAAAGCAATACTACAGATTAAATTTATTTTTTTTCACCTAAAATGTACACTAACAGCGACTAATCTTCTATTTAGTTGCTAAAAAATTAAATTTTGCCGACTAAATTGAAATTTAGTCGCGAATTATAAATATTTACCGACTAAAATATTTTAGTAGCTATATATTTGAACCAATGCCGACAAATTATTTTTTAGTCACCAAATATTATACTTTTGGCGACTAAAAATGTTTTAGTCGCCATAATTAGTCGGCAAAGGTGCATTTTTTTGTAGTGGAACTAGTTGATACGGATACCCAAAATAATGAATTGGTTTTATTTTATTTTTTGTGAACCCAAATGCTGATTTAAATTAGATGCTAGGTCATTCATCCATTCAAATCAAACACAAAATAATAACGGGTCATCTACCCATTAAAAACAAAATAAATTTCAAATTAGCTGGGTTATATACCCATTAGACTCAAAATAAAAAATAAAATAAAATAAAGAATATGTTCATCGTCCTAAATTATATTAGACTTGATCCTATAATATACATATGTACACAGCCTAGATAAATAATCTTGATCCAACCAAAAAAAAAAAAAAAAATCCCCCTCTATTTTCGAGCCATTGAATAAGCTATTTTTTAAGTCATGGAATATAAATTAATTTTTTGATCCTGAACCAATTTTTTATTTTTTATTTTTTACTAATGAATGGGCCCATTTAAGTTAATTTTAAAGTGTATCTGGAGATAGTATGTTTTCTTCACATACTTCATGCACGCCAATTTTGAATGGACACAAAATCCTCTCCAAATTTTTTAAACAACCTCCTCAAATTGAATTCCCTTCATTTTGGCAACCATGATTCATTGTCGGCAGCCTCCATTTTGATAAAAAAAAAAAATTTAAGCAAAACTTCATTTTGTTTTCACCAAAATCTAACCCTAGTAAAAAATAAAAAATAAAAAATCCCCTACCTCCATTTTTGCTTCTACTACCTTCTATCCACCCCACCCAACCCAACTCGACCTACTCTTTCTTCCTCCCTTGTTTACTTTCAACAAATTTTATTTGTTGATACTATGATCTTTATTTAAAATTCATATCAATATCTTTAATTTTTACAATTAAAATAATTTTAATAAATAATTTTTTTAATGTTGACTAAGAGAATGAAATAGGTGTAAATATAATAATAAGACCTCATTTGTATCAAATAAGAGAGGTTTTGGTCTTTTTTTATTTGATTGAGAGAATGGTATCCTTTTTTGATAATTTAAGATTTGATCATTTTTTATTTACTCCCAAAGAAACTATTGGTAACATTTTTAATTTTGAAATTATTTTGATTAATAATTTCTTTCATATATACACATATAATTAACAAAAATATAATAAGTCTTACCCTTCTTTATTCGGGGTCATGAGTGAACATTCGAACTGTCTACTATTGAACCAGTATTAAATAGTTGTTACCAAAAACAAAATTAATGCAACAATCACCTAAAATGGGCCAATTGGAGGAACACTGCAACGGAAAAACTAGTTACATTCTAACAATAAGCTAAATTAATTATCACAGGCAATATCAATGGACAATTAGATTGGGGGAAATTGCACATAAATGAAAAGTTCAACAAATAATTGCAAGATCAATGAGAATCTAAAATAATTGCACAATACATTGGAAACTAAGAAGACTTTTGCAAAATCATAATTCAATCATAGTTTAATGAAAAGTCTCTTCTTCATTCCCTGCCATTGTGCCTTGCCTCCTGTCCTCCTACCCCCAAGCATGAGAGAGAGAGAGAGAGAGAGAGAAAAGAATAAGATCGTGAAACCCAAATCATTGTTGCTGCCTCCAACCATCACCTCTTTTTCTTTCCCTTCCTCTTCCTACCTTATGCAAAACTAGATTTGGTTTAGCGCAATTGCAATATCGCCACACGATCTCTCTCTCTCTCTCTCTCTCTCTCTCTCTCAGTGGAAACAATTACAAGTTGGGAAGGGGATTAGCGGTAGCGACAATGGTGATGGCGGGTTAGGCGAGGGTTGGGTTTGGCATTTAAAATAAGAAAAATTACTAATATATCCTATTGACTAGACTTATTTATTCATAAGTCGTGAGTTAATTTTTTTTTTACATATTTGCCCATCATTTTGATAAGGAATAATTTTGAAACGTTTTAGATGTGTTTTGTGCTTGTGGAATGATAATTTGAGATAGTAATAATAATGATAAATTTATCAAAATAATAAATAATTGAGACATTTTGTCTTTTGCTTATGAGTTTTGTGATGACCAGTTTCATTGTACATCATTTCACTTATTGTCTTCATTGGGTTTGTTGTGTTCGGAAGTTTTTCTCAAATTCCTGTCCTTGTTTATTTCAAGTCTGTGTGTCACTTGTTTCAGAGGGTGCACGATCAATGTCCAGAGTGTTTGGAATTGAACCAGAAAAAATTTTGGACTGGAGGACTAGGGCTGCACGTGCGGGAAAGGGGCCGCACGTGCGGGAGATGAAGCGGCACGTGCAAGGAAGTGTGGGTTTTTTAGCTTGCACACTGCATTATATGCAGGTGTGGAGTGAGGTGCAGGGAGGGGCCACCGCACGTACGAGGGTGAAGGTCGCATGTGTGGGAGTGGGCGCCGCACATGCGGGCCTCTGGGCAGTCCGAAAATCTGCTTTTTCTCCTTCTTTGGACTATTTGTATATCACTTTTGTTGCATTTCTCTCTCTCTCTCTCTCTCCCTCTCTATAAAAACTCTTTTCTCTCCCTTCTCTCTACCTTTCTGCATCAAAAACGAGATCAAATCCTTGATCTTCTTACATCCATTAGAAATTCGCCCATTGCTTTTTCATCAAAGTTAAAGAGCTCCTCAAGAGCTACATTGTGTATGGTGGAGATTGGGTTTTGCCACCATTGATTTCAAGGGTTTCATCTCTTTTTCTTCTTCAAAACTTGAGGTAGGGACTTCTTTGAGTTATATATACATGTTTATGCAAGGTTGATGTGATTTTGGAGTTTTCTTAAAGACATCATAAAAGGTTTTGGTATTAGCTCAAGAAATTAGTGGTTTTGCAAAAAGGAATCCATCTTTTGTTTCTTTGAAAGATTTTCTTCAATAGTTAAAGCACATTGCCATAAAAATGAAGTTTTTAGTGAGATTTTACCAAGAAATAAGGAAATGCATTGTTTGGGTGAAAACCTAGAAATTTGGGGGTTTTGTTGGATGTTGAGAAATTATGATCCTACTTGTGTTAAATAAATGTTCAAATGGAGATTTCATGACATTAGATGTAAAATGTCAAATTTCTTAGTATATGCGAAATTAGTAAATTTCCTTGGAATCTATTGTTTATGTAGATATGTATATAAATCTTGAAATGACAAAATGTTGAGACCATATGAGATGTGGTAATGTTGCAATACTTGGATAGATGTAAAAGTTCATGACTTATACATGTCAAATTTATTGGAAAAAGGAAGTGGAAATTGTAATCGCAAATGGAACAATTGCCGGGAAATTATGTAAATGGTTGGATGATACATGGCATGGGTAATCACTACATGGCATGGATAATTGTTGCATTGCATGGATAACTGTGGCATTGACATTTCATTATATTGCTTGTTATAAATATTGAATTGGGATTTGAAACTTGCATTGAAAAAGAATTATTGAGAAATGAGAACTATTGAAATGTTTTGGAGTAAATACGTTGGTAAGTCCAGATAGGAGGTGTAAATGAAATTGTTTAAGTTGACCTGAGTGTTTGGGGTGAAAGACAAAAACACGCGCGGAGGAGGTACCACTTCCTTTCTGGTTAGCAACTGGTAAAGTAGGTTTTGGTAGTGCTAGTTATGCCTACTTGCAGACACTAACATAGGGATTACTTGAGCCGTATTTACAGTCCCAATAAATTAAATTGTAATTTCTGAATTATAGAGAATTTCAAGTTATCATTGTGTATGGTGGTTTTCAAAGAGATGTAAACGAAATCTTTTTTTTAAGGTATGGCATGGCATGTGCATTTCATATTAGGAGTTCTTGCATAAATGTATATACTTTGTTAAGATTTCTCCACTGGCTTTATACTCACCCCTATGGGATTTTAGTGCAGGAAAAGATGTGATGAATCCGCCAAACTAGGGCGTGGAAGTTTGTTTTGAGAGTATAAGGCTCTTTTTAATGTGATTGTAAATTTTTGTAAGCTAAGGGCTATTCATGTATGGGTCCGAGAGACCATTTTTGTGTAACCGGGCTTAAGCCTTGAAATATGTTAGCCCTCGAGGGCATTTTATTTATTTTTGGGATTTGGTGTTCTACATGCTGTAGATTCATGTGTTTTACATCCTTGAATGTATAATTCGCTTGTGAGACTTTTGTACAAACCTTATTGATTAATGATGTAAAGGTTGGAGGATCGCTATTATTCTTTAGTAGATATTGGTTGATGTACCTAATTTTTGTTGGATTATTTTGGGGCGTTACAAGTTTTGATTTATTTTTAGTTTATTTTTGTTAGTTTGTATTGAAATATAATGCAAAAAGTGTAAATAATTGGATTATGTATGCTTTAAGATATTTTTACAGTGATAAATTTATCACTGAAAGTTAGAGTAAGATTTTTTGATAAATAAATTCAGTCAATAGAATCTACACGTAAGTACCACTTTAAAATAAGAGTAATATTGCCCATAGACCCGAGCATAATTTTTTTTATTTTTTTATTTAGTTTTATCTCCGGCATAATTTTTCTATTAGGCTAATTATATTTACACACATCTTATTTAGTATACATTATTTGTGCAGTTCAAACATTAACTTCCAATCAAAAATCAAATGTAGAAAAATAAGTTATTTGGAAAACACTTATTGAATGGGATTTATATCAAAACAATTCATTTTTATTTAAAAGTTCATGTTTGAAAATTTATTTTTTGTTTGAAATTCGATCACTACAACAAAAACATACTTTAGTGGCACTACACTAGTGGCATATTTTTAGAAAATGCCACAAAAAAATGACATTTAGTGGCACGTTTTTGAAAAATGTCACAAAACGACAAACATAAAAGGCTCTAGTGACATTTCAATGAACAAGTGTCACAAAACTACAACAAAAACATACTTTAGTGGCACTACACTAGTGGCATATTTTTAGAAAATGCCACAAAAATGATATTTAGTGGCATGTTTTTGAAAAATGCCACAAAACAACAAACATAAAAGACTCTAGTGACATTTCAATGAACAAGTGTCACAAAACTATAACAAAAACACACTTTAGTGACACTATAATAGTGGCATGTTTTTATAAAATGCCACAAAACCACAAACATATAAGGCTCTAGTGGCATTTCAATAAAGAAATGTCATATCAATTTTATGGCATTTTATAAAATAATGACACAAGAAATTTTTTTAGTGACATTTGTCAACAGATGCCACTAAACTTTAGTAGCAATGACATTTTTTTAAAAAATGTCACTAAACTAGGTAGGTGCAAGCTACTTTCTATGGCATTAGGTGAAAAGTGTCATAAACAATATTTTATAGCATTGTGAGAAATGCAACTAAGCAAAAAAATTTCCAACCTATCTAATAGCATTTTTTGAAAAAATAAAAAATGCCAATATATTTTCAAAATTTATTTCAATTGCTTATAATTATTGGGTAAATTACATCAATAATCCTTATATTTTGTTGTTTTATATAGTTTTAATTGACTAAATTTTGACACTTAATTTTAGATTTTACGTAAATTTAGTCCAATTGATGTAAAATCTTTACGGTCTTTGACAGAAAATTTTCATTAGATTGGTTAAGATTAAGCCACTGAATTGACCAAGTATTTTGTTTTATTCCTAAAACGATGACAGGTTTTATGTGTCATAAAAAAATGCTATCACTTAGACTAATTTGAGACAAAATAAAAAATTCAAGGTTAAAATTGATTCAATTGAAATTACGAAGACTAAAATCACATAATAGCCAAAATATAGGGACTAATAGTGTAATTAGCCCTAATTGTTAGCATTTTTTAATGACTAAGTGACATATGTTATTTTTTCAGAGATAAAATAATAAATTTGCTCAATTCCTTGAGTTAGCCTCAATAAATTTACTAATCATTTTTTATCAAAAATATTAACTGTATTATTAATTACACTAAATTGACACAAAATTTAAAATTAAAGTTACAATTAATTTAATAAAAAATATGAGGACCAATATTAATATTTACTTTTATATTTAAAATATCAACAAACTCATTCTCCACTCTTTTTTTTTTTTTTCCCCTTTTATGTTATACAACAAAGGAAATAACGCAACTGAAGAAACAAGCCAAATTTGATACAAAAAAATCCGCATACCAGATCGACCTAGAGACCGAGAAGGAAGTCCAAAAATTCTGAATTTGGTGAAGTAAATTTGATTTTGGCGGGTCAAAGAGGCGGGAGCCAAATCATGAAGCAAGGGTTTATCCTTTTATATCTTTCATTCCATCCTTATCTATCATCTACACCACAAATTCACTGTGTTTTCATCTTCTACGATCAGAGTTCATTAGGTATTCGTTCTCTCTTTCTTACACTCATCAAACACACACAATACCTCTATCTTTCTCACTTATTTATGATCTTCTTGTTTTAGGCATTAAACTTGATACAATCTGAAAATCTAATTTTGTAACTCATGAATTTATTAATTTTCATCTTTTAATATAAAAGGTTAGTTGTTATTTATTATTATTGTATTTATGTTGTGATTGTATATAATGTTTTCCAAGTGTTTGTTTAAATGCTTCAGTGGAATTTTGCATTAGGTTGCTCTGTTTTTTTACAAATTACTTATAACGACCCCGGTCTTCTCCCATTTGATTATTGTATCCGGACTTAGATTCCGTAGATTCTGTCATTGTATAATTGTTGTTGTTGTCCCTTATTTTCTCATTTGGACTTATAGGATGTGTTGGGCAGGTTTGTTTCAGATTGGTTGGGTTTAGAAACCAAGTGTTGTTGTCCAGGATTTTGGATCTTCGCTCGAGCGAGAGGTTGTGTCTGATTTTGGACCTGTAGCTGTGCATTCTTGGCTCGAGCGAGATTTTCTTCTCTCGAGCGAGTTTTTCTTCGCTCGAGCGAGTTAGTTCGTTCTTCGCTCGAGCGATAGTTCCTTCGCTCGAGTGTGTGTCTGGTTACAGACCTGAGGGTTTGAGTTCTTCGCTCGATCGAGTTTTCTTTCGCTCGAGCGAGCTTTTGGGTTGTTGGCCCGAGCAAGGCTTCCTTGGCTCGAGCGTAGCTTCTCTGTGTCTGGTCGCTCGAGCGACCAAGTCTTTGCTCGAGCGAGCCTGTCAGGTTTAAATAGACAGCAACGTGTTTCAAATCAGTTTTTCATTCCCTTTCAGATTCCAAAACCCTAGGTACGAGTTTTCTCTCCCTCTACACACCTTCTCTCTTAGGATTGATCTATTTAGAGTGAGTTTCTACCTTAGATCCTTTATTAAAAAGATAGAGTGGGTCGAGGGCTTCCATTTAATCTGAATTGTTGGTAGTTTGGAGCACTTTGGAGTTTGGGTCTTCATCTCCATCTTCTCTTTTGGGGCTATTTCTTTGAGGTAGGGATTTCCTACTCCATTTTATAGGTTTTGTTCTAAGTTTTGGTATTTTGATATGTTGGGGATACTTTGGTAAATTTTGGAAAAAACCCTAGTTGTATTATTAAATTAATTTTTATAATTAACTCATGGAATTGGGAAAAGATGGTTAAATTCATGGAATTAGGGAATTCATTGATTAAATGGCGTAATTGGATAATTTGAATCATTTGTTTATTGAATTGTTGACATAGTTATTTTTGGTTTAGAAATAACTGTTTTGGGCTATCGGTGAAGGATAGTCGTGATTGTTGTAGACATTGCATGTGGACTAGGAATAACTGAAACTAAACACATTGATTAAGTCATTGATTTTGACTGTTGCATTGATACAGAAATTACGTGTATTGATTGAGCATTGCATTTGCATACATTGTTTTTGTGTGGGAGGAGATAGGGTATGTACTCCACGGTTTAGAGGAAGATATGGGATGGACCTCTAAACCGGATTTTGTTTGGGAGGAGATAGGGGATGGACTCCATTAGCATCACTTTTATGTGTGCTTATTTATATAGAAGTGTTTTTATTGATACAACACTAAAATGTGTATCAATCTGGAAGTATGAAGTGTTTGATTTGAGCCTGAGTCTCATTTGTTTGTTGATATGGGAAGGATGTGAATATGATATATGTGATTCACTGTTGTAAGTTTGGCCAGGTTCTGAGCCATGTTGATAAAATTGGAAAGTAAAACGTGTCTTAGACAATAGTGTCATGAGACAGTAAAATGAAGTAATTGATTATCTTGGTTAACCATATGTTGAATGCTATTGCCTTATTCATTGCTTATATGTGGTTTAGTATATTTCTACTGGGCTGTGGCTCACCCTTTATGGGAACATCATTTTCAAGTTCAGGTGATAAGCTACCTCGAAGGACGTAGCTTGGAAGGACTTGGATTTTGAAGACTACTTTTAGTTATTTGTTTTTCATTGTTAGTACATGGGATTGAAGAAGACAACCTTTAGTTAATTGTCTTTATTTATTAGTACATGTAAACATTCAAGCCTAGGGCTTTTCTTGTATTGAGTTAGAACTCATATTTTTTGTATCCAAGTGTTGGCTTGGAAAGATGTGAGGCTGTAGGGCATTTTGTTCGATGTTACATGTAATGCTTTATTTAGTAATACTCTGATGAATGAATTAATAAATTGTCTTCTTTAAATAATGCATGTCAAAGATATTTAATGGGTATTTTTTGAGGGCATTACAACTTGGTATCAGAGTGTACCGGGTTTGAATACTTTGGGTACGTGGGAAGTGATTAGTATCACATTGGGTTCGTCTCGTTTGATAGAGACTTAGTGTAAAGTTATATGCTTATGTGATAACATGTTTATGTGATTATGTGGGTATGGAATGTAGTTTCTAGGATGTTGATTGGACCCTTGAACATGCTGTAGTCTTGTTGGAAAGGCACTTGATCACTGCTGCTTCCAACCGGAACTATAGCAACGCATTGGGACTATCATTATCCAGGAATGAAATTCGTAGGTGCTTATGTGATTATGTGCTTACGTGGAATGAATTATTGTTGTCCCATGCATTAGGACGCAAGTGTTTAGCTTCGGCACATTTATTAATGTGCTAATGTCTTTGTTTCCTTTATAAGGATGTCAGGACGAGGACGAGGATGCGGTAGGCGTGGTAGGCCGGGTAGGCTGGAGGTGCCTGTGCCAGAGGAGGTTCCGGTAGTTCAGGAGGGAATTGGCCAGGCCAATGTGGCCGATCCAGTAGGCTAGCAGGCTATGGGCGCTCTAGCCCGAGAGATAGCAGGGGCATTTAGGGAGTCAGTAGGCATTCTCAGAGCTGAGAATCAAGCTCAGGTTGTTGTGGCGGACACAGGACCTTCCTTTCTGAAGAGGGAGTTCTTCCGGTCTAACCCGGATGAATTTGTGGGTGATCCTAAAGAGTCGCTTAAGGCAGATGAGTGGCTCGAACAGACAACAAAGACGTTTGAGATGCTTGGCATCGAAGACGAGGGGTTGAAAGTGACCTTGGCATCTTTCCAGTTGAAGGGGGATGCGGGTCAGTGGTGGAAATTTACTAAGGGTCGTATAGGAGGTACATGGGAGCCTTTTGTGAATGCTTTCCAGGAGAAGTTCTTATCTCCAGCAGTCAGGGAGAAGCTACGAGACCAGTTTTGTCAGTTTAAGTAGTCGAGTTCTTCAGTGGCCGAGTTTGAGGCTGCATTTACTAGCTTGTCCAGGTTTGCACCTGAGTTGGTGGCGTCTGAGGAACGCCGTTGTATTGAGTCTGAGAAGAAGTTAAGGCGTGGCCTCAAGCTGAGAGTTGGGGGAACTATGATTCGGGATTATGGGCGCATGGTTGATGCTGCAGCCCATATGGAAATTATGATGCAGTAGGAGGAGGAAGGACAGAAGGGCTCCAAGAGGAGTCAGGATAGTCAGAGTGATGGTAGGAGATAGAAGGGTTTTAATCCTCAGCAGTCTCAGAGTAGCTTTTCTAGATCGACTTTTCCTGTGCTGTGTGCTAGTTCGGGAAAAGGCAGTCAGGGAGACATTACCTGTTTCAAGTGTGGCCAGCTGGGCCACAAGTCTCCAGTTTGTCCTCAGAGGGGAGGAGTGCAGAGAGCAGCATCATCTTCGGCTCGATCTCAGAGCCAGAGTCAGGGTAGAGGTCAGCCACTCTCGTGTTATCAGTGTGGTCAGCCAGGGCATATGAAGAGGTATTGCCCGCAGTTGGGTGGCACACCTGGTGCATCTAGTTTGAGGCAGATTCAGGGTCAACAGCCAGCTCAGTCGGGTCAGGCCTCAAAGGCCAATCAGGGGGCTTCATCGTCTCAATCGGTGCAGCAATCTTATGCTCCTAGGGGTGAGCAGGTTGATCAAAGGTCGTCTGGGCGCGTGTATGTTGTTACCGCGCAGGATCTTGTGCCGGCACCATCAGTTGTGAGAGGGACCTTCTTGTTTTGCAACTTGGTTGCTAATGTTTTGATTGATACGGGTGCATAAAATGGAAGTTGAATAAAAACAAAAATGAAAGTTGCATAAAACTAAAAATGGAAGTTCAATAGGAAAGTAAATTGAATTAAAATGGAACTAGAATAAAAACAAAAATGAAAGTTGCATATAATTAAAAATGGTAGTTCAA
>NW_021026397.1:123508-194097 GCF_004153795.1 Camellia sinensis | reverse complement strand
GATGTTTCGTATGAGGAGAGACCGGTTCGGGTGTTGGATAGGCGGGATCAAGTCCTGCGTGGCAAGACCATCCCTTTAGTAAAGGTTTTGTGGAAACATCATGGAGTGGAGGAAGCCACTTGGGAACGTGAATTGGAAGTCCGCGAGAAATATCCGGACATGTTTGTTGATTTGTAATCTTATCATTAGATTATGTTATATTGTTGAACTTAAGAGCTTTATATATGTCTTAAATTGTAAAACATCGAGTTTGTATTGGTAAATGGGTGTATCTTGAAACTTGTTTCATTATAGAAGTTTAGTGTAATATTGCGTCTGTTGAGTACATTGTTGGATGGGTTGTATATATCATGCGATTGAATATGATATGGGAATTATTAACATTGAAAGGAATAATGCATAATAATGATACAGGTTGAGTTATATGTTGTGTTATATATTTAATGTGAGATGCCTCTTGATAAAGAGATGAAATGACCAGTTTTGGTCAAGATGTTTACTAATGAATTGTTAAAAAAAAAAAGGAAGAATCTGTTTTCAAAAACTTATGCTTAATTTCGGGGACGAAATTCTTTGAAGGGGGGGGGAGGTTATAACGACCCCGGTCTTCTCCCAATTGATTATTGTATCCGGACTTAGATTCCGTAGATTCTGTCATTGTATAATTGTTGTTGTTGTCCCTTATTTTCTCATTTGGACTTATAGGATAGGATGTGTTGGGCAGGTTTGTTTCAGATTGGTTGGGTTTAGAAACCAAGTGTTGTTGTCCAGGATTTTGGATCTTCGCTCGAGCGAGGAGTTTGTCGCTCGAGCGAGATGTTATTTTTGGTCCTTCGATCGAGCCGGGGTTTGGTAGCTCGAGCGAGAGTTTGTGTCTGATTTTGGACCTGTAGCTATGCATTCTTGGCTCGAGCGAGATTTTCTTCGCTCGAGCGAGTTAGTTCGTTCTTCGCTCGAGCGATAGTTCCTTCGCTCGAGCGTGTGTCTGGTTACAGACCTGAGGGTTTGAGTTCTTCGCTCGATCGAGTTTTCTTTCGCTCGAGCGAGCTTTTGGGTTGTTGGCTCGAGCAAGGCTTCCTTGGCTCGAGCGTAGCTTCTCTGTGTCTGGTCGATCGAGCGACCAAGTCTTCGCTCGAGCGAGCCTGTCAGGTTTAAATAGACAGCAACGTGTTTCAGATCAGTTTTTCATTCCCTTTCAGATTCCAAAACCCTAGGTACGAGTTTTCTCTCCCTCTACACACCTTCTCTCTTAGGATTGATCTATTTAGAGTGAGTTTCTACCTTAGATCCTTTATTAAAAAGATAGAGTGGGTCGAGGGCTTCCATTTAATCTGAATTGTTGGTAGTTTGGAGCACTTTGGAGTTTAGGTCTTCATCTCCATTTTCTCTTTTGGGGCTATTTCTTCGAGGTAGGGATTTCCTACTCCATTTTATAGGTTTTGTTCTAAGTTTTGGTATTTTGATATGTTGGGGATACTTTGGTAAATTTTGGAAAAAACCTAGTTGTATTATTAAATTAATTTTTATAATTAACTCATGGAATTAGGAAAAGATGGTTAAATTCATGGAATTGGGGAATTCATTGATTAAATGGCGTAATTGGATAATTTGAATCATTTGTTTATTGAATTGTTGACATAGTTATTTTTGGTTTATAAATAACTGTTTTGGGCTATCGGTGAAGGATAGTCGTGATTGTTGTAGACATTGCATGTGGACTAGGAATAACTGAAACTAAACACATTGATTAAGTCATTGATTTTGACTGTTGCATTGATACAGAAATTACGTGTATTGATTGAGCATTGCATTTGCATACATTGTTTTTGTGTGGGAGGAGATAGGGGATGTACTCCACGGTTTAGGGGAAGATAGGGGATGGACCTCTAAACCGGATTTTGTTTGGGAGGAGATAGGGGATGGACTCCATTAGCATCACTTTTATGTGTGCTTATTTATATAGAAGTGTTTTTATTGATGCAGCACTAAAATGTGTATCAATCTGGAAGTATGAAGTGTTTTGATTTGAGCATGAGTCTCATTTGTTGGTTGATATTGGAAGAATGTGATTATGATATATATATAATTCACTGTTGTAAGTTTGGCCAGGTTCTGAGCCATGTTGATAAAATTGGAAAGTAAAACGTGTCTTAGACAATAGTGTCATGAGACAGTAAAATGAAGTAATTGATTATCTTGGTTAACCATCTGTTGAATGCTATTGCTTTATTCATTACTTATATGTGGTTTAGTATATTTCTACTGGGCTGTGGCTCACCCTTTATGGGAACATCATTTTCAGGTTCAGGTGATAAGCTACCTCCAAGGACTTAGCTTGGAAGGACTTGGATTTTGAAGACTACTTTTAGTTATTTGTTTTTCATTGTTAGTACATGTAAACACTCAAGCCTAGGGCTTTATTTATATTTGAGTTAGAACTCATACTTTGTGTCCAAGTGTTGGCTTGGAAAGATGTAAGCCGGTAGGGCATTTACTTTGATGTTACATGTAATGCTTTTGTTTAATAAGACTCTGATGGATATTATAATGAATTATTAAAGTGTTTTCTTTAAATAATGCATGTCAATGATATATATGATGGGTATATTTTTGAGGGCGTCACATTACTCAGTTAGATGAACATGAATTTTGATATCAAAAGATCCCGTATTATCTAAATAAATGTTTTTGTCCTCAAGTTTAGATTATATAATATATATGTAGCAATGGAGGACGGTGGGACCCCTGAAAATTTGCATTCTCCCCATGCATTGCATGTCATGGTATATGCAAACACACACACACACACATATATATATATATATATATATATTGTGTTAGTGCACACAAACATGTAGTGTTGTTCTTGTCAAGCAGGCCCAAATTTGTTGCCATAGAGTGGTCATGATCATGTACCATCAGTATCACCAATAAAGGCCAAAATGATTTATGTATCTGCTGATTAGTAATGTTGGTTTTTGTGGCAAAAAATGGCTAATACAACTATACCTTAAAATTAGCATGTAAAAACACTACTAGGAACAATACCTGATGTTTAATCGCAAAACTAGTGGAAAGAGACTCTAACCAAGCCGAGGGCGAGTTTAATATTTGATTGTTCTAGATTAATTAAAATTTTTGTATGAGTTTTAAAATATATCCACCGTAGTGTCGATGCCACAGGACAATGAAAAAATAAGGGATCATTACTCTCCTTGTCCCTTTTACACATGACACACTATTGCAGATATAAATAGCAATTTGGTTTTCTTTTTTGAATCATTTCATTAATATTAAGTTTGTTGTGAGCCATAGTCAATGCAAGATCTTTTATTTTGAATGGCACATTTGCACTACCAATAAACTTATGGGGATCAAAGAGTGGTACATTTGGATCATTGTTTATAGTTTTGTTTAGTTTTGGTGGTTGTGCTGTTTGGTTGAGCAGGAAGAAAAACAAACTTCAAAGAAGTAAGTGAATCATTTGAATCTAAATTTAGGACATTGGAAACTGCATTTTTCTTCTCTTTCAGAATCTCTTTCTATTACTACAGTCTTATTGTCCAACCCAGGCTGAGGCTATCAATGGGAATGATAGTCTCTTAAGCATGTAGCAGTGCTTTTGTCTGCAACACCATTTGTACTCATTCATATAAGAGTAGAAAACGTTGCACGTAGGGATATGGTTGGAACAAAAGAGGGGGGGGGAGATAAAAAACCCCTCAGTGCCTGAAAATTTGAAACCAAAAAAGTGTTTTATTTTTAGTTTTTTTCAAAGCAAATTTCACTCCTTGAAAATTTCTTTTATTTACCAAAAAAATGTTATCTTTGGAAACCATCTTTTCAGTTAATTTCTTTGTCAATGCAAATGATACTGTGAAAGAAAAATCCATTGAACATCTGTTGGATTAAAAGATTGATATCAAAGAGAATAGATCAATTTAATTTGATCTAGAAGGGGGGGGGGGGGGATAAAAAACCCCTCAGTGCTGTTCCTTTAAGTGACCATTACATAGCTTAAAGGTTTTTTTTTTTCCTTTCCCTTTTTTTTATTGAATGGCCTTGTGAAACACAAAATAGAACAAGAGTTGGCTTATAGTGAAACACAAAGATGTACATATTTTTCCCTGTAAAGTTTGGAACGTTTAGATGAAATTCAGAAATGAAGTAATTGGATGTTAAGTAATAAACCAACACTGTGGGGCATAACCAAAATTATATCTAGCAGTAATTAGCAATAATTTTCATATTCTGTATAAAGCACAAGAAGCATTCGAGTTTACTAAACTCACTACAATAGTTTCTCTATATGTCTTCAAAAGGTTTCAACAACAAGGCCATCCATTTTCTTGTCTTGGATGGCGTATTTTAGGTCTTCTAGATGGTCAAGCAAATACTCCAAGGCACTGTAGTCATTATTGTTCACAGTGGCTACAGATCGAGCAATATTCGCTAGCTTGTTTATCTGCCATTCCATGGTACATTTAGCAACTCAACTTACAAAAAGAAAAAATTCCAACATATGAGCAAACCAAATTATCAAACAAACTGTGCAGGAAACGTTCATAGCATCTGAATCAATCCTAGCTTCAATAGCAACAACATGTGCTATTTTGCTAATTTACTGGTTACTAATTAGATGTAATCGGTATAGAACCTTGATGTCATTTTCTTACACTGATATATAGAATGAATTGCTATTGAAATAATGTACAATGCTTTCTTCACATTCCCAAAGCTCCACTACCATATGAATTGCTATTGAAATAATGATATTGCATTGACTTTGTAATACTTAAATTCTTTTACATGTTTTCTCTTGACATGAGTTGGCTTATAGTCATGCAGCAATATATTATTAGAGTTATGTTCTACATTGTTGTTAGTATCTTATAGTTCTTGCAAAATATAGTTTAGTTGTTTTTGTCAATCATAACTTACAAATACTTGTTATTGATATATACATTTTTTAATGTTCTAGAAACACTTTGGACACTTGTTTAATCGAGATTGTTTACTTATGGATAAGACATGGATGTATCGATCAAGATTAAGTGATGCATACCAAAAAGGAGTTGACATGTTTCTCGATTTTGCATTTACTAATGCAAGTTATGAGGATAAGATCATATGTCCATGCATCAAGTGTGGACTTACACTTCCCGTCACTCGGTCAGTTGCATATGATCACTTAATATGTGATGGCTTCACAAAGGGTTACACTAAATGGGTTTTACATGGTGAAGCATCATCTGTTGCTATAACAGGTCTTGACACGCACATGCAGAATAGGCCACAATTAAATATTGATACACATGGATTAGTACACGAGGCATTTGGAATCTCAAATGACGATGATAGAGTTGATGGAGACAACCCTGAAGATTTGGGAGATAAACCAAATCCACAAGCAGAGAAGTTCTACAAGTTGATACATGATGGACAAAAGGAGCTTCATCCACGATGTAGGAATTTTACAAAGCTCTCATTCTTCCTTCAGTTATTTCATATCAAGAATTTAGGTGGATGGCGTAATAAATCGTTCACCATGTTATTAGAGATATTGAAGGAGGCATTCCCAGAGGGTGTAACACTGCCTAATACTGTTTATGAAGTTGAGCAAATAGTCATGGAGTTAGGACTTAGTTATGAGAAGATTCATGCATGTCCCAATGATTGCATGGTGTATAGGAATGAGCACAAAACTTGTCACGACCCCAAACCGCCCCTAGTAGTTTGGTGCCGTGATGGCCAGTAACCCGGGGTTACCGAAGGCCAACTTGCAAAATCACACACAATCAGAGTATAGATATGGGGGGCTCACAAGTGCGGAAGCAATAATAAAAAATACAAGTGGTCCATAAGAGCAGTGCATAAGTCAAATGAAATGGCATACATCTTTGCATAGCTTTACAACTTGAGTACAATAAAGAAATGAAATACAAAATACATCTTGACCAAAAGGCTTCTCAAGCCGACATATGCCAAAACAACAAAAACATAAGCCGAGAAGCATAATCTTCAAGACGCCACAAAATATGAATCCGAGGAACATCGGCAATACATCCAAAAACACATCGGCAAAACATCTAGGCCTCATCGCCTTCTTGCTGATCACCTACATATATATAGAGAGGGTGAGCTTGGATACTCAGTGAATGGTACAAGTAATAAAGGGGTTTGCATGCATGACATCCGAGATCCTTAACAATACAATGCATAAACATAGCTTATATCAAAACGTGGAATGAATCAAGTTCTTCTAAAAATCTAACAAGCTTTGTCAATCAAGTCTTTCGAGGCTTCCAAGTTCCAAGGATGATATTTACAAGGTTGTGCTACAAATGCTTATAGTCCCTTAGCACGTACGGACTTTCAAATTTTTGTGCTACTAATGCTTATAGTCCCCTAGCACGTACGGACTTCCAAACTTTGTGCTACTAATGCTTATAGTCCCCTAGCACGTACGGACTTGTGCCACAAATGCTTAAAGTCCCCTGGCACGTACGGACTTTCAAAGATTGTCATCCAAAACAAAGCTCACTTGATAACTTGCCATTCAAAACAAGGCTTATGCTTGTCACATAAAATAGAGAGGTCATTCATGCTTAACAAATACTTTTATCAAAATGAGGCAAAGCTTTATCAAAACTTTAAGAACATATCTTTATTAAAAATACCACTCACCTAGTTCTGCACGTGTCGGGGTTACAGGCAAAGGTCCAAGGCCTACAAGTACATAACAATTCTCATTGATTGCACTAATAAACAAGCTTTACAATGTATGCAAATGATCTCGACATCTCATCAAAACTAAGTCGAACCAAGACAAAACACTGTTTCTCCTTTCAAGAAAACATGCTGGGTACTAGCCAGGCTATTGCCGAGGTCCCATCCCTTCTTGCCGAGGTGTGGTCCCCGCGGCCACACTCAAGGAATGAAGCCGGGAAAATCTGGGTTTCCCTCTGCTGAAGAACATGTCGAACATGGAGAACATGAACATAAGGAGGATGAATGCAAGATCATAATTTGCTATCACAAAATCTGAGATTTCATGCTACGAATTCAAAAACATGGACCTGGGTACCCATACTCGAAGATCTTATGGAAACAAACACAAAAGCATGAATTTTAATGCAAACTTTCGGATCAAACAAGACTTTTATTCAAGAACACATGAATACTGCTTTCTCTTTCAAAAACCAACTTTCAATCAATGCATGGCTAGCAAATCAGGTCCGATCATGCAATGCAGTTAGATGAGCGTAAAGAATCACAAGAGAAGGTCAAGAATCTAACCTCAAGACACGAATCTAACGGTTTGATCTCTAGGAATCAAGCTCAAAGATCTACTTTCTCACTCTACAACTTCTTCTTCTTCCTAGAGCTTCTCTCTCTAAAAGACAAAGTTATGATACAAAATGATAGGTTCTCTTGGCTGGTTCCAGACTTAACCCTCTGCTGGGACACATGGCAGCGACTGGTTGGGTTTCCTCAAAAAGGTGGCTGACAGGCCAGACAAAAGCATGGCAAAAGAGTGTTCAACAAGTAAAGCGGGCAAGACGCTGACATCGGGTGATATCATCGGCTCCGGTAGGTAAGGTATCTATGACCTCGGCTAGGACGGACAACACTTGGCCTAACTGTGCCACACCTCGGCCTAGATGTGCCACACCCCGGTCTAGGTCGCACCAATCCAGGGACAAGATCACCAGGGTTCAAGGATAACATCTCGACCTAGATGATGCACTTCTCGGCCTTGATGATACACCTCGGCCTAGAGAATGACATCTCGGCCAATATGCCAGGATGGAAGCAGAGGTAAACCTAAGTGGTTTCAAGATGGTTTTAGCTCTAAAGTGGCCTCGGCTAGACTCACCAAGGGGGAACAAGACTTAACAAGTAATTCACATAAGCACAAACCAAGACAAGAATCTTATTCTAGATAAAGCAAGTCGAGAAAATTCATTTATGCAAGCTTATCAAAACAAAATCATACAATGCTCGTGCTCGAGGCTAAGGTGGGGAATGAGGGTCTCTACAAAACTGATTCTGAATGTTATGTTTGCCATACATCTAGGTATGTAACAGAGCAAAATGATTTAGGCAATGAGGCATCCTCTAAAAAAGGCAGCTATAAAACACTTTCTAAGGTTTTACATTACTTTCCTTTGATACCAAGGCTACAAAGGTTATTCATGTCATCCAAAACAGCATCATCTATGAAGTGGCATAAAGAAGGTCGTACCAATGATGGTTGTATGAGACATCCTGCCGATTCTCCAGCTTAGATGACTTTTGACCACCTACATCCTGATTTCGCAGCAGATTGTAGAAATGTCAGACTTGGTTTGGCGTGTGATGGTGTGAACCCTTTCAGAACATTGAGCATCACGTATAGCACCTGGCCTATAATTCTTATACCGTATAATTTGCCTCCATGGATGTGTATGAAGCAGACCTATTTTCTATTATCATTGATTATCCCTGGTCGTAGTGCACCTGGAAATAATATTGATGTGTATTTGGAACCTTTAATAGATGAATTAAAGAAATTATGGGTGGATGAAGTAGAGACATATGATGCATCAATTAAACAAAATTTCCAATTGCGTGCAGCATTAATGTGGACTATCAGCGACTTTCCTGCTTATGCTTATTTGTCGGGGTGGAGCACTAAGGGGAAGTATGCATGCCCTTCATGCCACAAAGACACATGCTTCTAGTGGTTGAAGCATGGCCGAAAACATTGTTACATGGGTCATCGTCGATTCTTGGACAAACATCATGCATTTCGAGATGATGAGTGATCTTTTGATGGTACTAAAGAAAAGAGAACTGGACCCAATCCTTTAACTGGTTCTATGGTATTGGATATGTTACATGACTTCAATATCACTTATGGAAAGATGAGTACTAATCCAGAATTACCATATAATTGGAAGAAAAGAAGCATATTCTTTGAATTACCATATTGGAAGGATAATCTAGTGCGTCACAATCTTGATGTGATGCACATTGAGAAAAATGTATGTGAGAGCTTGCTTGGAACACTACTGAATTTAGAGGGGAAGACAAAGGATAATCTAAATGCACGTCTTGACTTGAAACTTCAAGGTATAAGGCCTGAACTCCATCCAAAAGAAAATGCAGCAAATAAAACCATCTTGCCTCCTTCTTGTTTCTCATTAAAGAAACAAGAAAAAGATGTTTTTTGTAAATTTTTGAAGACTGTTAAAGTTCCTGATGGTTATGCAGCGAATATTTCACGATGCATCAACTTAAAGCAACGTAGAATCTTTGGACTTAAAAGTCATGATTGCCATATTTTGATGCAACAATTACTCCCTTTAGCAATTCGAGGAATGTTGAGTTCACATGTAACTTCACCTTTGATTGAATTGAGTAATTTCTTTCAAGAGTTATGTTCTAAAGTTGGTTTGGCACAAGACTTTATGCGTCTTGAAAGGCAAATTCCGATAACTCTTTGTAAGTTTGAAAAAATATTTCCCCCTAACTTTTTTGACATTATGGTGCATTTGCTGGTTCACTTGGCATCTGAGGCTAGATTAGCAGGACCTGTGCATTATCGTTGGATGTATTCTGTTGAGAGGTAAAGTTTATATTAAATTACATATTTCTTTACCATCGTTATTATATTTTACTTTTGTTATTATCGAACATCATTCAAAATTTTGTTTTTTGAACTTACCAAAACATAGGTACTTGAGTAGATTAAAGTCATATGTGCGAAATAGAAGTTGACCGGAGGGTAGTATGGCAAAAGCATACCTTGCAAATGAATGCTTGACATTTTGCTCGAGGTATATGGAAGGTGTTGAGACACGATTCAATCGGATGTCTCAAAATTATGATGAGGAGGGTAATGGTACCGAAGGATTATCTATTTTCTCAATGCCTGGCCGACCATTAGGTAAGGGCGTGATAGACACAATGGATGATGGCACAAAAGAAAAGGCACATCGATATGTGCTATTTAATTGTGAGACAGTCAACAAATTTATTGAGTAAGACACTCGACATCTGTAATCAATTTCATTATTATTATTATTATTTTACATACTTTTGCCACACCCTCACAAATCTTTTATATGGCATACAGACAACACCGTAGACTTGTTTCCATACAAAATCCACGTCTTTGTGAAATGGCCATTGATCGCATTCATAGTGAAACATTTCCAACATGGTTTGATAAACATGTAAGCAATGTTTTGAAGTTCCTTAAAATTTGATTTGATATTAACTTCAATTTCATTCCACACTTACAAAAGTTATGTCATCAATTGTCTGAAAACAGGTTGAGGAATTGCATAATGCAGGGGATAGTCAAATAACTGAAGAGCTTAGATGTTTGGCTCATGGTCCAAATAGAATTTTCACAAAATATAAGCGATACTTGATAAATGGTTTTAGGTTCCATACTAAGGAGATTGGCCGAAAGAGAAAAACTCAAAATAGTGGGATTATTGTCACGGCAAAAACACAAAGCTTTGCAAGTGGTAGAGATGGAAATCCGGTCTCTGGAGATGTTACATTTTATGACGTGTTAACAGATATAATTGAGTTAGATTATTTGTTTGGGAATAGGGTCGTGTTAGTTAAAGGTGAATGGGTGTCACAATCAGGGAAAAGACAAGATAAAGATTGCACACTAGTCAACTTTGCACGATTAATGAAAGATGCTGAGCCTTTTGTGTTGGCTTCTCAAGCAGAACAGGTAATGTATGTAGAAGACCTGAAACACAAAGATTGGCAAGTTGCTATCAAGATAAATCAGAGAGATTTTTATGATATGAATGAGGGGTCTTCTGTGGACAATGTGGAGGCATACTTGCAGAGTGTTGTATGCAATACACAAAGTGGTGATGGGGACAATAATTTTGATTTGGCTCGGACAAACATGTCTACTGCAATTGTAGATGCACCACTTTCTCAGGTGTTGAGAGACAACAATGTTCATGATGATGGAGATGATGATGGAGATGAAGAAGAATTAGATCTTATGTGACTGTTAAACTTATTGAACATTGCTAGTTATTTATATTTGAAAACAATTCTATAGTTTCATTTTGTTCTCTTTCTTTATCATTGTTTTTGTTAATTTAATTGATTGTTTGAAGAATGAATAATGCGTTTTTAATTTAACTATGTGATTTTCATATGTGGCTACAAAATATTTATTCACTATATGTTACATTTAGTCACTACCAAGATAGCAACGCAATAAAGGTGAATTCACAATTTTTTTTTTTGTTAATTTTCTTCAAGTATTTTGTTCATTTGCAAATAATTTGATTTGGATCATTCTAAGTTTACAATTTGATTTGTCTATTTTTTTTAAAAAGAAAAAAGCCTATGGACCCATATCTTCAGTTTCGCTCAGGCAATGTTGGTGAGTTTAGTGAGTCAACTCCATCTGAGATACAGCCAAATTCTAGTCAACCCAATGATAATGCAAGTATGCAAGTTCAAACCTTATAAAATGTTATTATTTCTTCGTATATAATTTATTATTAGTATTATTATTTATTTATGTATTATAACTAGATGGTACTAGTGGACAAAAGAAAACTAGAGGTCCCACGCAAATGCGTAATATTTGGGGTACTCGTGATGATGAGCGCCTAACAGTCAATTGGAACAAACTTGGCCAACCTGATGACAAATTGGCAACAAAGTTATCATCATTCATTGGAACTATTGTGCGTGATGGGAAAAATGCACCACTCACTTACAAGAATTGGCATAAAGTCCTAGAACATTACAAAGATCACATATGGGCACTTGTACAGGTAAATAACACAATATTGTGCGAAAGATGATCACATTTGAAAAATATTAAACATGAGTAATGTGATTAAAACAACACTATTTATAATTTTGTTTATTTTTAATTTTTTATGTGGGAAGATTAATTTTTTATCATTGTATTCTTCTTCTTCTTCTCTCTCTCTCTCTCTCTCTCTCTCTCTCGCTCTTTTTCTCTCTCTTTTCAGTCAAAGTTTGATCTTCCAAGTCATGCTAGGAAGTGGGTTATGAAGTGCTCTGGTAAGAAGTTAAAAGACTGGAAGGCAAACTTAAAGAAAAATTATTATAAGAACCACTTGAGTTTTGACCAACAAAAGCATTATAAAGATAGTAGAGTATATGCTGATCAGTGGGAACATCTTATTAAGTTTTGGAACATCGAAGAAGTAAAGGTATACCTGATCTAATCATTATATGTTATTTTACTTGCTGTAGTTTGGACACCATTAATTTATGCATTTGTAATTTTAGGCACAAAGTGATAAGAACAAAGCAAGTTGTGCAGAGCGAAAGTATAATCATACTACTGGAACAAAAAGTTTTCCACGTGTTCGAAAGGAGCAGGTTAATTCATCTTTTCATGTTGTATGTTTAATATGATAAGGTATACATAATGTGACAGAATGATATAATTTATATTTTGGAATATATTATTTTGTAGAAAAATAAGTTGGGACACTCTCCAACTCGTGCTCACATGTTTAAAGTATGTTATACAAAGGAGACTGGAATCCTTGAGGCAACGAAAGCAATGATAGTGTGTACCAAATAATTATATGTCCATTTGAACTTGTAGATTAGTTAAAATTTCCACATTATAGTGTTGAGTTATTGAAATGTATATATTAAGTTATGTTTTTTGCAACCTTATAGGATGAAATGAATGAGAGGACAACCTTAAATGCAAATTTATCGAATAAGGGCCCAAATGATGCATTTGGACAAGTGATGGGTAAAGAAAAACATGGACGAGTTCGCATGTATGGATTAGGTGTCTCCCCGTCTAATTTATGGAGAGATACATCTGGTCATGAAGCAAACCAAGACACAACAATGGATGTTATGGAAGCTGAAAATTCGGAGCTAAGGTCCAAAGTTTCCCATGTTCAGCATGCTCCGAATAACTGGACAAACACATCTAATCAGGTAATTTTTTTAATAGAATTTATAAGTTATTAACGTTTTCCTACACTTATATATGCATACATATATCTATGTGTGTGTGTTTGTAAAATTAAATAGTTCAAATTTGGTTAGGCCACAACAACTTCTACTCCTCTCGACATGGCAGCTTGACATCAAGCATGGTCTTTCTCATCGATACAAGATACTTCTCTTACTCAGGTACCTACTAAAAGCTAATCATAGATATCACATTACTTCCAACTTTATTTTAGAATAGCATGCAACACTTATTTTACAATTAACCAAGGAATGAATATTGCGGACATAAATTTCATTATTTAAATCTAGACAAAATGTGCTCCATAGTCTAAATCATGACATGACGAAGTTTGTGTGTTTTTTTTAAAAAAAAATTAATTTAATTTTCTTCTGAAGCTTTAACAAGACATCTCTCCATCATTTATTATCGCATGGGCTCTTTTTGATTCTCTCAAAATATTGCTTGAAAGTAATTAGTTGATTGTCATTTTTCACAATTACATTTGATTTACATCGTTGAGGTTAGGGGATCCTAATATTGATAATGGACATGGTTTTGATTGTTGTTGATTGGTGCTTTTGGTTGTTATTGAATTTTTAAGCTATTGTTTGATATGGTCTAAAGATTTACGATTGTTACTTTTATATAATTTGTTGTAGTGTATTTGGCTTGCTTATCTACTAGAGAAATCCATATCACTTTCAGTTGTGATCATCTTCACTCTAGCACTTTGTACTAGTTTTTTTTAACTATTATTTATTAATTTTAAATAGACAATTACTTAAGTAGTTAAATCTTGATTTACAGGTGGGAGATATAGTTGTTCTAAAAAGTATCATTAGGCCAACAGAAACAGTTGCAATCGGAGTACTTAAAAGCACAGACGCATCTAAGGAAGTAGAAGGGGAAGAACTGGGACTTGACTATTGGGAGGTACATGTTCAAGTGCCAATCAAACCTAATGAGAGCTTGATTCGATCATATGGACTTGTCAAAACAATTGGACAAGCTATTGGAGCTCATGTTGCTTGGCCTGCTCCATTTGTGGTATATTTCTTTCGTAAATACTAATTTCATTAACAAATTTATATTAACTTAATATAGTTTCAATTACCTTCATATGTTTATCTTTTGGATGCAGATTTCACAAGTTATGGATACTAGCCGAGAATATTTATACAAGTGAGGTTGAGAATTTGGGAACTGATTTTATTTTTGATAATTTTTCTCGTCGGAATATGGATATCACTATGGCTTTTCAGAACTTATGGTTAGAATAATTGTCTTTTAAATTGTTTTTGCTTTAACTTTGTTAGTGTGGTAGAAAATTTATAATTTTGGCAAGGGATTTTTTTTGCAATATAAATAAATTTATATTTCAATAATAAATAATTGATTGTGGTTTGAATTTTTTTTATTTTTGATGTGATGATCTTATAGTGGTAATATTTGTTTATTATTATGAAAATATTACAGGATGAATGGATGTCAAATTAATATATGATGTGGCAATTAATATTTAATTGTTTATAAAATCGATTCAATTTTTATAAGTATTTACGCATGCAGAATTGTAGCTTTTAAAAGTGTTAATTAAAAAAATATATTAGTGGCATTTTGTAGTAGTGACAGTAGTTTTGCAAAGTATCACTAAAACAAGTTCTAATGGCACTTATATCTATTTAATGGCACAAATGAATTAGATTTAGTGGCATTCATGAAGGTGTTATAAATATCAATTGTGGCATAATAAGCGTCATTAAAAATCTATATCGTGGCATTTTTTAGATTGCAAGTCTTCTTTAATGGCACTTGATAGCGTCACGAATAGTGCCTACCATGGCATTAAAGTGTCACTGAAAGGTTTTAGTCTTGATGGTGTAATGACACTTACAAGTGTCACTAACTCTTTTTTTAATGGCGCTTGATAGTGCCACAAATAATATCTACCATGACATTAAAATGTCATTGAAAGTTTTCAGCCATGATGGTGCAGTGGCACTTGCAAGTATCTACCGTGGCACTCGTATCTACCGTGGCACCGATAGAAGTGGCACTTGTTCAAAATGCCACAAGACCAAAAAATGTCATTAGAAGAATAGTTTTGTGGCACTTTCAAATGTCACTAAACTAAAAAAATGTTGTAGTGACTATATTATCTCCAATAACTTATTTAACTAACATAATCCTATCACTTTTTCTAATGACTATAACTATATTTTCTACAAGACCCTTGACAACTATTATTCTTACCCCATTCATGTATCTATCTTTGCCACTGTAATATAGCTTAAAACCAGTATCCTTTATTTCCTGCAATCGAATTACGCATTCTACCAACGTGTGTATGGGTTCAAATTTGACTTAAACAAAAACAACCAATAATTAGGAATGCAACTTAGGCGAGCTCACCTCGAGCAACCCGAGTTTAGCTCAAAATATTTTAGAGTTTGGAAAAAATATTTTTTAATTCAGTGTGGATTTGGACAGAAATTCAAAAGCCCGAATTAAATTCGGGCGAGCTTAGGCAAAGTCACTAAATAACCCGAGCAACCTAAAGCCCAAATTGTATATATAAATATATAAAAACATTAAACATGTATATAATTTATTAGTGAAATGTTAAAATAATTTAGATTGTTATTATATATATATATATATATATAAGTAACACAATACAAAACTTTTCTTTTTTCACCTAGAAATTGCAAAGATCACTATAGTGGCGCATCAGTCTTGTCAATTATAACCTATTTCCTCTCTGTCTTTTACATATAAATTATTTATTTTGATGTTATTAATAATTTTACTAAAAAATTGTTAATGGAGACTTATTATACCAAATTAATAATGTTAGGTTTTTATTCTTGGCAACCCCGTTTGACAAAACTCCTTTCAGTTGTATTTGTTTTCGCATTTTTTATTTCAATGAGGATATGAATTTTTAGATGTGAATCCAACCCGAATCGTGCCTTACAGAGAAGTTTGTGATGTTAATGCTTTCAAGATTGCCATTTCGCTGATTATGACGGGGGTCGAGCTGCCCGGTCAGGTCGCGGGCCGAAGCAAAATGCAAAATTGCATTCAAAATTACATGTCCACCCTTGCTCGCTCGATCCAAGGAGTGCTCGATCGAGCGAGGGCTTACTCGCTCGAGCCAAGGAGTTCACGCTCGAGCGAAGAATTGCGTCCACACAAAAACCTAAAAGAGTTGATTGCTCGCTCGAGCCAAGGATTCGTGGCTCGAGCCAAGGCACTAGTGGAAATCACGCGAATTAAGGTTCTCGCTCGAGCGAGAGAAGCTTCGCTCGAGCGAGCTTCAAAATTCGGATTTCTATAAGGAATTGGTTTTCTTCCAAAACTAGGATTACTTTGGATTTCTATAAGTAGTTGGTTTTCTCCCAAAACTTGGATGACTTCTCCAGATCTTCTTTTTGGATATTAAGGTTTATCTCTGGAGATATTTTGCTAGTTTTATTTGATGTTTTGATTGAGTATTCAACTCATGGTTTTAGAAGTTTACATCAAAGATTTGTTTGTTTAATTCTACACAAAAGAGAGAGTTGTTCTTCGGTGGATTCTGAAGAATTCAAGCCTGAAGCTTTGGTGGATTTCGGAGTGGCTTATCGTCAAGACAATTTCAGGGTCGGAAGAGACACATAGAGGTTGGTTCAATTCGGGCGTGGATTCACTAGGTAATTGAGAGTATACCTGCGTAATTCCTTTATATCTTCTTAATGGATTGTTTTGTGGCTGTTGCCCGTGATTTTTTTATCACAATTGGAGGTGTCCAATTGTGGTTTTTCCACATTAAATCGTTGTGTCAATTTGTCTTGATTGTTTGATTGGGATTGTTGTTTACTACTTAAAATTGATACATAATCACAAATCAACATCTAAGGGATTTCTAGATTTTTCAAATTAACTTACATTGCAAAAATAAAACAAAAAAATTATGGGCTAATTCAGGCAACTTGGATAATTCAGACCTACCTCGGGTCAGGCTTGGACAGACAATCTCGTGTTGTAATTCAGGCTTAGGCAGGCCTGAGCAGCTCTTAGCATAACTTGGACTGGGCTGGACTTAGACAACCTCTCAATCTAACCTAACCCGCCCTAGTTGCACCCCTACCAATAATTATTAACTAAGAAAAGACCCACAAAATTTGTTAGTGCTCGACTAAGAAAGGACCCAAGAAAATTTCAGTATTATGGTGTTTTTTGGTGTTGAAAAATCTAGAAATCCCCTAGATGTTGATTTGTGATTATGTATCAATTTTAAGCAATATATATCAATCCCAATCAAACAATCAAGACAAATCAACACAACGATTTTATGTGAAAAAACCACAATTGGACACTTCCAATTGTGATAAAAAAAAACCACGGGCAACAGCCACAAAACAATCTACTAAGAAGATTTAAAGGAATTACACAGGTATACTCTCAATTACCTAGCGAATCCATGCCCGAATTGAACCAACCTCTATGTGTCTCTTCCAACCTCGTCTTCACCTCAGAATTGTCTTGACGATGAGCCACTTCGGAATCCACCAAAGCTTGAGGCTCGAATTCTTTAGAATCCACCGAAGAACAACTCTCTCTTTTGTGTAGAATAAACAAACAAACCTTTGATGTCTGCTTCTTAAACCATGAGTTGAATACTCAATGAAACATCAAAGAAAACTAGCAAAATTAGCCCCAGATATAAACCCTAGAACCCAATAAGAAGATCTGGAGGCGTTAAACCTAGATTTGGACTGAAACACGTATTTATAGAAATCTGTCCCGCAATCTCCACTCGAGCGTCAGATTGGCCGCTCGAGCGGACCTACGCTCGAGCGCGAAAAGTTACGCTCAAGCGGGAAAAAACAACATCCAGTATTTTTGCAGGTGAACACACTTCTGAAACCCAGCATTCTTCACTCGAGCAGAGGAATGTCCGCTCGAGCGGACAGGCAACTTTGAATGCATTTTTGCATTTTGCTTTGGGGGCCCTGCCCCTCGACTCCGTCTGGGCGCTGCCCCGGATCCGCTATGGGGCGCTGCCCCCTGGACGCCCGCGAGCTGACCGGGCATCTCGATCCCCGTCATAATTAGCGAAGTGGCAATCTTGAAACTTCTCTGCAAGACATAATTCGGGTTGGATTCGCATCTAAAACTCATATCCTCACTAAAATACAAGAGCGAATAAAATTACAATTGAAAGGAGTCTTGTCAAACGGGATTGCCAAGAATAAAAACCTAACAGGTGTAACTTAAGTCAAAAGCTGATAATTGGAAAGTATAAGTCAAAAGCACCCTTCCTCCAACTTCAAAATAATTAGTTTTTCTCAACTTATTTAAGTTATTTATGCCTAATAAACTGTAAGCAAAAGCTGTACAAAACAGTCTAGCCTAATTTTTTCAAATTAAAATATCTATAATTAGCTTGTAGAATCCACACCAAACACCCCTTGTTTGTTGGTACCTAAAACACTCTCATAGTGTATTTATCTGATTCCTAAAACCTTTATTTATGATCTTAAAGACTTAAAAATGCCTAATTATGGCTAATAGTCAAAAGATCTTAATGAATATATGGACTTTGGCATACACTAAGCATATAGGTTTTACAACAATTATAAATGAAACAAATAATTAAGAAGCTATAAAACACAAAGGACACACAATTAAAGACTAAGCCTAAATATATATATATAATATATATATATATATATATATATATATATTTTAAGCACACCAAACACACTTACATAGCTTAATCTTGCTTTCAAAAGCTCTTCACCATGCTTTGATACCAATTACAAAACAAAAACGAAAGGAGCTTTTTACTATTTTTATCGAGTTAAGCAACAGAAACAGAACAAGGAAAGGAGAAGTTTAGGCAACAAAGATGGAGAGAATTCACATTGCTTTATTTGTTGGCTTGAATGCCAATTTATAGAATTCAACTCCATAAACAAACAAAACCAAAAAAGTCCAGTCTAAATTTAATACATACCTAATTGCTTGGACTAACAAATACATACGTCCAAATTTGCAAAAGCTTTCCAAAAGTTTACTAGCCTAGACTTAGGCTTATAAATACAATTTGACAATTATACATGACACCTAGACATATTTATGGAGGTTTTGGCAAACTCCAACTAAGCTACAATTATATACAAATATACATGACTGTCTACCTTCCTCGATTTTCAAAGGGATAGACTGAAACAGATAAGATTTGGCTGATCATTTCTGTCTGGAAGCGTCGACTGCAATGGTTCATTTGACCACTTTCAGCCTAATAATGCAGATTGCTCCACGTGTCCTGGATAAGGTTGGAGTCAATCATGAGACAACTGCATGTGATAGTGGGGTCCACTATGCTTCCATTCGGTTTACGAGATTGTGATAGTCTTCATTAGTCTTTAATGGAGGGGAATCGGGATCCTGGCTGTATCGCTCATTCTGAAATTGTTCTACATTTTCCGTAGTCATGGCTAATTCCAACGAAAGATCCAAATTATTTCTCTTTTTGAGATTTAATAACATGTCAAGCGTCTCATTAATTTATGTAAGAGACCTTTGATATGTTATGGGAAAATGAGTTACAAATAATATTCTACCATCTGTGACCATGAATGACAATTTTGCTAAGCCATGGATATTAGAAGCTGCCTGTGAAATAGTTATTAAACTGTCTATCTAATATTCTGTCAAAGGAAGTTGTTAAATAGTTTCCAATCGCTTCCTCTTTTGATCGTCATCCAAATAATCATCTTCAAATTCGAAATCTTCAATTTCTTTGAGATACCAAATTTGATATGGTTGGAAAAAAAGTTCTCGTTCTCGCCAACCAATTGTGCTAGAGATCAGCATTCTTTTATGATCATTGGATATTCTATCCACTGGATTGGATCTTATAGCGACCCCGGTCTTCTTCCATTTGATTATTGTATCCGGACTTAGGTTCCGTAGATTCGGTCATTGTATAATTGTTGTTGTTGTCTCTTATTTTCTCATTTGGACTTAATGGTTGTGTTGGGCAGGTTTGTTTCAGGTTGGTTGGGTTTAGAAACCAAGTGTTGTTGTCCAGAATTTTGGATCTTCGCTCGAGCGAGGAGTTTGTCGCTCGAGCGAGATATTATTTTGGTTCTTCGCTCGAGCTGGGGTTTGGTAGCTCGAGCGAGAGGTTGCGTCTATTTTTGGACCTGTAGCTGTGCATTCTTGGCTCGAGCGAGATTTTCTTCGCTCGAGCGAGTTAGTTCGTTCTTCGCTCGAGCGATAGTTCTTTCGCTCGAGCGTGTGTCAGGTTACAGACCTGAGGGTTTGAGTTCTTCGCTCGATCGAGTTTTCTTTCGCTCGAGCGAGCTTTTGGGTTGTTGGCTCGAGCAAGGTTTCCTTGGCTCGAGCGTAGCTTCTCTGTGTCTGGTCGCTCGAGTGACCAAGTCTTCGCTCGAGCGAGCCTGTCAGGTTTAAATTGACAGCAACGTGTTTCAGATCAGTTTTTCATTCCCTTTCAGATTCCAAAACCCTAGGTACGAGTTTTCTCTCCCTCTACACACCTTCTCTCTTAGGATTGATCTATTTAGAGTGAGTTTCTACCTTAGATCCTTTATTAAAAAGATAGAGTGGGTCGAGGGCTTCCATTTAATCTGAATTGTTGGTAGTTTGGAGCACTTTGGAGTTTGGGTCTTCATCTCCATCTTCTCTTTTGGGGCTATTTCTTCGAGATAGGGATTTCCTACTCCATTTTATAGGTTTTGTTCTAAGTTTTGGTATTTTGATATGTTGGGGGTTGAGACCTACAGGGACTGGCCAGACAAATTGCCACTTGGTTCAATTCGGACATCTAGTGGGGCAACTCCGTACTCTCTTGTTTATGGGATAGAAGCTGCTCTGCCGATTGAAATAGAAGTTCCGTCGTTGCGGGTTATGGCTGAGTGCCAGATAGGATAAGCAGAACGGCAACAGAGCAGGTTTGAAGAACTAATATTGTTCAATGAGAGGAGGCTGAAAGCACTGTACCATGTTCAAGGTTATCAACGTAGGATTGCCAGGGCTTTTAACAAGAAAGTTAAGTTTCAGAATCTTAAGAAAGGGGATTTTGTGCTGAAAGACAACCGAGCTTCCATCCATGACCCTAGGGGCAAGTTCAGACCTAATTGGAATGGTCCTTACATTATCAAGACCATTTGGTCAGGTGGAGCCATTATTCTTATGGACCTGGATGGCCTAGAATTTTCCCAACCAATCATCATGGATAAGTTGAAGAAATACTATCCCTAAGAGGCTCGCTAGGTTGAAAACCCGGAAGGGCGAGCTAGCAAAAGTTAGAGCACAAAAAATTAGAAAGAAGAAAAACTGGGCTCGCAAGGTTGAAACCCCAAAAAGGGCGGCCTTGGAAAAAGTTAGAGCACAAAAGGAGAGCGTTAATACCCGAGATATGTTGTGTTATATATTTAATGTGAGATGCCTCTTGATAAAGAGATGAAATGACCAGTTTTGGTCAAGATGTTTACTAATGAATTGTTTAAAAAAAAAAAAAAGAAAGAAGAATCTGTTTTCAAAAACTTATGCTTAATTTCGGGGACGAAATTCTTTGAAGGAGGGGAGGTTATAGCGACCCCGGTCTTCTTCCATTTGATTATTGTATCCGAACTTAGGTTCCGTAGATTCAGTCATTGTATAATTGTTGTTGTTGTCTCTTATTTTCTCATTTGGACTTAAGTGTTGTGTTGGGCAGGTTTGTTTCAGGTTGGTTGGGTTTAGAAACCAAGTGTTGTTGTCCAGAATTTTGGATCTTCGCTCGAGCGAGGAGTTTGTCGCTCGAGCGAGATATTATTTTGGTTCTTCGCTCGAGCTGGGGTTTGGTAGCTCGAGCGAGAGGTTGCGTTTGTTTTTGGACCTGTAGCTGTGCATTCTTGGCTCGAGAGAGATTTTCTTCGCTCGAGCGAGTTAGTTCGTTCTTCGCTCGAGCGATAGTTCTTTCGCTCGAGCGTGTGTCGGGTTACAGACCTGAGGGTTTGAGTTCTTCGCTCGATCGAGTTTTCTTTCGCTCGAGTGAGCTTTTGGGTTGTTGGCTCGAGCAAGGTTTCCTTGGCTCGAGCGTAGCTTCTCTGTGTCTGGTCGCTCGAGCGACCAAGTCTTCGCTCGAGCGAGCCTGTCAGGTTTAAATTGACAGCAACGTGTTTCAGATCAGTTTTTCATTCCCTTTCAGATTCCAAAACCCTAGGTACGAGTTTTCTCTCCCTCTACACACCTTTTCTCTTAGGATTGATCTATTTAGAGTGAGTTTCTACCTTAGATCCTTTATTAAAAAGATAGAGTGGGTCGAGGGCTTCCATTTAATCTGAATTGTTGGTAGTTTGGAGCACTTTGGAGTTTGGGTCTTCATCTCCATCTTCTCTTTTGGGGCTATTTCTTCGAGATAGGGATTTCCTACTCCATTTTATAGGTTTTGTTCTAAGTTTTGGTATATTGATATGTTGGGGTTACTTTGATAATTTTGGGAAAAACCCTAGTTGAATTAATAAATTAATTTGTATATTTAATTCATGGAATTGGGGAATTCATTGATTAAATGGCGTAATTGGATAATTTGAATCATTTGTTTATTGAATTGTTGACATAGTTATTTTCGGCTTAGAAATAACTGTTTTGGGCTATCGGTGAAGGATAGTCATGATTGTTGTAGACATTGCATGTGGACTAGGAATAACTGAAACTAAACACATTGATTAAGTCATTGATTTTGACTGTTGCATTGATACAGAAATTACGTGTATTGATTGAGCATTGCATTTGCATACATTGTTTTTGTGTGGGAGGAGATAGGGGATGTACTCCACGGTTTAGGGGAAGATAGGGGATGGACCTCTAAACCGGATTTTGTTTGGGAGGAGATAGGGGATGGACTCCATTAGCATCACTTTTATGTGTGCTTATTATATTGAAGTGTTTTTATTGATACAGGCACTAAAATGTGTATCAAACTGGAAGTATGAAGTGTTTTGATTTGAGCTTGAGTCTCATTTGTTTGTTGGCATTGGAAGAATGTGAATGTGATATATATGGTTCACTGTTGTAAGTTTGGCCAAGTTCTGAGCCATATGGTTAATGTTGAAAAGTTAAGTGTATCTTAGACATTAATATCATGAAACTGTATAGAGATATAACTGATTATCTTGGTTAACCAATTATTGAATGCTATTGCTTTATTCAATGCTTATATTTGGTTTAGTATATTTCTGCTGGGCTGTGGCTCACCCTTTATGGGAACATCATTTTCAGGTTCAGGTGATAAACTACCTCCAAGGACTTAGCTTGGGAGGGTTTGGCTTCTGGATTTTTGAAGAAGACTATCTGTAGTTAATTGTCTTTATTTATTAGTAGATGTAAACATTCAAGCCTAGGGCTTTTCTTGTATTGAGTTAGAACTCATATTTTTGTATCCAAGTGTTGGCTTGGAAAGATGTAAGCCTGTAGGGCATTTAATTCGATGTTACATGTAATGCTTTTATTTAGTAATACTCTGATGAATGAATTAATAAAATGTTTTCATTAAATAATGCATGTCAATGATATATAATGGGTTTATTTTGAGGGCGTTACAGATCTAAAATTTGTAAGTTCTTACTTTTTCAAAAAGACAAATTCTTTTTATTTGTTCAAAAACTAGATCAGAAAACTCATCTAATATGAGGTTTGATAGCTGAAGAAAATTGCTTATTTTTTCGAAATTAAAATCTTTATTCCAATTCATTTGTTTAAGGATATTGAAACAAAGATTTTGTATAGCGATCCCGGGTTTACCCTTGTTGTATAGTGATCCGGACATGTGTCCGTGGATGTTGGTAGTTGTTTATTATCTTGTTTGCATCCTTCCTTACTTTGCATTTGAGTTATAGGATGTGTTGGGCAAGCTTGTTACAGGTTGGATGAGTTTAGAAACCAAAACTAGTTGCCCAGATTTTGGCCTGTCCGCTCGAGCGGGGGTTTGGGCGCTCGAGCGGGGAATACACCCATCCAGTATTTCTTTTCCTGTGCAGTGTTGTACGCTCGAGCGTGGGATTAGCCGCTCAAGCGGGGTATTTTGTGTGAGTTACGCTCGAGCGGGGAGTTGGAAGCTCGAGCGGAGACCTAGCTCTGCAAAAGTGCTGGGAGAGTGCATCCGGCGCTTGAGCGGGAGTTTGGCCGCTCGAGCGGAACGACTGGGTTTAAGTTCCGAATTTTGACTTTTCAAATCACTTTTTCACTTTCTCTTCTCTCTCCTACTTTTCCAAAAACTCCATTGTTGAGCTTCTCACTCTAGAACTCTACCTTCTCTCTAGGTTTTGATCTAGTAGGAGTGATTTGCTCACCTTTGGCCTTTACAAAAAAGTTGTTGATCGTCGAGGGCTACATTTTAATCTGAAAATTTCGGGTTTTGGAGCACGTTGGGTTTCACCTTCTTCTCCCTTGGGGCTCCGAATTTGAGGTAGGGATATCCTACTCCTCTCTATGGATTTTGTCTTTAAATTTTGGTATTTTGAGATGTTGGGGTTGGTTTGGTAATTTTGTGAAAGTTTGGGCTTTTGTGTTATTTTACAAAAGTTGGGGTTTTATTCATAATAAACCTAGATGCATGTTTGGCATTGAGAAATGGAATAAATGTTAAGTCATTGATGAAAATGGGACCTAAGGGTTGAAATGTTAATTATGGGAATTGACCTAATTACATTGTTTGATTAATTGGGATAATTAATCGCGAGAAATGAGAACATGAAATGAAATTGTTGAGATTGGGAATATGTGGGGTTAAAGGGTGTAGATGAGCTATTTATCACTCACCGAAATGAAATGTGATTGAATATCCATTTGTGCACTTATTTTCTGTTTAGAAATAACTGCTTGGGGCTATCGGTGGAGGATAGTCGTGATTGTTGTAGACAATGCATGAGGATTAGGCAAACAGAAACTAATCAATGGAATGTGTCACGGAATTTGACGGTTGTTAGAATACATTAACTGTATGTATTGAGTGATTGTATATAGAACCAATGTGTTTGTATACGTTATGTGTAGAGGAGGAGAAAGGGGATGCACTCCGCGGTTTAGGGGAAGATAGGGGATGTACCTCTAAACCGGATAGTGTTGGGAGAAGATAGGGGATGAACTCCGTAGATACAACTCATATGCTTGTCTAGAGAAGTAAAGATAAAGCTCATATGCTTATCTTTGTGAAGTGTGGATATAGCTTATATGCTTATCTGTGTGTGGGATATAGTTTTTATACATATCTATGGAAATGATGATAGAGCTAGCATGCTTATCTGTTGAAAAAAAGGGAAAATGAAAAGTAATTGGGACTTGTAAGTCGTATGACATAAAATGTGATTTATGTGGATGTATCAGTGTTGGCCATCTATCAATTGCTAATCTTTTAGACATTGTTCATGGTTGGTTTAGTGTATTTCTACTGGGCTGTGGCTCACCCTATATGGGAATATCATTTTCAGGTACAGGTAGCATGCCACCTCCAAGGACATAGCTTGGGAGGCTAGAGGCGGCATAACCTAAAGTCTTGTGGAAACATCACGGAGTGGAGGGAGGGTCTGTCGGCCACCTGTCGGCAATGAGGAGTGGCATGCCGGCCACTAATGCACGGGTTCATCTTGCTGCAACAGAGGACAAACAGAGCAAAAAAGAGGATATTGTCACAGATTGTTTGCACAACTCACCCTTGATGTATTACATGTAAATTCAAGCCAAGGGCTTAATGTGTATGAGTTAGTACTCTTTTGTTGTAACCAAGTGTTAACTTGGAAAGCTGTAAGCCCGTAGGGCATTTTGCTTTTGTTGTTAACATGTAATACTTTTGTAATGAAACTCTGATATATGAATGGATGTGGAACTTTTACATATAAATGCATGTCTTATTGATGGGTTTAATGCTATTATTTTGAGGGCGTTACATTTTGCAAATCTTTTAACTTGGTTGTTTGCTCAGCTAATTTGTTGGCTAGAACTTTCATGTGTTTTCGAAATTTTACTTGTTGTCTATAATGTGAGTTTTCCAAACTCCATTGAGTTCTATATAAATTTCTCTAGATATACTAGGGTTGAAAAAATATTTTATTTCATATTCATTTGGTTTAAATGTTTGAATATTAGTTGGAACTGTGTTAGTTCTCATTTGACAAAAATTATTTTGATAAACAGGCATAGCTAGTGTACTGTAAAAAGCTTTTTTAGCTTTGGTCATCCTATCATAGGATTTAAAACTTGCTCCTGAAAATCCGCAAACTTGCTTATTGCACTCATCCAATTCTGTGCAAATTCCAGGTTGTCTTCCTGCAAACACAACATAAACTTTTTCTTGTCTGGGGATTGTTTTTTAAGCAATTGTCACCCAATCTCCTTAAACAGGTTGTTTACCATTGTCTATTTTTTCCTCTTGGTCTAGAAGTCTTCTACAAAAATTAAAATTATTTGTTTAGTAATTTAATTTTCTGAAACAATTCTTAAAATCTGCAAGAAAATTGTTAGTATCTTTAAGGTGTTCTATCTCAAAAGTATATTTAGAAATGTTATTATACCGGACTAATCTTCTTCCTTGCTCAATAGGTTTTTTATTGATCAAGAAATCTCTTACTGTCTTATTATCAATGCGTACAATAAAATTTTATTGGGCTAAATAAATATGAAAACTTTTTATTTCCAATTTTATTACAAGTAATTCTTTTTCAAAAATAATATATTTATGTTTATTTGGTTTAAATGTTCCAGAATTATATCCACAAATTAGTTCTTCTTTTTGTAATTTTATAGATATTGGATTTTTTTCTTGATCTAATCCCATTTTCTAATAAATGTATCTCTTTATCATACCATAAGTTACCTGGTATTGCTTTAAGAACACATCCCCAGCATGCTTTTAAGGCATCTATTTCTAAAATTAATTTATTACTTGTTTGAGGAAGATAAACATCTGGTAAAGTTTTAACATTTTCTTTAAATTGTTTAATTAAAGCAACATCTTCTGCTGTCCATTCGAATATAACATTTTTCTTTAATGTGGTTAACCAAGGAATTTCTATTTTTGAAAGATTTTTAATAAAATTTTGTCCATAATTTAAAATGCCTAATAAACTTTGTAATTGTGTTATGTTTTCTTGAGTATCAAGAAAATCTTGTATGTTGGACAAAATATATTCCTATAATTTTAAACCTTTTTGGTCTAAAATTATTCTCAAAAATTCAATTGATTCTTTTTCTAACTCAATTTTTTTTTGGTGATAACATAATTCCATGTTTTTTGAATTTTTCATAAAGTAATTTTAAATGTTTCTTATGCTCCTCCCTGGTTTTAGAGAAGATAAGTATATTATCAATATAAACTACACAACAATCCTTAATTTCTTTAAAGATTGTATCCATCCACTACAAGAAATGTCACTTTTGGCTACCAAAATATTGGTCGCCAAAAGTCAAAAATTTAGTTGCCGAAACGCTTTAGCGACCAAAATATTTTGTCGCTAAGCTCGTCGCCTTTACCCTGTCGGCGATAGTATTGGCGACTAAAATTTGTTTGGTCGCCGAAAGTGACTACATTTCACTACTAAATTTAGTTTAGTCGGCAAAAGGTATGTTTCCGCCACTAAAGTATTAGTCGCCGAATGAGGCTTTTTGGCTACTAACTTGTTGTTGACGGGGAAGGTATCACTTTTAGCTACTAAATAATTCGTCGCCGAAAGTACACATTTGGCTACTAATTTTAGTTTAGTCGGCAAAAGGTGAATTCGGTGACTAAAGTGTTTAGTGGCCAATAGTTTCTTTCTCTCATTCTCAATTGTTTTAGCTACTAATTATTTGGTCGCTAAAACTTTTTGGGTTATTTTTTTGCTACTAAATTATTAGTCACCAAAACATTTGATTACGTATTTGGCCACCAAAATATTTGGTGGCCAAATACTTTAACTTTTTTTTTTTTTTCGAATTTTTTTTTCTAAACAACCTTTATCCATTATTAATACAACCTGTACCCTGTATGAACAATATAATCCATCAACACTAAATATGTTATCAAACATTCAACCACGTGCACACATTTCAATTGCAACCATCCAAATAATTAATATTGAACGTCCAATTATATAAATATATTACAAATTCCATAAGAACCAAGTCTAATCCAACGTCAATATTTTAATTCCATACATAATACAGGAATAACCAAATTAATTATACACCTACAACTTCTGTACCACAACAAAAATTATATTAACTAATGAAAGACATACAAACATGGACCCATCAGGAGTTCTTGTTTTAGCTTTTCAATGACAGTAACAAAGTATCTAAAAATCAACAAATGCCACCGGAGTTCCATATGTGCTCTGCATCTTCAATTTTATAAATCCATGGCAACTGGGAAAGGACAAATTTGAAATAGAAAATTAAATTCCACAAGCTTCACATATTAGGAAAATACATGATAAAAATAATTACTCCAAACCTTGAAAAGACTTGAATTAGCTCTTGCTCTGAACAAGTTGGCCCCAAATTTGCCACAAATAGTGTTGGACATGCATTAACATTTTGCGGAACATGAGGTGCAAAGTAGTTGTTCTGCTAATGTAGAAAAAATCCCGAGAGAACTGAATTAGTGAATAATGATTCAAGCATACTGGATAAACTATTTAACATGAGGAATTGGTTATGCAAATGCAAAAGGCCCAATAACAAGATCAATTAAAATGATGGGTAATGATGCTATTGGAAAATACCACCTAGAAGTAGTGTGTTAGTCTATTGCATCAAGGTAATATAGTTTTCAAGTAGGTTTGTGGATCATCTTCAAAGAAGAATTGACTTCTGACAACCATAAATACTAGTATCCAAGGGGTCAATGTTAAAATGGTTAGGATAAGAGCCATGGCGAATTTATTTTGTTTAATTTACCAAATATCCCAAAATGGACAATTGAACTACACTACAAAGGCAGGTGACTCCAAAGCAGCCCAGAAAAATTAACCCAACAAGTTTGACGTATGAGGCACTTGCTTTCGCAAACAATTAGTTTCATAGCTAAAGCTCTCATGTTGACATATTTAACAGATGGCTTGACAACCAACGACCACAGAACGAGTCCACAGAGTTCTTTAGAGTATTTGAGGGTAACTAGTTTATCCCATTTTTAGAGTATTTGAGGGTAACTAGTCCACAGAGTGCTTAAACAGAAGTGCGTTTGATAGTTTGGTGCAATTTATCGTGATTATTTGTAGAGTTTTTTTTTTTTAAAAAAATTGGCTTACATCCTATGATCAAAAAATTGTGTAAATAAGTTAGAAAAAAGATGTTTATGGGAAAGTTGGAGAATATATGTCAATCGTAAATGAGCTTTTTAACAAAGCGAACACAATTGATTCATTTTACAACCCTACTACCTTAAGATCATGTCACATGTTTGGTAAATATTCTGGTATATCCAAAATCATGGACTACCATTTATGTAGCACTTGATAATATGGGAATGTGGAATCTGAGATCAGAGTTTTGGGCAAGACAGTACCTCAGACAGCAACTCTACGTACGTGTCTACACAGCATCGACTTCACTCAGAGACGAATTCCCCATTCCAAAGAACGCTCTTCTCTGCGGCAGGGCCAATGGACGGCATACTCGACCCCTTTAAAGGGTAAAAAGAAAGTTCCACGATACTTTTAGCTAGGGAAATTAAATTAAAGCTTGTTTATCTACCAAATGTGGTGGATTAAGATATCAGTTTATTATTATTAATTTTTTTCTTTATGTGCTTAATTTAATGTTATTTTTAGTTACTACATCAGCACTAGTGCAATTATATGAGGAACATGTATCAATAGTGCTGTAGTAGAGTGAGCAATGACCTTAAGTCGAGGTCATATTCTTTTCGGTTTTTATCAATTCAACAGTATTGTATTACCCATGTTGTAATGTATTGTAAGGTTTCCTACTATTACTTAATGAAGTGGTTCTCCTAGTTGGCTCAGGTTTTCTTGTAAAGAATATAGGGCAAATTTTACTTTATCTTGCAAATCACCTCTTATCATTTATAGATAATCACATAAATCTCGTGATTTGTAGACGTGGCTATTACCCTCAAATACTTAAACATAGTTTATCCCATTTTTCTTAGAAAGTATAGCATCATCAGTTTCCAAGGATTTGACCCCTGGAACACAGTTAAAACCAAAATAACTTAACACAAGATTCAAAAGAAAAATTCCCTCAATTTTATTAGCAGCGAAATAGAGAAAATAACTGGTAATTTTAATACTCTAAAGTCCACAACCTCTACCAGGTGAGCAACAACTTCATATTGATAATGCCCTCTCTGTTTGGCAAGTAAGAAAATATAGCAATAGTTCAGAATTAAAAAAAAAAAAAACGGATTCTCTTATTTTATAGCGATCCCGGATTTACCCTTGTTGTACAGTGATCCGGACATGTGTCCGTGGAGATTGGTAGTTGATTATTATCTTGTTTACATCCTTTTTACTTTGTAGTTGAGTTATGGGATGTGTTGGGCAGGTTTGTTACAAGTTGGTTGAGTTTAGAAACCAAAACTAGTTGCCCAGATTTTGACCTGTCCGCTCGAACGGAGGTTTTGGCGCTCGAGCGGGAATTGCACCCATCCAGTATTTCCTGTGCAGTGTTGGACGCTCGAGCGTGGGATTGGCCGCTCGAGCGGGGTTGTGTGAGTGCCGCTCGAGCGGGGAGTTGGAAGCTCGAGCGAAGACCTGGTTCTGTAAAAGTTCTGGGAGTGTGCATCCGCCGCTCGAGCGGGATTGTTGACGCTCGAGCGGGAGTCTGTGAGTGACGCTCGAGCGGGGTGTTTGACACTCGAGTGGGGCGACTGGGTTTAAGTTCCGTGTTTTGACTTTTCAAATCACTTTTTCACTTTCTCTTCTCTCTCCTACTTTTCCAAAAACACCATTGTTGAGCCTCTCACTCTAGAACTCTACCTTCTCTCTAGGTTTTGATCTAGTAGGAGTGATTTGCTCACCTTTGGCCTTTACAAAAAAGTTGTTGATCGTCGAGGGCTACATTTTAATCTGAAAATTTCGGGATTTGGAGCACGTTGGGTTTTGTCATCTTCTTCTTTGGGGCTCCGGATTTGAGGTAGGGATATCCTACTTATCTCTATGGATTTTGTCTTTAAATTTTGGTATTTTGAGATGTTGGGGTTGGTTTAGTAAATTTGTGAAAGTTTGGGGCTTTTGTGTTATTTTACAAAAGTTAGGGTTTTATTTATAATAAACCTAGATGCAAGTTTGGCATAGAGAAATGGAATAAATGTTGAATCATTGATGAAAATCGAACCTGAGGGTTGAAATGGTAATTATGGAAAATGACCTAATTACATTGTTTGATTAATTGGGATAATTAATTGTGAGAAATGAGGAAATAAAATGGAATTGTTGAGATTGGGAGTGTATGGGGTTAAAGGGTGTAGTTGAATTATTTATCACTCACCGAAATGAAATGTTGATTGAATATCCATTTGTGCATTTATTTTCTGTTTAGAAATAACTGCTTGGGGCTATCGGTGGAGGATAGTCGTGATTGTTGTAGACAATGCATGATGATTAGGCAAATGAAAACTAATCAATGGAATGTGTCATGGAATTTGACGGTTGATAGAATACATTAACTGCATGTATTGAGTGATTGTATATAGAACGAATGCGTTTGTATACGTTATGTGTAGAGGAGGAGATGGGGGATGTACTCCGCGGTTTAGGGGAAGATGGGGGATGTACCTCTAAACCGGATAGTGTTGGGAGGAGATAGGGGGTGAACTCCGTAGATACAGCTCATATGCTTGTTTAGAGAAGTGAAGATAGAGCTCATATGCTTATCTTTGTGAAGTGTGGATACAGCTTATATGCTTGTCTGTGAATGTGGGATATAGTTTTTATACATATCTGTTGAGATGCTTAAATTATAGATTGAGTGGGTTTTTCATGTTGAATTAGTTATTTTTGGTTGTTTATGGATAAAAATTAACATAAATATATATTATTCATATTTTTTTTTTTTAAATTGTTGTGTCTGCATCCATGTTGCTTAGCTTGAGGAAACCAAAAGAATTAGAAAAAGAGATTCCACATTTTATTTGGACTTCCCGTCCTCGATTTTCTTTGCAACTGAAGAAAGAATAAGAGAAGTATGTTACCTTTCTTGTAGCTGGTCATATTGAATATTTTTAGCTTTGTGTAGACTCCCCAGAACCTTTTTGGTCTAATTTGATTAGGATTTGCCAATAAACTAATTAGCTCCACAATCCAACCATCAGCCTGCACATATAAAAACCACCAAAACCCGTGTAATGTTAATGTCTGTGTGAGAGAGAGAGAAAAATACATGAATTGAATCTATATATATTTTTAGCCAAAACCAACTACTCAAATCATGAACCCATCAGGAATGCATTTCAAGTTCTCATCATGCTGGGTTAGATTAAGCCATACTTTGTTTCTTGCTTTTAAAAGCAAGGTTATACTTCAAAATGGCCAACAAAATTAAATAACAAAATTATATTTATAGAAAGCATAAGGAAATAACATAAGTTACAACTTGAAACCAGATATTATTAGAAAAAGCAACAAACCTCTTCTTTATTGATTGAAGTGAGTTTCTCTTATTTATTCCCACTAAACCAAAACCTGCCCACGAACTGATTGGCAACAATATCAAAATTGAGACGCTATATATTTTTTCCCCTAAATTGATTCTTATGGATTTGTTCTAATCTTCAAACCAGAATAACTTACCATAAGAATTTTTTTTAAAAAAAATTGCCTCAATTTTCTTAGCAGCCAAACAAAGAAAAGAACTGATAATTACTAGTATAAAGTCCACAACTTCTACCAGTTGAGCAACAACCTCACATTCTTAATCCCTTCTCTGTTTGGCAAGTAAGAAAATATAGCAATTTCAAAATTATTTATTCCCATAAATCCAAAACCTGCCCAGCAACTAATTGGGAACAACGTAAAAGAAATCAAGATCAAATTCGATTATCTATTCTTTTCCTAAATTTATTACCAACCAAAATGTAAAGCAAAGCCTGCCCACGAACAAGTTCAAAATTGATTCACTAATTTTTTTTCCCTAAAATTTTCTTAGCAACCAAACAAATAGAGGGAGCAGAAAAATTGAAACCTGGAGAAGCTTCGTGGCATATTCTGAAACACCATCAGAGACAAGAACAACCATGTCCTTAGTAGATCCTGTGTCCCAAATCGACTTCCCCAGAACTCGAACACGCAGTAAGAACTCATCGCTGTATAGAAGAGTCACGTATGCCTCGTTAGAAGACTGACGAACACAGATCGCATGCTGAAGCAGAGTGAATAGAAGCAAAAACCAATTGATAAATTAGCCAATTGATAAAAAGAATATGTATCAACCAAGAAGAACAAACTCACAAAATTAGGCATAATCATCACAAAGCATCACCAACAAGAGTTACAGACAAATATCATAGGGTTGTGTGTGTGTGAGAGAGAGAGAGAGAGAGACCGATTGGGCGTTTTGCCAGGAGAGGCCGCGCTAGACATTGACGGAGAAGGTGGTGGCGAGATAGATAGTGGCGACGCCGAGGCCTGCCGTGAAGGCCTTGAATGCCCAGTCCCCTGCTTTGCTCGCCACTCCCATCCCCAGTCTCTCTCTCTCTCTCTCTCTCAAAGAAATTAAAACTATTTGAACAACCAAACCCATTTCAGAAAAATATCTCCCTCCAAATATTTTAATTTTTGGGCGACTAAAATTTCTTTTTGTCGCTAAAAATATGTTTTTGGCGACCAAACTTTTGGTTGCCAAAGATAAAAATTAATTTTTTATTTTACATTTGCCGACTAAAGGTTTTAGTAGCCAAATCTATACATACAACGACTAAAATTATTTTTCGTTGCTGAAAAATCAACTTTTTAGTCGCCAAAAGGTAAAAATTAATTTTTTATTTTACATTTGCCGACTAAAGGTTTTAGTAGCCAAATCTATACCTATGGCGACCAAAATTATTTTTCGTCTTTGAAAATCAACTTTTGGCGACTAAAATTTTAGTCGCCAAAAGGTAAAAATTAATTTTTTATTTTACATTTGTCGACTAAAGGTTTTAGTAGCCAAAAGTATACCTACGGCGACTAAATTTACTTTTTGTTGCCAATTTCTGGCATTTTTGCCTACTAAATTTCTGTTAGTCGCCAATTGTAATATTTTTAGCTACCAAATTTTTTTTAGTAGCTAAAAAGTTGACTTTTACCGACTAATATTATTTGTGGTAGCCAATTCCATGACTTTTGGCGACTAAATTATTTTTGGTAGCCAAAAATGGTCGCCGAAAATGCATTTTCTTATGGTGATCCATCGTTGAAATATCTGTGGTGCTATATTTAAACCAAAAGGCATAACACTTCAGTGGTAATTTTCTTTAGGTGTACTAAAAGCTGTCAATTTTTTTGATTCTTCAGTCAATTGAATTTGCCAAAATTCACTCTTATAATAGAATTTGCTAAAGATTTTTGATCCTTTGGTTAAGTTAATCAAAACATCTTTTCTTAGAATAAAATATCCATCAAATTCTAAATTCTCATTTAGTCGTTTATAGTTGATTATCATTCGGGCTTTTCCTCTTTTAATTTCAACATGGTTTCTTACCATAAAAGCTGGACTAGAGTGAGGGCTTTTAGTTTCTTCAATTAACTTTTTATCTAAAAGGTCTTGAGTTCAATATCAAATTCATCTATATTTTGTCTAGTATAGATCATTGGTCTTATTCTAATGATAACATTAGGGTCTTACAATTTCCAACTATAATAACGCGGACTACGTTGCCATAGTTTTAATAGATTTTCACTATACTTTTCTTCTAGAATTTTATAAATGCAATGTGATTCATCTATTGTTTTGATGATGGGAGTTAAATCACTACATGGAACGGGCACAAATTTTTTATCACAAATATATTTATGTTGTTCTAACAATGGAATATGAATTAAGATATTGTTTATGCTTAATGAAATGACTTTTTCCTATATTTGCATTAAAGGTGTTTATATATAAAATTGTTTCCAAGAAGGAAATCGCCATGCATATAAGGAAAACATAGAATTTTTATTATAATGAACTTGCTATCATTTAACCAAATAGCTATATTTTTAACTTTGAATTGCGTGGAAGTGTGGTTTCTATCAATTCCAATAACCAAAATTGGATGTTTCATTAATGTCTATTTTTCTTTTGGTATAACATTCCATTTACATGAGCTAATTGTAGCTCCTGTGTCTATGAGAACACTGTGGCTATGGGGTTTATAACCTACAAAATTAAATGTTCCCAATGCATATGTATATATTCTTTTTCCTTTGATATGAGAAAAAATAATATTATCATTTTTTGTTTAAAAATGATACATACATGTAGACTTAATATGTTCAGATTGTCTTCTTGTTCCTAAAAAGAATAGGAATCTAAACATTTGTTAACGTAATAGATTCTTGATTAGAATTATTACTCGATTCACTAATGCTTAATTTTGAAGATATTTTATTAGGAATTTTTTTTTTCAAATACAGAAATTGATCTTTTAATTTTTAGAACTGTATTTTGAATATAGAATTTTTTTTTTTCTGATGCTTGCATGTGTATTTGTGCAGGATTTTTTGTTTTTAGATGATGCACTTTGTCCCACTAGGTCATGGATTTACCATTGTCAAGGGATTTCTAAATCGCTCTAATTCATTAGAGGTGGTTGAATTATCATGTCAAATGGTCTTAGTTCAAAGATTTTAATGATTTTATTATCATTTGATCTTGTTTTTGTTTTAGGAAATTTGGTCAATTCATGAATTGTTTTCCAACGAACAGCCAAATCATGGGAATTCAATTTCATTTCTAATCTTTGTGTTTTAATTCTTATTCTGACTATGTCTTCAAGATTATGATCATTTATGGAAATAAAGAAATTTAGTCTAACATTAAACCAAACTACTCTACTAGCCAAATTATATTGAATTCCTTCAACGATTGCTTTCATTGGGTCATAAAATCTTTTATCAAAAATTACTGTCAAAATAGGAATATCTATCCCTTGGCGGAATAAGGCTATTATGGTTACATGTATTAATCCAATAAGAATATATTGAATCTCAAGATATTTCTTTTTCCATCTTGCAACCTTTTTCTTATCAAAAAAAGGAATATCACTATTTCCTTCTTCTAACCATTTTGCTTGAGTGTTATCAATGTATTGTTCAAACACTCTTGTTGAAAAGAAGTTGAATTTTAAAAGTTCGTAAATTTCTGATCCATCAACTTCTTGCATTTTTTTCGAATTTTGCTAATTCTTGTTCGGTAAAAGTTTTTCTTCTCTTATTACATCTCTAAGTCGAATGACTTGTAATTCTTCTTGAGATATACTATCTGCTTCTTGAGATATGTCTTGACTATCTATTTTAGTCATCAGGAAGATTAGTTCTTCATCTGAACTTTCTTCATTGCTAAAAATTTCGTACAAGATTTCTTCTTTATTAGAAATTTCTCCGTCATATATTATTTCAAAACCTTATTCTTCAAAAACTTTGATCATGTTTTTTACACTTTTTTCCTTTTTGGGCATTCGGGTGCATAGTGACCCTCCTCGTTACAAATGTAACATTTACAAGCTTTTTTTTTGAAACACGTGTTGGTTTTTTTTTCAAATATACTTTTTTTTTTTGAAAAAATTTTGTTCTTTTTCCAAGGTTTCCATTTGTATTTTTTGCGTTTTTTTTTGGAAAATCCTTTTCGTTTGGGAAATGTATTACAACCAATTTTTCAATTTTCTTTGAAAATTTTATTACAACATTTTTGACTATTTTGTGAGTTGGAAATTTGATTTTTTATTTGTTTTTTCACCTTTGCGTCTAGACACCGATTTGTTATTAGTCTTAGAACATAATTAATGCGAAAACTAAGATTATTATATTCTTCTTTCCCCATTTTTTTGAGAAAGTCAGGATATGTTTTAATACATAACTCATCCCATGGATTAGGGAGTTTACAGAAAAATTGATCTAACCAAGGTTGATCTGCTTGTGGATCAATAAGATAATAATATTTTTTAAAAGTTTCAAGATAGTCTTCAAAAAGACAAATGTTACATAATTCTAATTTAGTCAAAATATAATTTGCATCTGCTTGCAAATTAGTATCTCCTGCAAAACCACATAAATTTTCTTTTATGATTTTTGGAAACTCAACTAATATTTATATCAAGTGTGAGAAAATTTGCCAACAAAGTTGTTTTTTGACTTTTTTCAATTTCAAATTTTTCTCATTGTCTTAACCATTGCAACACATCTCCCTAGAGAGTTGTTGCAATATAATTAAAGAATTTTTCCTTTGACCAACGATTTGTATAATTGGTAATAATGATGGACAATGATTGTGCCCAATCATCAATTGCTTGTGGCTGGTACTTAAATGGAACATGAGACAAGTCTAAATAAGTACCATTTTAAGCTATTGGATACTTATGATTATTATCTTTTCTAGATATTATTGACTCAGGTGTAGGATTGGGGATACTTCCAGTGTTAGTATCATTTTTAACTTCATTTGTTTAAATAAAGTCAAAATTTTATCCATCTCCTCATGTGCCAAATAATTCGGGATCAATTGGCTCTTCTGCCTTTCTTTTCCCCTTATTTATTTCCGCAGATAAGGATGATTGGCTATCATCATTATTAGTTGACATATTAATATCATAATTAAAGTGCTGTAAAAGGGTTTTATGTTCTAGATAAGTTTCTCTTATCTAATCTAGTAGCCTATTTCTTTTATCAATACCTAAATCTGGATCTTTATATAATTTTCTTCAATAATCCAATATTTCAACAATATTTTCATATTCAGCCATATTATAGGTATTGGTTTGAAGTACCAGAATATGTTTTGTACCATAAAATAGCTTAGGAATGGAGTTATCTTCTGAACTATTCATTCCATCATTGTTTACGAAGAATATAGTTTTTAATTTTGTCACCAAATTGTTTATTTGGGTTTTTGCTTCTTTGTTTAAGTCAATATATAGAACCTAAATTGCATATTTTAGATTCTATAAACTCCACTTTAAATTCTAGACAATTTTGATCTAATTTAGAAAACCAATAGTACATAATATCGGTAATATTATTTAAATTAGAACACATACTATTTATACTTGCTAACTCTTTAGTAATATACAAACTATGGTTATATTTATTATCAACATTATTTTTTGTACTTCCAAAACATATTATATCTTCTGAATTAATTGCCATTATAGATGGTTATTAGTACCTAAAACTCTCATAATATATTTATCTGATGCTTAAAATATCTCTTTATGATCTTAAAAAGTTAAAAATGCCTAATTATGACTAATAATCAAAAGATATTGGTCATATGTTGAATTATGCATTCTACTAACGTGTGTATGGGTTCAAATTTGACTCAAACGAGAAAGACCAACAATTACTAACTAAGAAAAGACCCACAAAAAAAAGGACCAAGAAAATTTCAATATTATATACACCATTAAACCATGGCAAAGTGGCGTATTATTTTCTTGACCTGCCATGCTATATTTGTGTAGTTTATTATAAATTAAAAATTAATAATTAAAACTATTCATCTCATAATTTTCAAATAATTAAATTTTTTTAGTTTATTTAAGTTAAGTTATTTCTACTTAATAAATTATAAAACTATACCAAACAATCTAATATACAAACTTATAAAAAAATAAAAAATAAAACTTAAATAAACAGCACCAAACAACCCATTATATGGTAGAATAGTCTTGATTGCCTCAATTGCTGTAATTGATTGATGCAGTGCCACAAGAGACCATAGGTCTTGTTGGTGTCTGAGTTTAAAAAGGTCATAATTTTAATTATTAAAGTTTACCGCTAATTTGTAATTTTTTTTTTTTTTTTTTTTTCTTGGGAGTCCCTTTCTGCAGAACGTATGGGGAGTAAAAATGACCAACTTGTGATACGTATGGGGAGTCCCTTTCTCTAACATTTTTTTTTCATGGGTTCAAACTTGAAATGGCTTATCATTCTATGAATGTTTCATTTTTCAAACCCCCTTTACGGTTTTGATACGTTGGGGAGTAAAAATTACCAACTTTTTCTTTGGTTTCAAACTTGATAACAAACAATCAATGAAAAAACAGCACTCTTAATAATATTATATTGTTCCTCCCTCTCCACACCACACCACACCACACGACTACTCTATACTCTGTACTCTCTGCGTTTTAAACGGATTCTGACAATATTGCAAAAAGAAGTAAAGTTTGTTGCCCATGGATTCCGCTCAATGAATGAATTGGTGGGCTCACCGCCACGTGCTATTCCGAACTTACTAAATAATTTTTTCATTGAGTGAGTCATTTCTTTCTCTATATTTTGTACTCCTACTATTTTATTCTCTATACATGGCATGAGATATTCTGTTTTTAAATTTTTGTCCTTTTGTTTCAAAATATATATATTTCTTAAAACAAGTTTTGAGTTTCTAATACCTCAAGATTTTTAATGATTCACTAGTTATGTGTTTTGGGACAAAAAGACATTAAAATATGTTTTGAGTTTGTTGTACTTTTAGATTTTCAATAATATTATCTTGTTATGAGTGGTTTGGAATAGAAAGACGGGGCGATTCAGATGTATAGGATCTTTGCTTGTGGCAGGCATAAGATCCTTTGTTCTCAAATTTCTTTTTTTCTTTTTCTCAAAACGTTCACATTTGCTGGATCATGTATTGAAATTATTGCATCTCAAGATTTTCAATGATTTAATGATTGTGTGTATCAAGTGACAGAGGGAATGAGAGATTTAAGAACATATAATTTCTTTCTGGTGGCAATGTATTACAAAGAGAATATAGTTTCCATATTCATAAAATGCATGATAAAAACTGGAAAGGTTAAAAAAAAAGAAAAAAAAAAAAACTATATCACTAATAAACAAACATAATAAAATCCCCTATACTACAGTCAACCCACAAAAGACGGTAGTACAATCTGTTAACAAGTACCTACAATCCAACGGTAAGAACAAGAAATCATAAACATGTTTGTAAACAAGAATGGTTATTAATATATAATTTCTTTTAGAGTTGCCAACGGTAAGAAATTTCTGAAAAGAAGAAAAACTTCCTCAAATACATAATAAATCTCTCAACAAAAAAGAATTTGCAAGAAACTTCAAGATAAAAAGAGTTATTTTCAACTTCTCCAGCAATAATTTAAAGCTGCCTTCTTTGAAGTCAATTTAGTGACAGATACTTCAATTGTACAGTATGAGAGAGAACATTGCACTTGAGAACCAAAAGGAGTCTATTAGTCAACAATCATCACATTCAATTCTTCATGATTGTCTACAAAAAATTCCCAAAATTAAGCAAAGGCAAAAAAAGGGAATTTATATTCTCTGACATTTTTTAAGATTTTAACTATGATGAAATGAAATTTGTTATGCTTTCGTACATTACGAGACAAAAGGCTTTGCCTTCCCTACCTTTTATAATGATGAAGAAATTGTATTCTTTGCATTGTGAGCAACATGATGACTTTATTATTTGATTCTTCAACATGCACAGCTGCAAAATGATACAAGAATACACTATGCACTGCTCATGCATAATGAACATAGCATAAAAAAAAAATACACCATATGCATGTGTCTATTTAGACGTTGCAAGGTTTTGTGACAAACACCCCATTGAAGCAATACAAACATCTGTGCCCAGAGATTTTAATAATCCAAAGGAGCTGCTTGCTTCAAATTAAACTAAAGTCAAGTCTAGAAAAGTATACCTATGGCAGATTCCAAATATCCTTTCAAGAGAAGCTGTTCATGGTGTGTTCCTGAAAACCATGAAGATATGCATTTTGCAGCTTGTTCTATACTATCAAATTCCCATCTTTTCATGAATATAGCCTCTATAGCCAGGGATGTATCAGTCTGCAAGTAGGATGAAAATCATTAAGCACAACTCCCATATTGCAATGCATATAGAAGATGCAACATTAAGTCTAATTTGAGCATATATGAAGATGCAACATTAGTCCTCTGAGCATTAATTTTGTTAATTTAATCTCTAAAATATCTAATTTGAGTCAACATGATTCAATTTCATACGACAATCTAAATCGTTAATGAAATAGTAGTAAAGTCTACTTATTGGCTTTAAAATATGTGTTCCATGTTGGTTTGTTTGATTGACTTTTTAGAATCTAAAAAGCTAGTTGGTGAAAAAAAATAAAAATTCATGTTTATTTTTGTCCAACTAGTTTTTTACTTTAAAAAAATTCAAAACATAATTTTTGAAGACTCAACCAGACATTCTATGTTTGGTTTAACATAAAATGTTTATTAAAAAAAAAATTACATGAAAAATTTTGGTTTGTCTTCTCATTTTTCGGTGTTTTGACTGAAATTTGAAAATTTTCAGTTCAAATGAGCTTTGGTTTAAATCTAGTGTTCAAAGCATATCATCGAACACCTATTGCTCATACTTTTACAGCACCATAATCACATAACCTTGAAAGCAACGTTGTCAATTGTAGCATTCAGATTCAATTGGAATGTAAAACATCCTAAGCAGAGATGAAAAACCCTAACCTTTGCGATCATCGGAGGCATCATGGAACTCCGTATCGTCCTCATCCTCCGCCGCAGACGCCACAGACACTTGAGGCGCATTACCACCATCCTTCTCATCCGGATACCTCACAACCACCACAGGACAAACACAGTGACGAACACAGTAATTGCTAACACTCCCGAGCCTTCCATTGTTACCTCTCTTGATCGCACCAAACCCTCGGCTCCCCATAATCACTGCACTCAACCCTAGCCTCTCGACTTCCAAGCACAGCCTCTCCTTCATGTCGTGGTCCTTCACGATGTGGATCTTGAACGGTATCTGAGCCTCGACAAGCGGCTGAGCGAGAGACAGGGACAGCAAGAGAGAGACAGAACCGTGTGAAGAAGAAATAGATTTGGGGAAAAATTTAGGCGCCAATATCAAATATTTCCCAGAAAAATTTGAACACATCCGCGACTAAATTTTAGTCGCTGAAGATAGGTTACCAAAAATTGAAAAAAAAAAAAATTTTATTTTGGCGACTAAAATAATTTTTTGTAATTGAAAGTAAGTTTTTGGCGACTAAAACTTTAGTCGCCAAAGAGAAAAAATAATTTTTTTATTTTTCATTCGGCGACTAAATATTTTAGTAGCTAAAAATCAATATACGGCGACTAGATTTCTTTTTGTCGCTAAAAGTAAGTTTTTGGCGACTAAAATTTAGTCGCCAAAGAGGAAAAATAATTTTTTTATTTTCCATTCGGCTACTAAATATTTTAGTAGCGAAAAGTCAATATTCGGTGACTAAAATTTTTTTTGTCGTTGAAAGGACATTTTTGGCGACCAAAGTTTAGTTGCCAAAGAGAAAAAAAAATCTTTTTTTTATTTTCCATTCGGCTACTAAATATTTTAGTAGCTAAAAGTCAATAATTGGCTACTAAATATTTTTATTTTCCAAGTGCTTTTTCTTTTTTTTAGTCGCCAATTCTATTATTTTGGGCTACTAATGATTTTTTTGTCGCTAAAAAAATTAGTTCCAATTAAAAATATGCAGTTTTGGCGACTAAACCTGTTTTTAGTCGCCAAAACGTCACCTTTTGGCTACTAAATTGAATTTTTGTCGCCAATACTCAGTTTTTAGCTACTAATTTTTTTTTGGTAGCCAAAAAGCTTCACTTTCAGCGACCAATATGTTTTTAGTCGGCAAAACACCAACAATCGGCGACCAATCTGTTTTTTAGTCGCCAAAACCATCACTTTTGGCGACTAAATTATTTTAGAAGCCGAAAACTGTCACATTCGGCGACTAAACTACCTTTAGTCGCTAAAGCCCCCAGATTCGGCGACTAAATTGCCTTTTAGTCGCTAAAAACCTTGTATTCGGCGACTAAACTGTTTTAGTCAGCAAAAGTGACCAATTTTGGCGACTAATTCCATTTTAGTCGCCAATTCTACTACTTTCAGCGACGAAAAAAGAAACTTTAGTCGCCAATTCTGCTATTTGTTGTAGTGTGGGGGCGAGCTTTTATAATTTGGAGATAAGTAATAGCTAATCCTATTGTAGTAAAGTTATTTATTTATTTTTATTTTTTAAATCGTAGGGATTGCCCCCCATTTTGGTCTATCCTTAGTTTTGATGATGTGATTGTCTTGTCATATGGAATTCTATAATGGTTTCAGCATTTGGCTGATGGCTTGATGAAGAAGGAAAAATATAATCCAATCTTGCTTTTTATTTGGATTGATGCAGATGATGGAACTTATGCAATCAAGAAAGTTCTCATTCAGAATAGTGAGCAGTTAGACTTGGTGAGGGAGGAGATCCATGTTTCGTCCTTGTTTACCCATCCCAATCTGCTTCCACTTCTTGATCATGCCATAATTGCAGTTAAGGTAATCAATATTAATTCTTGGAAGCTATAAAAGCCTTTTGGTGATTCAAAGCACAAGTTTATCAGATTTAGATGTAAGGGTAGTTGTGTTGTGTTAAGGTTTTCAAGCATATATCACAATTAAGCACAACCAACCAATGAATCATGGATATCACAAAAACCAAATCATAGACTTAACACTCAGTTGTTTTAGCCCTCCCTATAACTAACTGCAGATAATGCCATTTTAGCTCACACTGTTGTCCTACAATAACATGCTCAACGAATTAATTATTTATGGCTTTTGAACCTAGAGTAGAGATGTTGGCTATTTTTCTAGTCATGAATAACTTTTCTGTTAACTTGAGATGAGAGAATCCACTGATTAATCAGTGTATTATTCTTGCCTATGTCTTAGTATGTGCTAGTTGACATGACACTAGCCTTTATTACTTACCATGCACAGCATGTGTTGTGTACCACACCTTTAGATTGCATACAGAATGCCACGAGAGCATGAAATTGATTTTTAACTAAAATATGATTTTTTGGAAAATTCATGTCTAATTAAAATCTTTTTTCAGATTGTCTAGCTAAGGCAACTAATTAATTTTGTTGTCTGTACTTTAAATCTGGCATGCATATAAGCCTTTTAAGATATTTGAATTGTCTAAGGCAACACATCACCCACATATCAAAACAAACCCAATTCCCAAACAGCCCTCGAACCACCATATAGATGTCACGGTCACCTTTCCCATGACAAATAGGACCTGTAATAGTAGATGGAATGCAATTAACATGTGTAGGTTGGGAGTTACAGCCGAAAAACGCTTTAAACTTAACTGAAAAAGGGCGTTAAAGGGGTGAAAATGCAAAACAGCCCCCGAACCACCATACAGATGTCACAACTAGCTTTGTCACAGCAAATAGGACCTATGACAATAGATGAAATGTAATTAGCACATGTAGGTTGAGAGTTAGAGTCAAGAACGCCATAAAACTTAACCGAAAAAAGGGCATTAAGGGGGCTAAAATATAAAACAGCATCCGAACCACCATACGGATGTCACAACTAGCTTCTCCATGGCAAATACAACCTGTGACAATAGACGGAATGTAATTAGCATGTGTAGGTTGGGAGTTAGACCCGAAAACGCGATAAACTTAATCGAAAAGGGGCGTTTAGGGGGCGAAAATGCAAAATAGCCCCCGAACCACCGTACAGACGTAACAACTAGCTTCATTATGACAAATAAGACTTGTGACAATAGAAGGAATGTAATTAGCATGTGTAGGTTGGGTGATAGAGTCAAAAACGCCATAACTTAACCGAAAAGGGCGTTAAGGGGGTGAAAATGTAAAACAGCCTCCGAATGACCGTACAGATGTCACAACCAGCTTTCCCATAACAAATAGGACCTGTAACAATAGACGGAATGTAATTAGCATGTATAGTTTGGGAGTTAGAGCCAAAAACGCCATGAACTTAACCGAAAAGTGGTGTTAAGGGGACGAAAATGCGAAATGACCCACGAACCACTATACGAATGTCAGAACGAACTTCCCCATGACAAATAAGACCTGTGACAATAGATGAAATATATTTTTATGATTCTACATTGTTTGACTCCTGTTTTTTAGGCGGCCTTTGTTTAATATATTTTTTTCCTATTTTTGTTTCACTCTGGGATAGTCTTTAATATTTTTGTAGTAGAAGAGAGCATGTCGTGCTTGGGTTTTTAACTTATTTTCCTTACTTCACCACAACAAGAAATAGATTATTTGATCCATGACCTCTACCATTTCTTGATTTTTCCACAGCTTTTGCAAGTTTTGCCCCTTTGGTTACTTTAACTGTGGTTATGTAAAATTTCTTTTATCTTGAATGGAGGGATCCTCAGGGAGAAATTTCTGATTGGGGTCTTAGGCATTGTCAAGAAATTGAATTAGGGTGTTGTGTGTCTTTGTACTATTTGAGATGACTGAGTGGTTTTCTCAGGTTGTTAAAATGATTGTTGTCTATTTTCACCACATACAGGATTCCAATGAATGGTCTCATCCTCATGATATTTATTTCTATAATCAATTTGTTGGTTGCATCATTGACTACATATTCTTATCAATACAATTGATTCCATATTATTTGTCCATTTTGTGCCAAGTCTGCAAACCACCTTTGCTCTATGAGACTATGACAACTTTGGCGATGGAAAAAACTTTAAAAAATAAAAACAATGAAAGGAAAGGAAAGGGAAGATAGTATAACGCAATATTGGTTTAGTCCTTCTAGAAATTCAGGTTCTTATATTAGATTTCACATTCCTGATGATTTACTTTTCTCTTCCTTATTGTTGAACTTACTCTGTTTGCATAGTGCATTCTTCCTAATTTATCTTTCTTGACATTTTTGTCTTGATTAAGAAATTCTTTTATATTTTTTTTTTCATTTTTTTTTTATCATTTTGCCTCTTTCTCTTCTTCTTCTTTTTCTTCTTCTTCTTCTTCTTCTTCTTCTTCTTCTTCTTCTTCTTCTTCTTCTTCTTCTTTAAATAATGAGTAAAATAATAAAAAGTCTTGCCAAACTAAACCAGTTGTTCTTGGTGGACATTTGATAGAGGGTTTGATGTTCTTCAGTTTGGCTTGACAAATTCACAAAGTTTCATGAGTGCTTTGCTCTTTGATACATGTCGCATGTTTATCATCGGAATTGTACCGATGTTGGTTACTCATTCTTTTGAGTCCAATCCATTCTGTGTGCGTAGTTGGACTCACTTTCAAGAACTCAATATCTTTGTCGTGAAAAAGTATTAGAACAGAAATCTAGGATAACAAATTATGCTCCTAAATATTTAAAAAAATTTATTGCTTATAAAAATTATGCTGCTTGCATTGAAAGCAATTCAAAATTGCTTTAATTTCTCTCTCTTAATAGACTGAGATTGACTCATAACTTCTTGAATTCCTAACTTAGCTCACTGACCTGTATTCTTAGATCCAATGTCCTCGTAGCAAAATTTCCATTTTTGGTTAATCTACTGTCTTAATCACACTTCAATCATGTTGACATGATTTGGTAAATTTTGTTGTTTTGTAGGGTAGTGATGGGTCACTAGATGATTGTGTCTACCAGCTAATATGCCCTTGTGGCACATTATGCCCGGTTTGTTTGAAAGTTATGATTAATAGCACTTCAACATGGTAATAGAATGACTAAGTTTTTCAAAATGGCGAACTTGTTGTACCTATCACATGGACTCTTCTACTTCTCTCAATGTGCCCCTATGTCTACCGTATACAACAAGGGTAAGGGTGTGGGATATGTGTCCGACACCTATACCAAATTTAGACACTTGGATTCTCTAATTTTGTATGATGTTTAAAGAAGAAGATACTCACATTTGTTGCTAGTTAAAAAACATTTCTGGCTTCATGAATTGGAGATGTAAATTCTATTTCTTAGAACTTGTTTAATTTAAAGTAAATTTCTAATCATTTACAACATCCTATGTAATAAGATTATATGATATGGCGGAAAAGGATTTATATAACTTACCCCACTTGTGACAATAGACGGAATGTAATTTGGACCCATAGGCTGGGAGTTAGAACCAAAAACGCCTTAAACTTAGTCGAAAAATGGCGTTTTAGGTACGAAAATTCAAAGCAGCCCGCAAACCACTGTGTGGCTCACACAGAAAGCTTCCCTGTGACAATTAGGTGCTATGACAACATAATATAATGTAATTCAAACCCGTAGGTTGGAGTTAGAGTCGAAAACGCCTTAAACTTAGTCGCAAAAAGGGTGTTCCGGGCGTGAAAATTCAAAATAGCTCCCGAACCACCGTGTGGCTCTCGCAAAAAGTTTCCCCTTGACAAATAAGACTTGTGACATTTGACGGAATGTAATTAGGATGCATAGGCTTGGAGTTAGACTTGAAAATGCCTTTAACTTAGTCGAAAAAGGGCATTCTGGGGTCGAAAATTCAAAACAGCACCCAAACTACTGTGTGGCTCTCACGAACAGCTTCCCCTTTACAAATAGGACTTGTGGCAATTGACGGAATATAATTAGGACGTGTAGGCTTGGAGTTAGACCTAAAACGCCTTAAACTTAGTCAAAAAAGAGCGTTCCGGGGTTGAAAATTCAAAACAGCACCCGAACCACCGTCTAGCTCTCACGGACAGCTTCTCCCTGAAAAATAGGCCTTGTGACAACTGACAGAATGTAATTGGGATGCGTAGGTTGCGGGTTAGACTCGAAAACGCCTTAAACTTAGTCGAAAAAGGGCATTCCGGATGAAAAATTCAAAACAGTCCCCGAACCACCGTCTGGCTCTCACGGACAACTTTCCCTTGAAAAATAAGACTTGTGACAATTGACAGAATGTAATTAGGACGTGTACGTTGCGAGTTAGACTCGAAAACGCCTTAAACTTAGTCAAAAAAGGGCATTCCGGGGGGCGAAAATTCAAAACAGTCCCCGAACTACCGTGTGGCTCACACGGATAGCTTCCCCTTGACAAATAGGACTTGTGACAACTATCGGAATGTAATTAGGACGTGTAGGCTTGGAGTTAGACCCCGAAAATGCCTTAAACTTAGTCGAAAAGAGCATTTCGGGGTTGAAAATTCAAAACAGCACCCGAACCACCATTTGGCTATCACAAAAAGCTTCCTCTTGACAAATAGAACTTGTGACAATTGACTAAATGTAATTAGGATGCGTAGGTTGTGAGTTAGACCCGAAAACGCATTAAACTTAGTCGAAAAAGGGCATTCCGAGGGTGAAAATTCAAAACAGCTTTCGAACCATCATGTGGCTCTCACAGACAACTTTCCCTTGACAAATAGGACTTGTGACAACTTTTGGAATGTAATTAGGACGTGTAGGATTGGAGTTAGACCCGAAAACGCCTTATACTTAGTCGAAAAAAAGACATTATGGGGTCGAAAATTCAAAACAGTCCCCGAACCACCATGTGGCTGTCACAGACAGCTTCTTCTTGAAAAATACGACTTGTGAAAACTGATGACATGTAATTCGAACCCACAGGTTGGGAGTTAGAGCCAAATACGCCTTAAACTTAGTCAAAAAAGGGCATTTTGAGGGTAAAAATTCAAAACAGGCCTCGAACCACCGTGCGGCTCTCACGGATAGCTTCCCCATGACAAACAAGACTTGTGACAATAGACGGAATGTAATTCAGACCCGTAGGTTGGGAGTTAGAGCTGAAAATGCCTTAAACTTAGTTGAAAAAGGGCATTGCGGGGCAGAAAATTCAAAACAGTCCCCGAACCACCATGTGGCTCTCATGGATAGCTTCCCCTTGAAAAATAGGACTTGTGACAACTATCGGAATGCAATTAGGACGCGTAGGCTTGGAGTTAGACCCAAAAGTGCCTTAAACTTAGTTGAAAAAGGGCGTTCCGGGGGTGAAAATTCAAAACGGCCCTTGAGCTACCATCTGGCTCTTACAAACAGCTTTCCCTTGACAAATCGAACTTGGCACAACTGATGGAATGTAATTCGGACCCATAATTTAGGAGTTAAAGCCGAATACGCCTTAAACTTAGTCGAAAAAGGGCGTTCTCAGGGCAAAAATTCAAAATAGCCCCCAAACCACTGTGTGGCTATCATGGACAACTTCCCCTTGATAAATAAGACTTGTGACAATTGATGGAATGTAATTAGGATGCGTAGGCTTGGAGTTAGAGCCAAAAATTTCTTAGACTCGGTCGAAAAAAGGCATTCCAGGGGTGAAAATTAAAAATAGCACTTGAACAACCACCGTGTGGCTCTCATGAAAAGCTTCCCCATGACTATTTGGACCTGTGACAACAAACGGAATGTAATTCGGACCCCTAGATTGGGAGTTAGAGCTGAAAACACCTTAAACTTAGTCGAAAAAGGGCGTTCCGGGGCAAAAAATTCAAAACTGTGCCGTATGTGGCTATCATGGACAGCTTCCCCATGACAAGTAGGACCTGTGACAATATATGGAATGTAATTTGGACATGTAGGCTTGGAGTTAGACCCAAAAACGCCTTAAACTTAGTCGAAAAATGGCATTCTGGGATTGAAAATTCAAAACAACCCCTGAACCATAGTATGGCTTTCATGGGCAGCTTCCCGATGACAAATAGGACCTGCGACAACATAATCTTTTTTTTTTTGCAACCCGTAGGTTGGGAGTTAGAACCAAAAATGCCTTACACTTAGTCGAAAAACACGTAACACTTAGTTTAAAGAGTGACAACTTTATGAAAATGACATCCACATATTCTAATAATTGCCTTTGTATATTTATAGGGCAAAGAAATTACATAATAGATTGTTTGTGCAGTTGGTTGGAATAAATATTTCATGATATATATATATATATATGCTTTTATTTCGAAGAAGACATTTCTAGATTGTTCTACCTTAAATGCATGTTAGAACAAGTTCCCTATCAAATGCATGTTAGAACATGTTCCCTATGGCTGACTAAACTGATATTTTGTAACCAATTCTAATGTTTTTTTGTTTTCTGTAGATGGCTTTGTTGCGTGGACTCGTGGATAATCCATTTTGGTGTATGAAGAAGAAATTTCACTTTTGCATAGAACTAATATAATACTTTTGTCATCCCCAGCTTTTGTACAGTTCACTATTACTGATACAGAAAACTTTTGGCAGCTAACAGCTAATTACCGGCGTGGTACATAGATCACATTCTGTCGTCGTATATATATATATGACCTTTTGTCATGGTCTGCAGATGTACTTTTGTCGTGGTACATACATCACTTTTTGTCGTGGTACAAATTACGATGGTAATTTGTACCATGCCAAATGGTCATTTCACTTGGTAGTAAATGTATTTTTTTGTGTACGGAGGGCTTTGATTTTTGTACGATTCTATATTTTGTATGGAATTATTATTTTAGTTAGGACAATAGTTGGTTTGTATGGACTTAGACATTTAAAATTATTTATTTTTTGTATACGGATGCAGATTGTGGAATGATTGATAGTATATGTGTCATTTTTTTTATATACGTATTACAGGGTGCATGAAATATATACAGGTTGTGGAGAAATTATAATTTTGCAATAAAACATAATATTATGTTTTTGGCGGCTAAACAATTAGTAGTTAAAAAGAAATTGGGAAAATAGTTTGGGCGACTAAAAGTTTTGTAGCAAAAAAAAAAAAAAAAATTAAACATTTGGTGACTAAAAGTTTTGTAGCAAAAAGAAAATAAAACATTTGGCGACTAAAAGTTTTGTAGCCAAAAGAAAAGCAAACATTTGGCGACTAAAAGTTTTGTAGCCAAAAGAAAATCAAACATTTGCCGAATAAAATATTTTGTAGCTAAAAACAAAAGCTGAAGAATAAAAACACTTTTGCTGACTAAAAATTTAGTAGCAAAAAATGTAGGAGTTTAGGCGACCAAATGTTTAGTAGCTAAAACAATAACTATTTGCCGACTAAAATTTTAGTAGCAACAAATGTGGGACTTTAGGCGACTAAATCTTTAGTAGCCAAAAAAATTTGACTTTAAGCAACTAATATATTTAGTAGCTAAAAACTTTTTCTGCGACTAAATGTTTAGTCGTTAACAATAACTGAGGCTTTTGGCGACAAAAAAATTGGTCGCCGAAAATGTGCTATTTAATTTTATTTCCAACCTTTTGGCGACTAAAAATTTAGTCAGCAATTGAATACATTTGGCGACTAAAATAATTTTAGTCGCCAATTTGCTTTCTCAACAATTCTTCCGCAACTAATGCTGCAACCAAATAATTTAGTTGCTAAAGCCCTTTGGCGACTAAAAATTGACTTTTGGCAACTAAAAATTAAGTCACCAAAAGTGAAAATTCTTGTAGTAATAACACCAGGGTAAAATTTTACTTTCATTTTATCAAACACAAACAGAGCACATACTAGAGTAAAATTTTATTCTCATTCTGTCAAACAGAATCAGAGTACATATTAGAGTAAAATTTTACTCTCATTCTGTCAAAGAAAAACAGAGGACATACCAGAGAAAAAAAATAGAGAAATAGAGAGATAGAGAGAGCACATATATTGCCTTAGATCTCGTTCAAACCAGAGTAAAATTTTATTGTCTGAAAAATAGAGCATGATGAGGAGACAAAGAGAAAAAGAGAGAGAGAATATAGATCTGAGATGATATATCTCAGATCTGAGGTTGTTAATCTCAGATCTGAGGTCTTAGACGCTAAGAATGACGATGGTGGTTGTCCCGTGATACAATGGCATCAAATGGCGTTGGCGGTTGAGATGGTGGTGGTGAAACGGTAGTGGTGGTGGCGGTGACGAACGATGCCGGTGGTTGAGACGATGTTAGTGGAGACGGTGGAGGTAATAGAAATGATAGTAGTCGTGGTAGTTGTGGTAGTGGAGATGGTGATGGTGGTGGTGGTGGTGTAGACTATGGTGGTGGTGGAGAGAGCTCTTGGAAAGAGATAGAGAAAGAAATAGCTGAGAGAGAGATGACAAACTGATGGCGAGAAGGACGAGAAAGATAGAGAGTGTGTGTGTGAAGGGGTAAATTTGTCACATAAAATATAAATCTGAAATTTTTTTGTCCTTCTTACAAGATTTCTTTATTTTGGAGGAGTTTATGAGCCAAAAAATTATAGCTTGTCCTTTCCAAGAAAAACGAGCTCTATGAAGGAGTTATGGCCAAAAATCCCTTAAAATTGTGCTATTAACAATTAATAATTAAAATTATGCTTTGTTATAAAAAAAAAATGATATAGTTATAATATTTTACTATTTTAGAATAAAAAATATATGAGATTTAAAAAATTATCATATTGGTTTTTGAAAGGGAAATAATTGAAGAAATTTTAAAAATTTAATCAGTAAGAAAGAATTATTGTAACATGTAAAACCACTAAAATCACAGTTGAACTAGCAAATCATTCAAACCAAAAATGGTTTAGCTTAATCAGTTAGGTCAAAAGATCAACCAGCTTACACAAAAATTAATTAATTAAAAATTAAAAATTTTATTTTATTAAAATTTAAACTGTCACTAAATATGAAAAGCAATCTATTAATTTAAATTTAAAATCGATACAATATAAATTTAAAATTATAATAATCTATCTCATAATTTATAAGCTTTAAATACAAATTTAAAATTATTATAATTATCTCATAATTTTTGTGTTAAGCAACAGTAAGAGTGACATTGAGATTATCGATATATCTATATATTTCATAAATAATACTTTTAAAGAGAGATCTAATGAGAGTTTCAAAATCCCACACAAAACCTTTATGTGAGATTGTAAAATAAAAGTTAAATGGAAGCTAGCAAATGGGGATTTTCTTAATTGTTTAAAATTAAGAAAATTATAGCGATCCCGGTATTTCCTATTGTTGTTTAACTGTAATCCGGACTCGGTTCCGTAGATTCGTTGTCGTCTTATCCTCATTTCTATCCACTACTCTTTTAATTAGAGTTTTGGGTTGTGTTGGACAAGTTGGGAATAAGTTGGTCGTGTTTTAAGACTTAGAATTTTTGCCCAGGTTTTGGTCTCTCCGCTCGAGCGGATATTTGACGCTCGAGCGGGATTTTGTTGCGGCCTTTCCGCTCGAGCGGACGTTTGGACGCTCGAGCGTGAATTTCCTTCTCTCAGCATTTTGGACATCTGCAGAAAATTCTGGGAGAGTGCATCCGGAGCTCGAGCGGATCTTAGGACGCTCGAGCGTGAACCTGTGTCTGACGCTCGAGCGGGATGTTGTACGCTCGAGCGGACCTGCTTTTATATCAGTCCGTGAAATCACTTTTTTTGATCACTTTTTGATTTCCTTTCTCTCTCTTACTTTTTCAAAACCTCCATTGGAGAGCACCTCACTCTAAAACCCTAACTTCTCTCTTAGAATTGATCTAGTAGGAGTTGTTTTCTCACCTTGGGCCTTTACAAAAGTTGTGTTGATCGTCGAGGGCTATCTTCTAATCTGAAAATTTCGGGATTTGGAGCATTTCCGTTTCTTCATCTCCTTCGTTGAGCCCCATCATTCGAGGTAGGGATAACCTACTCCATCTTATGAGCTTTGTCTTTGAATTTTAGCATTTTGATATGTTGGGGGTTGTTGGGTAATTTTGAGAAAGTTTGGGCCTTTGTGTAATTTTACAAAAGTTGGGGTTTTAAATATATAAACCTATATGCATGTTAGGCATAGAGAAATGAGATTAATGTTGGGACATTGATGGAAATGGAACCTTAGGGTTGTTTTGTGAACTATGGTGATTTGCCCTGATTGGATTAATTAATTAATGCATACGATTAATTGAAGAAAATGAGGAATTGAATTGAGAATGTTAAAATTGGGAATGTATATGACTAAAGAGTGTAGATGAATCTTTTATTGCTCATCTAGTTGAAATGTTAATATATTATCCATTTGTGCATTTATTTCCTGCTTAGAAAAATTGCTTTGGGCTACCGGTGGAGGGTAGTGTTGCTTGTTGTAGACAATGCATGATGATTAGGCAAACTAAAACTAATCAATCGGATGTGTCATAGAGTATGACGGTTGATAGAATACATTAACTGTATGTATTGAGTGATTGTGTATATGACCAATGTGTTTATATGCATTATGTGTAGACGGTTAGTAGAATACATTAAGTTTATGTATTGATTGATTGAGTATGTGATTCTGTGTTTACATGCGTTATTGTGTATAGAACCTTTGTGTTTATATGCATTGCTTGTGTAGAGGAGGAGATGGGGGATGTACTCCGCGGTTTAGGGGAAGATGGGGGATGTACCTCTAAACCGGATAGGAATGGGGGGAGATGGGGGATGAACTGTGTAGATATAGCTCATAGGCTTGTCTAGAGAAGTGAAGATACAGCTCATATGCTTGTCTTTGTGAAGTGTAGATATAGCTCATAGGCTTATCTAGTGAAGTGTGGATACAGCTTATATGCTTATCTGTTGATGTGTAACATGCTTATCTGTTATGGTATTGATATAGCTCATATGCTTATCTGTTGTGGTATTGCTATAGCTCATATGCTTTTCTATTGAAAAGTTGGCTTGATTTGATATAACACTAAAATGTACATCATCATCGTTTGTGAAGTATGGAAGTAGTTTGTGTGTTATTGATTCAACATCAAAATGGGTATCCACCGTGAATTTCGAAGGTGTTCTAGTGATGAACTATAACCTCATCAAATGTTTTGGCCAGAGTACTGAGCCTTGTTTTCAAACTCAAAGTTGAATAAGAAATGAAAATTGAATTGTATCATAGACTTAGTTGTCATGGAATTGAAATAAGATATAAATGGAGGTATAAGTATTGACCATCTTTCAGTTGCTAATCTTTTAGGCATTGTTTATAATTGGTTTAGTATATCTCTGCTGGGCTGTGGCTCACCCTATATGGGAACATCATTTCAGGTTCAGGTAGCATGCCACCTCCAAGGACATAGCTTGGGAGGCTAGAGGCGGACAGACTTTTGTTCTCTTATCTCCATTTGATGTGTTACATGTAAATTCTATGCCAAGGGCTTAATGTGTAACCGAGTCAATACTCTCCTTGTAACCAAGTGTTAACTTGGAAAGCTGTAAGCCCGCAGGGCATTTACTTTTGTTGTTAACGTGTAATACTTTTGTAATGAAGTACTTTGATGAATTGAGGAAATGTGGATCTTTTGTATATAAATGTATGTTTTTATTGATGGGTTTAATGTTATTATTTTGAGGGCGTTATGGACCCATATATGGACCAAGAGGCCCACAAGCACATGGTGTTCCTCCAAACCCTGTGTTTCTTCCTCTAGCAGTGGTTCAACCAGCACAAAATATGGTTCCAGGGACCAAATTGCTGATATAGTTAGAGAAATGTGTGGACCTATGGCTCGGGGGGTCCAGACACCGATATATAGAAAACCTTACCCAAAGTGGATAGATTGGGTACACGAGTATCCTAGGGGGTTTAGAATACCAAACTTTGCCCTCTTTTATGGTAATGGAAATCAGTCAACAGTAGAACACATTACTAGGTTTATAAGTCAGTGTGGTGACTTTGATAAGAATGATTACATCAAACTGAGACTTTTTCCAAGTTCTCTAACTGAGCAGCCTTCGTATGGTACATAAACCTTACACCTGGCTCTATCCAAACTTGGCAGCAAATGGAGGAAGTTTTTCATGCCCAATTTTTTCAAACAGAACCTAAAGTTTCTATGGTAGACTTGGCTAGATTGAGCCAAAGGCTTGATGAGAAGGCTGCTCAGTTTATTGTTAGATTTAAACAGGCACGGAACAAATGCAAGGTCATGCTACCAGAGTCTGAATTTGTAAGATTGGCTCAGAAATGCTTGGAATTTAGGCTTCGAAAAAAATTTGATTCAACTGAGTTTCGAGACTTAGTAGAGTTAACCTATAAGGTGTCTAGATATGAAACTTTACTCGAGGAAGAACAAGATCGAAGTAATGCATCATATAAGACCTACAGTAGGGACCCTAATTAGGAAATTGATGTAACAAAGATAGTAGGAAAATAACCTATTACTTGTGAGACATTAATTTAGAAAGACAGTACAATAGACCAGCAGTTTAAAAAAAAAGACCTGCATAAGAAGTATTCTTTTGACTTAACAAAAGCATATGACATTTTTGATCATTTGCTTGCAGCAAGTTTCCTAAAGTTACCAAAAGGAGTCAAAATTCCTACCCTTGAAGAACTTAAAGGAAAACTATACTATAAATGGCACAATTCTTGGTCTCATTCAACTAAAAACTGTATTCACTATGCTTGGTTACCACTTTTCAAAAACACTTTTCAAAAAATTCTACTTTCTTATTTTTCGTGTTTTTTTATTTTTACTGATTTTTTTTAATATTTTGAGCAATTTTTTTAATTTTTAGACATACCTAACATAAATATACCTAAAAAGTAAAAAAAATTGAAAAAACCTTTTAAAAATTCACTAAATACCAAAAATACGAGAATTCAGTACATTTTTTTGTATTTTTATGTATTTATTAATTTTTAAAAATATTTTTTCACAAATTTTTTACTTTTTAGATACATCTAAGTAAGGTGCATCTAAAAAAAAAATGTTTAAAATTTTAAAAATATTCACTAAAAACAAAAAAACACGAAAACTAAAAAACTCATTTTTCAAAAAACTTAATTCAAAAAACTCAAACCAAACACACTGATTGTTTTCCCATACAAGATCCAAGAACATATTCGGAAAGGGAGGCTAAAGTTTCCAGCCAAGACTGAGAAAGCTATGGGAATTGACACCAACCCATTTCCAGAAATTGAAGAGGCTGCAGCCATTGTTGGCATGCCAGATTTCCAAAACCTACCCCTGAAAGAATTGGAGGAAGTCACTATGTAGATACATGTGGCTAGCTAGACTGCTCTCAGGAAGAACACAAGAAGTTCACCACCTGATAGACAAAGCTTTGCAGGCATAAAAGAAAGCTTTAGTGAAGAGATGTTGGATGATGACTCTCTCGAAGCTTCTATAGTGCAACGGATGTGCCCCAGGTACAAGATATGTTATAAGTGACTGAAAGGGCTCGCAGTTGATAGGAAGCAGCATTACAAAGAGGTACAGAGGGACCAAATAACTAGCACACATAACAAGAGGCCATACCCAACTGGCCCCAGACAACATTTGTCCTTGGTAACCCTACCAGACACCAGGATGCAGTCAAAAGGAAAGAAGCTTCTGTATGAAATCAGGCACCCAATTATTATAGAGTAGACAATCAACTTGAGAGGAGGCATGGATTCAGTGCAAGGCATGGGACAAGGACTGATAATTGGCCCCGAAGACTGCTTGAAAGATTGCTTTAAAGAGTGGGGCAACAGATCCAGCAGCTAGACCAGGGGGCTCATGGGTCCCAGGAGTTCCAGATTAGTTTGTTATGCAGAATAAACCTAAGGAAATGTTAACTCAAAGAAAGGTTTTTGGGGACCAGGTAAGAATGATCAAACCTCCTTTGGTGGCTCCAAACAATTGGGTGTTATTAAAGAATCCAAAAATAAGGGAGCCGGATGTGGTTCCTATAATTTCTAGGTCTCAAAGAAGGAAGATCCAATGAAGATACACCCAGTATCGAAAGGATCTGAAAGAAAGTGGAGAGAGTACTTCCATGGCATAAGCAAAGGATCAGCCAGATAGAGGGATAGGTTCAAAGCCTGTTCCCAAGATCAAGAGGAGTGCCAGTATGGAGCAGTTGGCAAAAGTTCATGCTAAACTAACGGCCAAAGAAAAATCCAGTTTATCATGCCTCGAAAAGGCTTTAATGGAAAGCGACAATGAAATGGATGAAGGGACTGAACTAGGCCAAGAGAGATCATTGGCTGAAGATGGAATATTTGAGGCTTTCATGGCTGAGCAAACCTTTTTGGTTGACAATCCAATGGAGGTAAATCACCAACAGGCTATTTCAAAGGAACCTGCTAGCATAGAGGTACTAGAGTGCAGCATGGAAGATGCTTCCGAAATAATTGAAAAAGTTAGTTTGGAAGAGAAACAAGTATAGCCGGCAATTTAGTTTGAGTCATTTCCTCCGGTGTCAGTAAACATGGTATATATACTGCCATAGGAGTTCCAGGCTGAAGATGAAAACCAAGAAGGTCAGGAAGATGACCCTATTCTAGTTTCTAGTGAATATTCATAGGTTAGCATGATTCAAGATGAGTCTGAAGTGGCCACACCAATGGAAATTGAAGATGAAAGCGAGGAGCTGAGTATTAACCTCTCGTATCCCTTCGAGTGCCCTACAACATCTATGATGTAGCATATTAAGCCCTTGTATATCAAGGCTTATTTCGATGGGATACAAATGAACAGGGTGTTAGTGGACAATGGGGCAGCAGTGAACCTACTTCCAAAGTCCTCTTTGAAGAAATTAGGAAAAAGCAACCCCAGATTAGTCCTAACTAGCATAACCATTGCTGGCTTCACTGGGGATAAACAGATGGCTCAGGGCATCCTGCCCATCAACTTGAGTATGGGAAACAGAGATTGCATGACAACATTCTTTGTTATAGATAGTAATGCTAGGTATAATGCTTTACTTGGAAAGGATTGGATCCACACCAACAAATGTGTGTCTTTCTCTCTACATCATAAAATAATGATGGCCCTATACAATGAAGAGACAGAGGAGATCAATGCAGACCCTTAACCCTTCATCGTTTGTGCTGATTTTGCTGAGGCCAAGTAATATATTGAAGGAATGACACTACTCAGTATATTGAGGAAACCTGATGGAACAGTAGAAGTGACGGCTGATGAGGAAGTAGCACACGTAAAGCACTTAGTACAAGAGAGTGCTGATGAAGAGTTTGTCACCAAGGATGACAATGATGCCTGGTTGTAGGCAAAAAGATAAGACCTAAAAAGCCATACCCTTGGCCTTAGTCAAGTTTTCATCATTGGACATAAAGTCAATAATCCAGAAGGTTTAGGAACAAGAGAGGGAAGCCATGGTGGTTGGCTATAATCAGGAGTAACAAAAAGTTAGGCCTTTGGCCCTTGATAAGTACTGTGCACTGGACATCGAAACAAAAGTCCAGGAAATACAGGAAGAAGAAGCCTTATGGATAGATTTTGTCTATGAAGAAGAAGGCAATGATATTCAACTAGAGAAGGTGGGAGCAGAGCAAAATGAAGAAGTTGCTTCGAAGGCAGAAGAAGTCAAAGGAGAAGCATTCGTAAGTGCTCAAGTACAAGACCCCTTGGAAGAAGTCAATTTAGGAGAAGGTTCTGCACAACAACCCACTTATATCAATACTTGGTTAAGTACTATTGACATAAAACAGTTTTAGGTAGTCCTAAAGAAATATAAGGATTGTTTTGTGTGGTCTTATAATGAACTGCCACGATTGGATAGGTAATTTATGGAACATAGGCTCCCTATAAAGCCTAACTTCAAATCACACAAGTAAAAACCAAGATGGTTGAGTCCTGAAGTGGTTCAGAAAGTGAAAGAGGAAATTCTTAGGCTTCTTAAAGCAGGCTTCATTAGAACAGCCAGGTATGTTGAATGATTGTCTAACATTATGCCTGTGGTTAAAAAGAATGGCATGCTGAGGGTATCCATCGATTTTAGAAATCTGAATTTGGCAACTCCAAAAGATGAATACCCCATGCCTATAGTGGATCTATTGGTAGACAGTTCAGCAAGGCATAGGATTTTGTCTATGATGGATGGGCATTCTGGTTACAACTAGATCTGCATTGCAGAGGAGGATGTCCACAAGACAGCATTCAGGTGTCATGGAAATATTGGCACCTTCGAACGGGTAAAAATGCCATTTGGTTTAAAGAATGCTAGGAGAACATATCAGAGGGCAATGAATACTATCTTTCATGATCTTATTGGAGGATACCTAAAGGGTTACATTGATGATATTGTTGTAAAGTCCCAGTCTATGGAGGAACACTTGGTTCACTTGGTAGCAACTTTCGAAAGAATGAGAAAGTTCAAGTTAAAGCTTAATCCTGTAGACACCCCATTTTTAACCGTCCTCAAGACTTGGACGTCATCGTTTGAACACTCGATGATCATCCATGCTCATGTTCGTTTTGAGTTCCCGAAGGTCTCGGCTGCGCGCCTTGCCTCAGGATCTCTCAACTTGTCTATTTTGTGCTTGGTTGTGGACCATGGACTTGTGTTTTTGCTTCTAAGGGAAGAGAGTGGCTTGTTGGCCATCGCTACAACCCATCAGCTAAGGCATGATGCCATCGGCCTTGTTTCCTTGCCATCGGCCATAAGTGTTGGCCGATCGGCACTCTTTTTGGTCGATCGGCACTCTGTTTGGTCGATCGGCCATATTTTTGAGCCAAGACCTTTTCATCTGCTTTTTGCAGATATTATGTGCCAGCTGTGACAGCTGGTATGCACATTTTTGATCCTCCATACACGTGTATTGAGGGATTTGTTTCAAGACTCAAGCTTGCTGAACAAGCTTGCGAATTGAAATTCTATAAGAAGGGAGCCTCCCCTCCCTTTCCAGAGGTTCTGAAAAGTGGATATACAAGTTCTATATCTATCTCTCTCTATATTTTACCTCTCTCTCTCTTGTTTTGCTCTTGTTTGTGCCCAAAAGTGTAGATTCTTCACACTATTGGACACAAACACCTAGTAGAACACCATCCTTGGGTTGCTGAGGTCCTTAGGAGTTGGTTTCAGAGTTCTTGGAGTGGTTTAAGCTCAGAAAAGGTGCTGGAGTTTTGTTCTTGAAGGTGTTCTTCAAGGGTGAGTAAACTACCCTTTAATCCCCCATTTTGGCTTAAGCTTTTAGACCTACTTGCATATTTTTTTAAGCTTAACTCTAAAGTACAATAAGTTCTGTTTTTTTATGCTTAAGATGATTTTTTAAGGTCACTTTTGTATTGGGGGTAGTTTACCCCCTCTTAGGCCTTGTTTGGTCATTGTTTTATGCCTTTCTTTTGAGCTTTGGAACCATCTTGTTTTGGTGTTCTGACCACTGAAATCCAAAGGATTTTCAGTGGTGGAGAAGTGGTTTTAGAGTCTTGAATAGGAGAGGGACACCCCCCTCTCCTTGTGTCTCATTTGCCAGTGTAAATGGCTCATATTGGTAGCATGTTTGCTTAGCATGTTTTGGCTCCATTTCAGTAAGTATTTGGTGTTATTTTTCCTTGCTTTACCTCTGTTTTAAGTTGGTTTGATAGCATCTTGCATGCACCATACACTTGTCTTGCAATCCTCTCATTTGCCTTAGCATGCATCATGCATTTAGACTATCATTCTTGCATGTTTTGGCTCAACTTCATGAAGCTTTTAGCCTTGTTTTACCATGCTTAAGCTTTGATTTGTGTTGTCTTGGTCATGCATGCATTGTTTTGTGTAGCCTTGGTTCAATCTAGCTTGTTGGCTTTGAGTGTCTAGGTCATTAGCATGCATTGCTTAGACTATTCTTAGGATTTGACATCATTTCATATGAGATTTCAGTCCATGTAGTGTGGTCATGCATTCACATTTGTCACCTTTTCCATGCTTAGAAGGTTTGGTGTTTTATGCCTTTAGAGTGCATCATTGTGTATGCCACCATGCTTAGGCATTTGGGAAGCCATCTAAGTGGGTTTTTGGGCTTATTTTGACATGTCATAACTCTGATTTTTATTGGTTAAGTCATGCCATGTTTGGTTGTAATAGGTGTAGTGTAATACCCTTTGTTAGCCTTGCATGCCTCATGCCTTTTGGACCCCTGTTCTAGCTTGTGTGGGCTAGGTTCAAGCTTGTTTTTAGCCTCACCTTGACCTTCCTTGGGACTGTTTTGGTTGCCCTTGGCCTTTTGGGGCTTGCTTTGTATAGCCTTGGTTTAAGTCCTTTGCTAGCCTCAAGTTTTGAGCTTTCTTGCATGCCATGCTTGCATTGTTTGGTTGATTTGGCATCATTCCTCACATGATTTCAGAGCTTATTTCATTGCCACATTATCATGTTTGTCACTTTTTGCTCATGGTTGAAAGTTGTGTCCTTATGCCTAAGTGATAGGCCAATTGGCATGCATGCTTGTTTTGCATTTCATTCCATCATTTCATTGAATCTTGGCCACTGATTTTGGGCATGACTGAGGTCTGTCCATCTTTAGTTTAAGTCCATTTACCATGTTGTTCAAAGTTGCTACTTTATATCATGCTTGCATGCTTGAGTTGTATAACATTTGCATGCTTGTCCATCTTTGCATGCCATGCATGTTTATATGTTTAGGTTGCATTTTGCATGCTTGATAGTTTGCATTTTGTCACATGCTTGCTTAGATTGCATTGCATTTGGCATGCTTGTTACCTCAGCCTTGTGTGCATGTTTGAGTCATATTGCATTTGGCATGCTTATGTTCCATTGCATAGCTTTTCCATGTTGCATGCATTGCATTACGTTTGGTTTGGGGTGTCAAACCAAACATGAGGACCGAGGGGCGTTTCGTACTTGAAGTGACGAAACGTGACTCAATCCTCAGTCGCCGACACTCTTGATCCAACATGATAGAGTGTGAGGCATTCATTTGTTTTGTGCATTCATTCCATATTAATGCGTGCAATTCGGCCTTTTTGGCCATCATGCATTGAAATGCGTGATTGATGGCTCGAGGGTCTAGCACTACACTCCTTTGAGTCTCAAACATGATAAGGGGTGTAGTTGCACAACATTATCTTGTAAATGTATTGCCATGCCCTTGTTTGTCCTCTGTTGCAGCAAAAGGAGCAGATTGCAGGAAGGGATGGCCGATCGGCTATCTTCAGTGCCATCGGCTAACATTTTTTGGCCGATGGAATCATAAGTGGTCGATGACCCCTTTCCCTTGGCCGATGGCCACCCCTCTTGGCCGATGACATCTCAGAGTGCCCATGAGGTGGTTCAGAAGCATCATAGAGGTTTTCACAGTTTTCAGAGGTGCAAAATAGTACAAAAGAGGCAACATGGGGCATGGCAACGGATTTCTGAGCGAAGCCAACCGAGCGTGCATACATCCCTCATCACGAGGCCATTTTAGTGCTTTTGATAACTTAGAATAGTTATTTGCTTCAATTTGTTTTGTAATAATTAATTAGCTTGTTAGTTAGTTAATTAGTTGGTTTGTATTATTTATTCGGACCCTCCGTCGAAAGGACGAATTTTGTAATAAGTGTGCGTGAGTGTGTGAATGTCTTCCAACCCTGCGTCTTTCTCTTTTTTACTTAACCGCTTACGATGGTTAGTTCTAGGTCATGTTTTGATTAGCATACTTATGATAGCATGTTTGCATTCATCCATCTGTATTGCATGCACCGGGCTCGGCGCATCATACTAACCGCATTGTATTTCAATTCCAGTTTGAATACATGTATCAAGTGTAGCATTCACATGCCATCTTAGAATAGCCGAGCCTATTTCTAGTTGCATTTTGCATGTGTTGCATTAGCCTTCTTAACATAAGCTAGGACCATGAAGCTACTTGCTTATGTGATGTAACTGCCTGAATGCCTGTGGGTGAAGCTTGGATTGCTTGAATTGGAACAATTCATCAAATGCGAGTTTTAAGCCCACTTGAGGGTGGCAAAATCATGTTTTCTAAGCCCACTCGAGGGTGGCAAATCAACGTCTTATCCTATTTGCGAGTAGCACCCTCAAACCATTTTCAAACAAACAAACATGAGATGTTTTGTTCCAACTTAGGCGATCTAGTCTATACTTGTGTGTTGTGCGCATCACATAGTAATTCTAGCTAATAACTGGAATAACAACACATGTGTTTTCAAAAACAAGATATCGTGCTTAGTACAAGCCGATCTTTGATCAGGCTAGCGGGGGTGCTCATTGCATGACCTTCCCCTCTCGTATCCAAGTTCTCGAGCCGAGACAACTTTGGTGATGACGGACACGTGGCCTTAGGCGCGAGTCAGGATTTCCTAAATTTCCCAATAACAAAACATTTAGGTGGTGACTCTGTATCGAGCAAAGCAGTCCATGTTTGGTACTTCTTTAAAAATCAGTTTTTCAAAACGATTGGCCGGATTTGGACTCTTTGGTGATTTATCGGTTTTGCATTGCACTTTGTGAAACTAGATTTAGAACCGTGACATTGAGTCCGAACTGTAGTAAGCCTAATGAACGAAACTGGATTTTTGCGCCATCTTGCGCACGGAGCCCGGGACGTTCGAGCATGTCTATAGTTTTTGGCGACTCTCCTAGAGATTTAGAGAACTTGACTCGAACTCATGATATCTTGTTTTTGATTGCACTTATGTGTCTCTTTGTATTGCATTTGCATTGGTGTGCCTAGGACACTATGTTTTCTGTATGCTATTCCTGAATGGTTTGCCGGAGGCTCACTTTGAGGAGCGTGCCATAAGGCTGACCAGTTGCGGGCTCTGCCACGACGGGAACACAAACCCTGGTTTTATCGGGGCACCCTCTTTGACCATTCGACCTAGTGCATATCGGAAACTGTAGTGACCATTCCAAGCTAGGACAGGTTGCTTACCCGATTATAGGTTGTTTGAAACCGCTGCGTGCATAGTGAAACCCTATCTCCTGACAAAATAGGACAGGGAAACCCTACCCCTCCGTAGGGGTGTTTTGGCTCTCACTTGCTTGTTATGTGCTTTTAGAGTTGGCCTCTACAAGAATGCACGTATCAGTTCACAAGTCTGGGTATTAGGCCTGTGGGCATCAGTATCAGTATTTGGGAATCAGTTTTACCTGCGGGTATCAAATTCAGATTTGGGGTAGTGATTCGGGAACAGTGATCAGTGGTTGAGAACAGTTCTTTCAGCTTGTGTTTGCCAACTGTGTGTTGTCTTTATTTAAGCTGTTATGCTGTCCGTTTTTCTGGTTATTTGTTTCCTGATTATGCCTTATTTATCTTTTTGCAAGGTTGTTTAGCACCATTGCATCCGACCAGGCAGATATCCTCCGAGCACTCTGGGTTAGAGGTCGTAGACTTAATCAATCCAGGGATCTGATAGACGGACAAACAGTGTTCCTTTCTTTACCCCCGGTTGCCAGACAGAGGTCGAAAAGGCGTAGTGTATTGGTACAGCGGTCGTCAGATCTGTTGTCTACCCCACCAGTGAACAGTCAGGCTGAGGTCTCAGTTTCTACTGCAGGGACAGATATACCGGTTGTTCAAATAGACCAACACCCTATGACAGGAATGGAAGAGATGATGCGTCAGCTCCAGGAGAGTATGAAAGCCATGCAGCAGGACGCTGCCCGTCAAGCAGAATTTGCCACACGCCAAGCTGAGGTTATGGCACAACAGGCAGAGTTGATTGCTAGACTGCAGCAACAACAACCACCGCAGCAAGCCGGAGCATCCTCTTTACACCAGGTTCCTCCCCCACCAAGAGTTCCTATACTTGGGGAGACCGCACACGTCCAGGATGATACAGACGTTCCAACAGGGCCGGCTCCGCCCTCGATCCTACCCCAGCTATCCAAAGCACCTACCAACCTACCGGATTCTCCCTTTGAGTTTGAGGTGGACCCCACAGTGTTAAAAGTGAGCAAGCTTGAAAAGTTGTTCAAGAAGTCTCAGGGCGTGAAGTCCATTCCGGATATTGAGGATGGGTATACCGACTCGACCGTGACTTTGCTAGATCGGTTTAAAATGCCGCACATAGACCATTTCGATGGGTCTGGAGATCCTATGGTGCATTTGCGGCTGTTTTCAGACATACTAAGACCGATGGGCCTTTCCAGATTGCAGAAGCTTTCGCTATTTGCCCGGACCCTGTCGGGTGTAGCGGCTATTTGGTATGCAAAACTGGAGGATTTCGTTAAGAGAAGTTGGGAGGAGATGGCTGAGGCCTTCATAGCTCAATACTCCTATAATACACAGATCGAGGTCATAACTCGTGATCTTGAGACAACTAGGTAAGAGCCAAAGGAGAGCTTCTCCGATTTTGTGACCCGGTGGAGGGCCAAAGCCTCAATGATGACCATCAGGCATGTTGACAAGGACCAAATTCGGATGGTTGTGTGCAACCTTTGGCCCAAGCTCATGCAGAAGATGATCGTTCTCACCCTTCCCACCTTTGCAGATCTACATGAGATAGGGGTGCAAATCGAGGACGCTATGAAACAGGGCCTCATTGATCATAAGAGGGAGCAGCCCAAGAGGGCATTCAACCGCAGTACGAATACAGGCACAAGCAGTGCTGCAGCTGCCAGATCTTCAGATGTGGGAATGGTCACCACCACCACCCCAAGAACCCTTATAATTACCCCATTCACCGGTGCGTCCGGAAGTAGCTCACAAACAACCAGAACCCATCCCGAGGCCAGAGAGTCTTCACCCCGCTATACATGTCTTTGTCCAAGGCTTTGGGGGTTTTGATCAGGAAAGGGCACTTGAAGCCCCTAGAGCCGTGGCCATTGCCAGAAAAACTCCCCCCTCCCATAACCTAGCGAAGTACTGCACGTTTCACCAACAGCATGGTCATGACACCGACTACTGCTTTAGATTGCATCACGAGATTCAAGACCTCGTTGACAACAGGGTGATCGTGCCTCCGGAGAAATCGAATGTCGCAACCAACCCTCTCCCACCACATAACCAAGCTCCACCTCCCAAACGCATCAATCTAATCCAAACTGGGGTTGTGTCATACGACCCTGGCATATATATCACCCCTTTTCACCTACCTAAGCCGAAGGTGTTCATTCTTGACAGCACTAACTTGTGCATATTGGATATCTCCCGAACCCAACCTAAAACAGTGGTGGTGGCTATCAAAGATGAAATTGGGTCGACTGCGGGGGTAGATGAGATTGACGATACAGAGCCTGAGAGGTCTGTAAGCTTCATGTACAACCCGAGCGGTTACATTACATCAGCAGGCCAGGCTAGGCCAAGAGTGGAATTGCCAGTGGGGGCAGAGATTTGTGTAGTTGACCACATGACTAGGAGTGGGCGGTATTTCAAGCCCCCACACTTGGATCAACCAGAGGCATCCAGAAAGGACAGAGAGGCGGAGAAGCAGAAAGATAAATTGCTCGAAGAGGAGGCTGTGCTGAAACAGCTGAAGAAGATACAAGCAGACATCTCCATCTGGGGACTGCTTATGGCCTCAAGAGTATATCGACAAGATGTCCTTTCTGCAATGGACAAGTCCAAACTTTCAATAGATACCATGCCTGAGCAGCTGGTAGGACTGGTCTTTCCGGGAGGAGCTTCCTCAACGTTGACCTTCACCGACAAGAAGCTGCCGCCTAAGGGTGCAAACCATAACAAACCTCTCTACATCTCTATCGAGTGTAGAGAAAAATGGATACCGGTAGTTCTTGTCGATACGTGATCCGCCATTAACGTGTGCCCGTCATGGACGGCATATGCAATCAGGTTGAAGCATGCAGACTTTGTACCAATTGCCCAAGTGATAAGGGTCTACGACAATACAAGCAGAGAGGTGACGGGGACCATGAAGATTCAGACTCAGGTTGGTCCAGGACAACATGATATTGACTTTCATGTCTTGGACGTTCTCGCAACCTTTAATCTACTCCTAGGGCGGCCATGGCTGCACCAGGTGAAGGCGGTCTCTTCCACCCTACATCAGATGTTGAAATAGCCCCACAGGAAAGGGGTGGCTATTGTTTTTGGGAATTCATCAATCCATCCGCCGCCAGAGGTGTCTAGACCGGTTTTGGAAATCGAGTATGGCACGGAGGATGTGTTCCTGTCGGGATTTACCCTAGCCGAGGCCCGGTCGTACAGATCATTTTGGCTGTTGATGAGGGGTTATATGTCAGCGCACAGTTTGTGTACCTCATGAACAAGCTTCAGCACATCCCTGGGATGGGACTAAGGAAAAGTGGTCGGAAGGGCATTACAGTATTAGCCGAAGTGCCGCATAACCCGCATACCTTTGGCTTGGGTTATCTACCCACCAAAGAGGACTGGGTGAGGAAAGGCAAAGAAATGGCTGGGAGAGCTAGAGCTAAATACCGGGAGGCATTTTGAGTTGATGCATCGACCTATCCAAGGCACCCTGAACGGACGCTTTGTCCGAGAGGGGAAAGACTTTCCATTCTGTGGCTTCCCAAAGCCATGGCTGAATGCTGAGAAGAGGCGCCTGCCGAGTTTCGAGATCTTCTTTGACTTGCAGTTGACTGGGGATGATGCTGCCGAGGGGTAGACAGACCCATCAACTGAGGTTGAGCATTGTAAGGAAGTGGATTCTGAGAACACCGAGATTGAAATGGGGGCAGCACTAGCTTGTTTACTTTGAGATCCTCCGATCGTGCATTAGTGCTTGGAGGATAACTCAGTGTCTATGATTGGGAATGAAGCAGCTGCGAGCCCATCTTTGAACATTTTGGATGCATCCATCGCACCCTCCCTTGTCTGGTAGTACGAGGAGGGATTCTTATCGACCAGCACCGGGTCAGGTAGTGAGCCGGAATCTGATTCCACCGAGTCTGTGGAGTCAGAATCAGGTTCCAGCTCGTCTGAGTCTGAGTCCGGTATTCCTAGGGGTGACAACCCGGATGCCACAGTCCTGTCTAGGTCGTCTTTTTCTTTTTCCTTTGAGTCTGTTGTAACAGAGGAATCAGGCGACTTGGAAATCTATAGAAGTGATTAATGAGAATGGATATGGCATGTGGCCTTTTGAGTATATTTTCTGTGCCATTGATTTATTGGCTATTAAATCAGACTTTTCAAAATTTCGATGAAAACGACGAGGAAAAATTCCTGCCGGTTTGAAATTAGTTCTGCTAAAAGATCAGGGTAGGAGAGTGTTTTAAACCGCTGTATGATGAAATCATGTGCGCAATTAATGTGGTACTAGAGAAGGAACGCTAACTGCGACTGGTCGCAATATATAGATCCGGTCCATGTTGTCTTCAGAGGTAGCTGCGAAGGGAGGGGGTGGGGGAGGGGCGGCGGCGAACCGGTTAGTCACTTTATTAAAATGATTTCAAAATGTTTTTGCATGGCGTCCTATGAAGAAAGCATGCCATGAATCGTCCTGAGGATTGTAGCCGCATGCGGATCCTTCTGACCGCAGAGGCGCGACCAATGTTAAGGCAGCGAAAAAGATCAGAAGGATGGCGTGCCGGCTCGACTAGCTACAAGACAAAGAAGCGGCTCACGCAAGCTAAATTGACGGAGGGTTTTCTGCTGGTGATCGGTGAATACGGCTACTTGGTTGAGGCTCTACATAGTTCCAGTACCAGGAGAAGAGCGAAACATCGGGGTAGCATGGATTTCAGGGATTTTTAAACTAAGCCTAGTCCGAAGGGACTGAGCTTCTAACTGTTGCATATATCGGTGGAATTATGCTTCACTCTGGGCTATTTGTGTTGCTTCTCAGTTCTTATTATTGAGTGAGCTTTTCTGGGCTAACAATTAGATATTTGATGGCACCACCCGAGAGACCGGGAGAAGGCTGCTTCACCACCATAACCGTGGGGGACCTATTGTATCATAGGTGATGCCGTTTGGCTGAAGAGATGCTGGGAGGTCTACGTATCAAGCGGGTTGCGACACGAGCACATCTTGGCACGATATTGATGCAGGCACAAAGAGGTTGAGGTGTACGTGGAGGGGGGGGGTCGCACATGATTGTCAACGGTCGGCGAAGGAAAGAGAGGGCGCACTTAGCACCTCCCCACCGCATCTCCGCCCCGCCCCCACGCCTTGCAAAAGTCCTTGCTTGACCAAAGGATTGGCAGAGTAATTTCGGTTGCGGTTGAATCGCTGGCAAAATGTACGTTTGGTGTTGCACACAGGAAAAAATGCTGGGTTTCTTGATTACAACAGAGAGGTAACAAGAGGTCAATCTTCCAAATCAGGCATTTAGAAATGCTACGCGTACCTGAGGAGCTGAAAAGGAGGTGTGAGTGCTCTTGGTAAAGGCAATTTCATAAGACGGTTTATTTGCAAATTAACCTTGACTTGTGACCTGCACAGTTCTTTGGTCTCGCTCCTGAAGAAAGGAAAGAAGTTCGAATGGGACGGCTGATTCGGCAAAAACTACTTTGACAAGATCGGAAGGCAATAATTTATACATGGAACGCGGCACCTGTTTGTGCACCCTGGTTTGGAGCGGGGAAACGCATTGATCTGTATCATTTTACGTGACATGAAACTACAATGGCTGCATGCTTGCATAGGAGTGCGTCGAGGACAAAGTGGAGAGAGCTATCTCTACCTAGCAGGAAAATAGCTGGATTATGAGACGCTGCTACACCTCCGTTGGATGGTAAGGCTTGTCTGGCCTTGTATGGGCACGGCTAGTGAAGCTGCTGGCAACATAGCGTGTTAGCTACTACTGGTAATTAGCTGGTTTTAAATTTAGATCGGCAGCATCAAATAATCTTCTTCTAGACGACAACCGGTCCTTACGGGTAGAGTATCTAGGGCCTGTTGGTTGCTTCTGCTTCGGGCGAAGTGATCTGAGAATATGATGGGGATGTAAAGGTCATTGGGAGGGAAGGACGGGTAGAGAGTTGCCTAGCCGGATCACGGGCCAATTGGGGAAGGGAATGTAAGCAGTTGAGGTAAGCTATTCCAGACGAGGCATTTTGCATTCAAAGACGAAACCTATAC
>NW_021026397.1:72623-122976 GCF_004153795.1 Camellia sinensis | reverse complement strand
CTGCAATAGATGAAGTACAAGATCAGAACCCCTAGTATCATGACATCTGGAACTTCTTAGAAAAAGAGACTTATCCACTAGGGGCAAATGCCAAAGATAAAAGGGCAATCAGAAGAATGGCCGTTCAATTCATCATCTGTGGGGGTAAGCTGTATAAGAGAGGTCATTTGAGAATGCATAAGCTGTGCGTTGAAGTTGAAGAATCAAAGCGCCTGATGGGGGCCATCCATGGAGGGGGATGCGGTGCACATATGAACAGGGTAATGCTAGCTCGGAAGATCCTCAGACAGGGTTACTACTGGTCTACCATGGAGGAGGATTGTATCGATTTTTTTTGGCGATGCCACAAATGCCAGATCCATGCAAACCGCATGAACATTCCGTCGTCGAAGCTGTACAACATGACTTCGCCATGGCCATTTTCAGTCTGGGGGATCGATATGATCGGTGCTGTCACTCTGAAGGGGTCTAATGGGCATGAGTTCATTCTGGTCGCGATAGACTATTTAACAAAGTGGGTTAAGGCCCAATCTTATGCGGTGTTGAAGGCATCGCATGTTGCTAAGTTCATCAGGAAGAACATCATCTGTCGCTACGGGGTCTCGAACGAGGTCATTTCAGATAATGGTTCCCACTTCAAGAAGGAAGTGATCGACTTGTTGGAGAAGTACAACGTGGCTTTTCATAAGTCATCTAAATATCAGCCGCAGACCAACGGAGTAGTTGAGGCCGTCAACAAGAACATCAAGCGCATTTTACAGAAGATGGTAGAAACCTACCCGGACTGGCCAGATAAGTTGCCATTTGCTCTGTGGGGCTACCGGACTTCAATTCAAACTTCTACTGGGGCGACTTTGTATTCCTTGGTCTATGGGATGGAGGCCGTTCTGTCTATTGAAATTGAGGTTCTGTCATTACGAGTACTGGCTGAGTGTCAGATAGCCGAAGCAGATTGGCAGCAAGGCAGGTTCGAAGAACTCATGCTCTTTGATGAAAGAACGCTAAAAGCACTGTACCATGTTCAGGGTTATCAACAACGAATTACCAGGGCTTTCAACAGGAGAGTTAAGTCCAGGAATTTGAAAGAAGGAGATTTGGTGCTCAAGGACAATCGAGCTCCCATCCACGACCCTAGGGGCAAGTTCAGACCAAATTGGACGGGCCCTTACATCATCAAATCTATCTGGTCGGGTGGAGCTGTCGTTCTGATGGACCTAGATGGCCTAGAGTTCTCCCAACCAATCAACATGGACAAGTTGAAGAAATACTTTCCCTGAGAGGCTCGCTAGGCCGAAAACCCGAAAGGGCAACCTAGGCAAAAGTTAGAGCATTAAAAAATTTGAAATTATAAAACTAAGCTCGCAAGGTTGAAAACACAAAAATGGCGGCCTTGGCAAAAGTTAGAGCGCAAAAGGAGAGAGTTAATACACGAGTAAACCCAAGCCAAACTACGTAAGGCTTGATTCCCATCTTTGGGATACGTAGGCAACTTCATTCTAAAGTCCAGCCATAAACACTTCCCCGATCAACTTTGTCCATGTGATCATGTTTGGTCATCTTTGTTTATTCTGTATTCAAGAGCTCGGTTGTGATCTCCAGTGCAGTGCTATTCAGACTAGGGGCAACTTTCTAGTTGCTGGGATCCGGGGTTGTACATCTCAGTGACAGATCTCAGGCATGTCCAGTTCTGATCCATATCGAAAATGGTTTTGAAAAGTTTTAATAAAAGTTGATTTTGCTCAAATTAATCTTTTTACAACTTAGACCATTTTTGGACCAAACGAAAAATTTTCAGTTCCCACAACCTTTAATTTCATTGATTTCAATACAGAGTTCTCCTACTCTTGAATACAAATTGAAGTTGCTTTTCATTACATTCATAAAGAAAACTTGAAAGTTCTGATTAAAGCAAATAAATCTGGGGTATAGTCAGGTGTTCTTGCGTCCCCTCCCAGAGCTGGTCGAAGCCTCTGATGCCAAAGTGGGCCCGATCTGTGCCTCCTCATCAAGCGAAGCTATGCACTAATCAGAGAGAGTGCAACTGAAAATGGAAGCGGGGGACAAAAGCTCTCTCATCCTCCATGCTGCAGCATACCGAGCTAACTGTGCCCCTCAAACTGGAAATGCAGCAGGGTACTCTATCCTCTCTACCGGGCAAGTCTGATCATGGCCGAATTGGCGTCGGATTCGGAACGGGAAGTAAAGGACACAGTGTGTCAAGCCAATCAACTGAATCCCAGGCTGGCGAGTCGTGCTGTAGCTCATCACTGGTAAATTAAGCCAGGGGCAGCGCCAAGCAATGTGGTCTGCGGACAAACTGCACATCCAGTTGCACCACCATCCCTCATCCGGGGCATCGACTAGACATCGCCGGAAGAAATAGCCGCGAGCTGAATATGTCGGGCATGAGTCCACCACTCTCAATTTGTCCCTCAATCATACCTGGGGAGGGATAAAAAATGAGAGATTAAAGAATAGAGAGGTGTACGTTGAGAGAAAGAGTGAGGAAAAGGGTTTTGAGAGAAAAACCAAGCTTGAGGGCTGAGTGATGCGAGCAATATATATGTGAGATGGGGTGGGAAACATTACCTGCAGTAGTAGTGGACTCCCTGCAAATCTAGTTGTCCCCCGGCGATGAAAAGAGTCCAAACCCATCAATGTTTCGGCTAGCATCATGGCGATGCAGTTTTTTCCCTCTTTCAAGCCCTCGGTGACCTTAATCAAACGAGTGCTAAACCAACCAGAGCCTGGGGCAAGCAAGAAATGAGACAGCATGCACAGGCAAAGCACATGTCGCCGATAACCCTGCCAATGATGATCGTTGCGGTCACCTGCATCAGAAAACTGACGAACCAAGCTCGGAATGTCTAGCTCTCCATCGTAAATCAATGACCGAGCGTCATGCAAAGTAAGGCCACACATTCGTCCTAAGGCTTGGACATGGCCAAACCGGAGCCGAGGCAAGATTTCTTCATCACGCTCGGATTCCATTAACGCTTGGAAATCCTCCAAAGTGGGACACATCTCTTGTCCACCAAAGCTAAAGACGCGTGTCACCGGATTCCAAAACCTTGCTGCGGCATAGAGGAACAGAAAATGCAGTGGGGTCAACTCAACGTGAGTAGTGCATTAATCCCGAAACCCCAGAAATTCAACTTTTCCGAGCCATCCAAGTTGGCAATCCAATTTGTGAGATTTGGGACAAGAAATGCTTCAATTTGGTGCAATTTTGAGCTAAAATGGAGAAAACTACAAGCTGAGGCTTTTGTAGAAGATAAGGCGTTGAGTGGAAGACAGGTGTCAGCATTCTGGAGGTGCTTGCCATTTTTGGCCGATCGGCCAAAAATAGTGCCTACCGACCATCTTTTTTGCCCGATCGGCTAGTGATGTTGGCCGATGGCCATTTCTCGTGGCCGATGGCCTCTTCCATTGGCCGATGGCCTCTCTTCTTGTTCTCTAAGCTGTCTATGTGTTGGAGATGCTGAGAACTTGTGACTGGTTCCACTCCAAATGCCTTCCGGTCATGATTTTGCGAAGTCGCGCCTGTGTTACATCAATTTGTCTATCAAGTTGTTGTATTTTTTTTTATCGAGTTATATTGTGTATTCTTTAAGTCTTTGTTTTGCTTATCGAGTTGTATTTATATTCGGTTAGCTTGTCAAGTTCTCTATTTTGTTTATCGAGTTGTTTTGTTGTTAGTCGGTTCACTACCTGATTAATGCAATTCGAGTGTTTAGCTTTCAAAATAAAGTTCAATCTCATTTACATTGTTATGTAATACGATGCGATGCGAAGCGATGCTCAGAATGTATAAATGTAACACTTTTTGAACAAAACAGCTGTTTCATTTCATCATATTTTCTTTTGCAAAAAGTACATAGTTTTGAAGAAAACAAAACCTGCCTGACGCAGTACAATGTGCAAAATTACTAGTAAAAAGAAAAATAAAGCAAAAAAAGAAGAAAAGCATAAAAAATGTCTGGGTCGACGTCGGTAGCCTCAAGCACGGGAGTCCGTCCTGGTCTTTTTCCTGGATGAAGGTCCAGGATCGCTGCCGTCATCTCCGCTGTCTGAGCTGTCTCCAGCCTCACCTTGAGACGATGCTGGCTCCTCGTCAGAATCATCGGGGGAAGGCTCTCGTGAACTACTCTCAGCACGAGTACGCCAGTGTTTGCCTTGGCTGTGTATCGTCATCCCCCGCCTGACTCCCCCTCCTCCTCGGGCAGGTACAGAAGGTCTAGCTGGAGCACCCCCTGTGGTTGGTATCTAGAATGGGGCCCGAAAAGAACAAATGGAAAATACATCAATTATGCTATGCAAAACAGGGTATGAATACCGAATGCAATGTCTGAGTACAGCATATGAATGCCGTGAGCAATGCTGTGAGCAGTATGTGAGTTACAGTGTATCAAGTGCCGTATTGATAATGCGATGCATCAGATCATCTATGAAGCAGATTATGCAAAATTTTGGGACTGAGGTTGAAAGAACTTGCCAGGATGCCGCAGATAGTCAACAGGTCGATACTCCTCTGAAGCATCCCCATCATTGAGGCTGTCAGCTCTAGAGAGTGACTAGTATACTCAATGGAAGCCTGCAAAAGTGTTGAAGTCATTAGTATTCTGCAGGATATCAAATTAAATGAAATGACTGTACATAATGAAAAGTATAGCAGCACATACCGGGGTCGAGCCGCGAACTCCGACAAGCTCATGATCAGCCGGAGGAGGAGCGATGGGTATCTGGTAAGTCTCCCCACCCTGTCCTCGGCATGTCATGGTCGTCGGCAACTCTGGCCACCCAACTCCCTGTCCCCTACGGGACCCACTCCTGCTACGGGCCTGAGTCACCCTCGATGCTCCTGCTCCTGCCGCTGGCGCTGCAGGCCTCTCTCTGGACTCGGCAAGCACCGGTCAGAGGCCGCATCAGATAAGCCTGGATGAACTCGGCATAGTCGCCCTTGTCTCGGAAGAGGTCAGAATCCCAGCCTATCATGAAATCCATCATCTCCTCCAAGGTGTACCTCTCGGTAGCACTCGTATGGGTAGGAGGTGGCCTTGGGACAATCTGCTCCGGCAAGCCGAGGGTCTGCCATAGGAAGTGCTCCCTGAAATACCAAGCTCGACAGACCGGACCCTCCAGTAAAATCTTGAACCGAGCAGTCTCCCAAACGCCCGCGTACTGATCCCTTACTGCCTTCGGCAACGCGGCCCAAGGCTGCCAGGTGATCTGCAAATGATAGGATATACAGTTTGTTATCTACTATTGAAAATACAATGTAAAGCAAAACTTAAATGAACTGTAAAGTTTGAAATACCTTTGCGGCGGTGATGGTGTCAAAGTATCTGCGGAAGAATATAAAAGACTCCCGTGGCCTCCGCTCGCACCTCACGTCATAACAATGAGAATATGGAACGCCGAGGGAGATCTCCACATGTGGCACTGGGGCAAGCCTAGGAAAGTAGGCATACACCCATAACTACAGAATGTAACAGGGTAAGAATGAGTATGCTTATTAGTAAGGCGGTATGTAGATAAAGCAGAAATCAAAATCATGTGCAGTGTGTGTAGTGTGTTGTGCAGTGTATTGTGCAGCATGTGACGTGTATTGTGCAGTGTGTGCAGTGTACAACCAGTGTAAAGCAGATTACGTGTGTGCAGTGTGTGTGGTGTACAGATAATGTAAAGCAGAATTGAAAAGACAGAAAGGGAAGGTGTACCTCCCAGGCTCGCCAGTAACCTTTGAACAAGTGTCCGCTGCGGTGAGAGGATGAGCTCATGCATCCGTAGAGTGTGGCCAGGCCTGCGCCACCCTAGTTATAGCGACGGATCCTGGACACATCCACCAATGCGCTCAGCAGATAAAGGGCAACAGTGTTCGCCCGGTCGGCGAAAAGGGTGGTCCTCAGCAAAAACAAAATGAATCCTTGGGCGTACTGCTCCTCCTCCTTGCGGGTCGTGGGCGCCTGTACCCTGAAGTGGTCTTCGAACCAAGAATACCTCATGAACCCTAGCCGGGGAGAGAGGTGACCGAGCGCTGAGCAAGAACATCTGGGCTACGTCCCACTCATCCATGTCAGTGTCAAAGGGGATCGGATCACCCCCTACTCCGATGCCGGTTGTAGACACCCCATTTTTGACCGTCCTCAAGACTTGGACGTCACCGTTTGAACACTCAGTGATCATCCTTGTTTGTGTTCATCTTGAGTTCCTGGAGGTCTCAGCTACGCGCCTTACCTTAGGACCTCTTGACTCGACTGTTTTGTGTTTGGTTTTGCACCAAACACTTGTGTTTTTGCTTTGGAGGACAGGGAATGGCTTATTGGCCATCCCCACACTCCACCGGTCGTGGATTGAGGCCACCAGCTGTGTTTTGTTTCCACCGGCCAAATATTTGGCCGGTCGGCACTGTATATGGTCGACCGGCCATCTATTTTGGCCAAATTGCATTTTTGGCTGGCCGACCACTGTTCACCTGCTTTTGCAGATATTTTTGTGCCAGCTGTGATAGCTGGCACCCACCTTTGCTCCCCTCCATACACGTGTATGGAGGGATTTCAACCTTGTTAGCTTGCCTTAGAAGCTTTACAAGGTTGAATCTTCTATAAGAGGAGGCCTCTTCTCCCTCTTTTAGGTTAGACAACTTTTTTTCAGAGCTTTGAGTTCTAGGGTTAGGGTTTGCATATATCCTATCTCTATATCTCTCTCTCTCTTTGTGTTTTTTGTGTGTTTCGTCTTACTTTTGTGCACAAACACCCACCATCACACATTCTCTTGGAACTGAGGCACAAGAGGGCTGTTCTTGGTGTTCTTGAGTGGTTTTGAGCTCAAGGAAGCTGCTGGTCCACCATTTGTGAAGAGAGTCTTCAAGGGTAACATTCTTGCTCTTTTTACCCCATTTTTACATAGCGTTTTTGACTACCTTGCAACTGTTTTTAGACTTGGTGTACAACATATAAAAGTCTTGTTTTTGCCTACTCTAAATAGTTGTTTAAGAGTACTTTGAGCTTTGAGGCTGTTTGACCCCTCTTAAGCCTTGTTAGGCTCTATTTTTGTGCCATTTTGGTGAGCTCCGGGACCATTGTGTTTGGGCCTCCTCACCACTGAAATCTTGAGGGATTTCAGTGGTAAGGATGGTGCCTTGAGGTCCTAAGAAGGAGAGGGCCACCCCCTCTCCTTGTTATCCTTGAAAAGGGCCATTTTAGCCTCTTGTGTGAGCATCTAGTTTAGGTCTATGATTGATCATGCCTTAACTGATTTTTGTGCTTATTATGTCATAATATAGCTCTGTTTTTAGTTGGTTTAGGTACACCATACTTGTTTAGCATACATGCCTTTTAGTGCCATGTTTTGGCCTAAACATGCTTTAAGTGTTGACCCTTGTTTTAGCATGATTTTGGCCAAGCTTTGTGAAGCTTTTGTGTTTGTTTTAGCATGCTTAAGTTCTGTTCTTGGTCGTTTTGGTCGACCATAGCATGCTTAGTATAGCCACCTTGCATTTTGGCTCGTTAGCCTTAGGTGTGTGAGTGTGTAGCATGCATTACTTGCATTATTTCAGTGGTCTGGAACCACTTACCATGATATTTCAGTCCTTATAACATGCTTGCATACTTGCATTTGATACTCCTTTGTTGCTTTAGAAGGTTGTTGCCTCATGCTCCATGAATGTGCTTCTTTGTACGCTTGCATGTTTAAGCCACTTAGATGCCATCTAGGTGTTCCCTTAGCATTGTCTAAGTCTGCGGTGAACCTGTTTTAAGTCCTCTTGGCCTTGTGAGGCTTGGTTGACTTAGCCGTGGTTTAAGTCTCCTTGACTTGCCTCAAATACTTGGACCAATTGCATGCCATGTTTGTCTTGTTTAAATTGGTTTGGCACCATTATTAACATGATTTCCAGAGTTTACATTGCATGCTAATTGTCCATGTTTAGGCTCTTTTAAGTATGCTTAAAGATTGCTTGTTTGATGCTTCAGTGTTGGCCCATCAACATGTACATGTGTGTGTGTGTGTGTAGGCCCTCATTTCCATAGCATTGGCCACTGTTTTAGGCTTGTTTGAGGGCTGCCTAAATTAGTTTAAGTCCACCCCTTTGCATGTTGTTGCATGCTCACCTTGTGTGTTGTTGCATGATTGAATGAAGTGACATGCTTGCTTGCATGCTTGAACATCCATATTGTGTCTTGCATACTTGTAGGTTGCATTGCTTCATGTCTTACATGCTTCTTTACTTAGGTTGTGTGCCTAACCTACATTACACATTGCATTGCCATGTTGCATACTAGCCTCCATACCTAGGATGCATTGCATTGGCATGCATGTTTTACCTCTTGAGTTGAGTATGATAGAGGTGGAGCCCCTTTGTTTTATTATGTGCATTGCATCCCATATCAAAATGCATACTTAGTTTCTTGGGCCATCACGCATTGAAATGCGCGATTGGTGGTCCGAAAATCGAGGGTCATGCCCCTTTGAGTTATAAACATGATAAGGGATGTGGTTGGTGCATACATTGCTTGAAATGCATTGCCATGCTATGTTTTGCCCTCTGCTGCTATCAAAAACAGATTCTGCAGGAACATTTGGCCGGCCGGCCATCTATACTGCCGACCGACCAAATATGGATGGCCGAGAGCCCAACAAATGGTCGATAACCATTCTCCATGGCCGGTGACCAATTCCCTCAGCCGGTGGTGTTCCACAGCATTCAGGGAAGTAACCCTGAGATTTGTGCAGTCTTTAGAGAAGGATAACAGTCAAAGTAGAGGCAACTTGCGCATGGCAATGGCTTTCCGAGCGGAGCCGAGAGCGCATTGCATTGGGCCCTCTTCTCGAGGCCGTTTACTGCTTTCATTAGATTAGTTAATTTGTTAATCAATTAATTGGTCTGAAATATTTAATTAGCTTGTAGGTTAATTAATTTGTATTATTCTTTCGATCCCTCCGAGTGAGGGCAAATTTGTAATAAGTGTGGGTGCGTGTGTGCATGTCTTCCAACCCCCACTTCTTTCTCCCTTTTACTTACCTACTTTTGATGGTTAGTATTAGGACATGTTTACTTTAGCATATCTTATGCTATGCATCCGTGCATCATTCATTAGTCTTGCATGCACCAGGCTCGGCACATCATGCTAGCTGCATAAAGTATTTCAAATCTAACTTGAATACATGCTATCTGTGCATTTTCACATGTCATCCTTAGATTAGCCGAGCCTATTCTAGATTGCATTCTGTATGTGTTGCATTAGCCACTTAACATGGACTTGGATCATGCATTGATTGCTAACGTGTTCTTGTCTTGGCTCGGAGTACATTGTAAGTATTTTTATGCTTTAGCATCTCGCATGAGTGTGAATGTTAACATGATAGCATGCTTACCATGTGGCTCTATGCTTATGTGATATAACTGCATGAATGCCTGTGGGTGAAGGTTGGATTGTTTGAATTGGGATAATTCATCGAAATCCATATTTTAGTCTACTCGCGAGTAGCAAAATTCAAACCATTTTCCAAACAAACGGAAATGCGATACTTTGTTCCGACTTAGGCAATTTAGTCTATACTTGTTTTGCTGTACGCATCACATAGTAATTCTAGGCTAATAACTAGTATAAGAATGCATAATGTTTTCAAAACAAGATATCATGGTTAGTAGAGGCCGATCTTCGGATTGGGCGAGAGGAGGTGCTCATAGCTGACCTTCCCCAATCGTACCCAAGTTCCCGAGCCGAGATAACTTTGGTGATGATGGACACGTGGCCTTAGGCAAACGAGTCAGGGTTTCCTAAATTCCCCCATTAAAAAATATTTAGGTGGCGACTCTGTATCTGGCAAAGCAGTCCATGTTTGGCACTTCTTTTCTAAAAATCTGTTTTTCTCAAAACGATTTGCCGGATTTGGACTCTTTGGTTCAGATTAAGAACCGTGACAAATTTGAGAGTCCTGAACTGTAGTGAGCCCAATATGAACAGAACGGGACTCATCCTCCCGGGGTGTTCGGGGACGTCTACACCGGCGAGCATGGAGAAATTGAAGGGCATCATCGTCATCTCCCCTATAGCAGAAAGGTGGAAGGAGTTGGTGGTATCCCACCACCTCTCCACCAGCGTGCCAAGAAGGGGCCTACTCCAAGTGAGGCGTGAAAGTCCCATGCAGAAAGTACCGAAGCTGGCCTGATCGACGATGTGGCGGACGCATCGGGTAGCTCCATGTACCAACCTCGGGCAATGGTGTTCCCATACCCCCAGAAGGCATGAGAATCTCCCTGTGTTCAAGACAAACAGTTGCGAAGCAATGTTTGAAATACAATGTTTGAATGCATTTAGAGTTGATGAAAATGCAGTGTGTGTGCATGTGTTCGAGTTTAAACAGATATCATGTGTGAGTGTGCTCACGGTGAACTAAACATATGATGTGTCAGTGTGTTTGGGTTATTCAGTTAAAGAACAGTATCGACTATCGAAATTGTTTGTCCTACATTGCGAAAAATGAAAGAGAGGAGGAGTATACCTCAGCGGCGCCGAAGGATAGATGTGACTCCGGCTCGCGTAGCAGGAGCTCCAGTGGCGCACCTCGTGCATAGCTCCTGAACTAGCGGATGCTATCAGGAGGCAGTATGTGTATCACCGGCCGATATGTCGCTGGGTCAAATGGTCGAATGCTCAATGGCAAGAGCTCAACCTCGGGATCCGTATCCATCTTCGGGGGAGTCCCACCTAGTGGAATGCCGTCAGCCATCTTGAAAAAGGTGCAAAAACGGTCGAAGGTATGGAAAATGGGTGAAAATGCAAAAAGTCAACCCCGAGGGGTGAAAAATAGAAGAAAAGGTCAGAGTGTGGGAAAAGGCACGAAGACCAAGGATAACTCGGGTGAAACAAACCCCAAGTGATGGAAATCGAGAATGGGGCACCGAAATCGCGTTTCGTTCGGTTCAAAGTGTTTGAAACGAAGAGGGTTTCATGAATCGAACGATGCGGGAGGCTCGAAAACAAAGGAAAACCAAGGATTGAAGCGAGGAAAATGACCTAGAGAGGTAGGGAAGTGATTTTCGAGCTTGAAGAAGTGAGGAAATAGGGTTTGAGGCCCTATATTTAAAGACCCGAGGCAAAATGTCAAAACTGCCCCGAAATTGCCATTTTTGACCGATCGACCAAATTGTTAGCCGATCTGCTAAATATTTGGCCGATGATCTCCTTTTGTGGTCGATGGATGGCCGATGGCCTCTCCTTGTGGTCGATGAACCTCCAATGGCCTTGTGTGGGTTAGTCTTGTTGGTTGGTACCTTCATCTTTTAAGAAAGTGCAAGAGAATACACTTCTGAAGCTTAATCGGCCTTCGTGTTGACCTCGAATCGTGTCTTTCACGTGCGGCACTCGATATGCGCAAGGTGTATCCTTTTTCGTATCCTTTTGTATATTGCGAAACTTGAGAACTGCTTTTGAGCATTTTGCACTACAATGTTTTGTCATGTTTGTAATAAGTGCGCATGTTATGCGTCTTTTTGCTCTTGCATTGAGCATGCTTCGTCTTTCTTTTGAAGTTGCATCTCAACATCACGAACAACATGCCTTTACCATGCTTCCGTTGAATATGTGCCTCTCTTTGTTGTCACATTGCTTTACACATTGTATGCGTTGTCACGCATGCTTTACTTACATGTGTTTATGCCTTTCTTGCTTTACATATTGTATGCGTTGTCGCGCATGCTTTACTTACATGTGTTTATGCCTTTCTCGCTTTACACATTGTATGCGTTGTCGCGTGTGCTTTACTTACATGTGTTTATGCCTTTCTTGCTTTACACATTGTATGCATTGTCGTGCATGCTTTACTCACATGTGTATATGCTTTTCGCCTTGCTTTACACATTGTATGCGTTGTCGCGCATGCATTACTTACATGTGTTTATGCCTTTCTTGCTTTACACATTGCATGCGTTGTTGCGCATGATTTACTTACATGTGTTTATGCCTTTCTTGCTTTACACATTGCATGCATTGTCACGCATGCTTTACTCACATGTGTTTATGCCTTTCTTGCTTTACACATTGTATGCGTTGTCGCGCGTGCTTTACTTACATGTGTTTATCCCTTCCTTGCTTTATACATTGTATGCGTTGTCGCGCGTTCTTTACTTGCATGTGTTTATGCCTTTCTTGCTTTACACATTGTATGCGTTGTCGCGCCTGGTTTACTTACATGTGTTTATGCCTTTCTTGCTTTACACATTGTATGCGTTGTCGTGCATGCTTTACTTACATGTGTTTATGCCTTTTCTTGCTTTACACATTGTATGCGTTGTCGCGCATACTTTACTTACATGTGTTTATGCCTTTCTTGCTTTACACATTGTAACCGTTGTCGTGCATGCTTTACTTACATCTGTTTATGCCTTTCTTGCTTCACACATTGTATGCGTTGTCGCACATGCTTTACTTACATGTGTTTATGCCTTTATTGCTTTACACATTGTATGCGTTGTCGCACATACTTTACTTACATGTGTTTATGCCTTTCTTGCTTCACACATTTTATGCGTTGTCGCGCATGCTTTACTTACATGTGTTTATGCCTTTCTTGCTTTACACATTGTATGCGTTGTCGCACATGCTTTACTCACATGTGTTTATGCTCCCTTTCCTCGCATTGTTACACACATTGTATGCGTTGTCGCATATGCTTTACTTACATGTGTTGTTATGCTTTCTATGCATTGCATTGTTATGCATCTCACCCGGCTTGCGTTGTCGCGCATGCCCTCCTTGCATTGTTATACTTGTTTCAAATTGCATTGTTATGCACCACCCGGGTTGCGTTGTCGCGCATGCCCTCCTTGCATTGTTATGCTTGTTTCAAATTGCATTGTTATGCACCACCCGGCTTGCATTGTCATGCACTTTTCACTTGCATTGTTATGCATCACACTTAGGTTGCATTGTCGTGCACCCTTTTACTTGCGTTGTCACGCACTTTTCACTTGCATTGCTATGCATGTTTCTAACGATATTGTACCTGTTAAGTTTCTTTCTTTTGTAGGCATGGTATTGTATGTATGGTTCATTTGAAACTGGCGCAACTAGACGAACCAGACGGTATTGTAAGTACTCCGCGTGAGACGTAGCGAGAATTGCATAATTCTCTTACATCCTTTCTGCATGTAATGTAGTTTGATTCTTATTCGCTCGCTTAAACTGTTGCATGTTATGCTTCATTACAGCTCTCTTTGCATGATCATAAGTTATGTTCGGCATCGTGCATGTCCTTTGCATCTTACCCCTGCCTGCGGGCGCATCTCTTTGTTATCTTGTATCCTTGTCTAAGTCTTCGGCCTTGTCAAAAATGGGGCGTCTCTGGGCTTTGACATTCACTCCCGTCATCTTATGACTTTCGAGTTTTGTCAAAGAGGGGCAACTGTAGACACCCCATTTTTGACCGTCCTCAAGACTTGGACGTCATCGTTTGAACACTCGATGATCATCCATGCTCGTGTTCATTTTGAGTTCCCGAAGGTCTCGGCTGCGTGCTTTGCCTAAGGATCTCTTAACTTGTCTGTTTTGTGCTTGGTTGTGGACCAAGGACTTGTGTTTTTGCTTTTGAGGGAAGAGGGTGGCTTGTTGGCCATCCCTACAACCCATTGGCTAAGGCATGATGCCATCGGCCTTGCTTCCTTGCCATCGGCCATAAGTGTTGGCCGATCGACACTCTTTTTGGTCAATCGGCACTCTGTTTGGTCGATCGGCCATATTTTTGAGCTGAGACCTTTTCATCTGCTTTTTGCAGATATTTTGTGCCAGCTGTGACCGCTGGTATGCACATTTCTGATCCTCCATACACGTGCATGGAGGGATTTGTTTCAAGACTCAAGCTTGTTGAGAATTGAAATTCTATAAGAAGGGAGCCTCCCCTCCCTTTCCAGAGGTTCTGAAAAGTGGATATACAAGTTCTATATCTATCTCTCTCTATATTTTACCTCTCTCTCTTGTTTTGCTCTTGTTTGTGCCCAAAAGTGTAGATTCTTCACACTATTGCACACAAACACCTAGTAGAACACCATCCTTGGGTTGCTGAGGTCTTGAGGAGTTGGTTTCAGAGTTCTTGGAGTGGTTTAAGCTCAGAAAAGGTGCTGGAGTTTTGTTCTTGAAGGTATTCTTCAATAGTGAGTAAACTACCTTTTAATCCCCCATTTTGGCTTAAAATTTTAGACCTACTTGCATATAGTTTTAAGCTTAACTCTAAACTACAATAAGTTCTATTTTTTTTATGCTTAAGATGATTGTTTAAGGTCACTTTTGTATTGGGGGTAGTTTACCCCCTCTTAGGCCTTGTTTGCTCATTGTTTTGTGCCCTTCTTTTGAGCTTTGGAACCATCTTGTTTTGGTCTTCTCACCATTGAAATCCAGAGGATTTTCAGTGGTGGAGAAGTGGTTTTAGAGTCTTGAATAGGAGAGGGACACCCCCCTCTCCTTGTGTCTCATTTGCCAGTGTAAATGGCTCATATTGGTAGCATGTTTGCTTAGCATGTTTTGGCTCCATTTCAGTAAGTATTTGGTGTTATTTTTCCTTGCTTTACCTCTGTTTTAAGTTGGTTTGATAGCATCTTGCATGCACCATACACTTGTCTTGCAATCCTCTCATTTGCCTTAGCATGCATCATGCATTTAGACTATCATTCTTGCATGTTTTGGCTCAACTTCATGAAGCTTTTAGCCTTGTTTTACCATGCTTAAGCTTTGATTTGTGTTGTCTTGGTCATGCATGCATTGTTTTGTGTAGCCTTGGTTCAATCTAGCTTGTTGGCTTTGAGTGTCTAGGTCATTAGCATGCATTGCTTAGACTATTCTTAGGATTTGACATCATTTCATATGAGATTTCAGTCCATGTAGTGTGGTCATGCATTCACATTTGTCACCTTTTCCATGCTTAGAAGGTTTGGTGTTTTATGCCTTAAGAGTGCATCATTGTGTATGCCACCATGCTTAGGCATTTGGGAAGCCATCTAAGTGGATTTTTGGGCTTATTTTGACATGTCATAACTCTGATTTTTATTGGTTAAGTCATGCCATGTTTGGTTGTAATAGGTGTAGTGTAATACCCTTTGTTAGCCTTGCATGCCTCATGCCTTTTGGACCCTTGTTCTAGCTTGTGTGGGCTAGGTTCAAGCTTGTTTTTAGCCTCACCTTGACCTGCCTTGGGACTGTTTTGGTTGCCCTCGGCCTTTTGGGGCTTGCTTTGTATAGCCTTGGTTTAAGTCCTTTGCCAGCCTCAAGTTTTGAGCTTTCTTGCATGCCATGCTTGCATTGTTTGGTTGATTTGGCATTATTCCTCACATGATTTCAGAGCTTATTTCATTGCCACATTATCATGTTTGTCACTTTTTGCTCATGGTTGAAAGTTGTGTCCTTATGCCTAAGTGATAGGCCAATTGGCATGCATGCTTGTTTTGCATTTCATTCCATCATTTCATTGCATCTTGGCCACTGATTTTGGGCATGACTGAGGTCTGTCCATCTTTAGTTTAAGTCCATTTACCATGTTGTTCAAAGTTGCTACTTTACATCATGCTTGCATGCTTGAGTTGTATAACATTTGCATGCTTGTCCATCTTTGCATGCCATGCATGTTTATATGTTTAGGTTGCATTTTGCATGCTTGATAGTTTGCATTTTGTCACATGCTTGCTTAGGTTGCATTGCATTTGGCATGCTTGTTACCTCAGCCTTGTGTGCATGTTTGAGTCATATTGCATTTGGCATGCTTATGTTGCATTGCATAGCTTTTCCATGTTGCATGCATTGCATTGCGTTTGGTTTGGGGTGTCAAACCAAACATGAGGACCGAGGGGCGTTTCGTACTTGAAGTGATGAAACGTGCCTCAATCCTCAGTTGCCGACACTCTTGATCCAACATGATAGAGTGTGAGGCATTCATTTGTTTTGTGCATTCATTCCATATTAATGCGTGCAATTCGGCCTCTTTGGCCATCATGCATTGAAATGCGTGATTGATGGCTCGAGGGTCAAGCACTACACTCCTTTGAGTCTCAAACATGATAAGGGGTGTAGTTGCACAACATTATCTTGTAAACGTATTGCCATGCCCTTGTTTGTCCTCTGTTGCAGCAAAAGGAGCAGATTACAGGAAGGGATGGCCGATCGGCTATCTTCAGTGCCGATCGGCTAACATTTTTTGGCCGATGGAATCATAAGTGGTCGATGACCCCTTTCCCTTGGCTGATGGCCACCCCTCTTGGCCGATGACATCTCAGAGTGCCCATGAGGTGGTTCAGAAGCATCATAGAGGTTTTCACAGTTTTCAGAGGTGCAAAATAGTGCAAAAGAGGCAACATGGGGCATGGCAACGGATTTCTGAGCGAAGCCGACCGAGCATGCATACATCCCTCGTCACGAGGCCATTTTAGTGCTTTTGATAACTTAGAATAGTTATTTGCTTCAATTTGTTTTGTAATAATTAATTAGCTTGTTAGTTAGTTAATTAGTTGGTTTGTATTATTTAGTCGGACCCTCCGTCGAGAGGGCGAATTTTGTAATAAGTGTGCGTGAGTGTGTGAATGTCTTCCAACCCCGCGTCTTTCTCCCTTTTACTTAACCACTTACGATGGTTAGTTCTAGGTTATGTTTTGATTAGCATACTTATGATAGCATGTTTGCATTCATCTTTCTGTATTGCATGCATCGGGCTCGGCGCATCATACTAACCGCATTGTATTTGAATTCCAATTTGAATATATGTATCAAGTGTAGCCTTCACATGCCATCGTAGAATAGCCGAGCCTATTTCTAGTTACATTTTGCATGTGTTGCATTAGCCATCTTAACATAAGCTAGGATCATGCATTGATTAATAACTAGCTATTGTTTTGGCTCAGAGTACTAGGTAAGCTTTTATGCTTTAGCATCTTGCATGAGTATGAGTGTTAACATGAAAGCATGCTTTCCATGAGGCTACTTGCTTATGTGATGTAACTGCTTGAATGCCTGTGGGTGAAGGTTGGATTTCTTGAATTGGAACAATTCATCAAATGCGAGTTTTAAGCCCACTTGAGGGTGGCAAATCCACGTTTTAGCTTACTTGCGAGTAGCACCCTCAAACCATTTTCATACAAACCAACATGAGATGTTTTGTTCCAACTTAGGCGATCTAGTCTATACTTGTGTGCTGTGCGCATCACATAGTAATTCTAGCTAATAACCGGAATAAGAACACATGTGTTTTCAAAAACAAGATATCATGCTTAGTACAAGCTGATTTTTGATCGGGCAAGTGGGGGTGCTCATTGCATGACCTTCCCCTCTCGTACCCAAGTTCCTGAGCCGTGGCAACTTTGGTAATGATGGACACATGGCCTTAGGCGCGAGTCAGGGTTTCCTAAATTTCCCAATAACAAAACATTTAGGTGGCGACTCTGTATCTGGCAAAGCAGTCTATGTTTGGCACTTCTTTAAAAATCAGTTTTTCAAAATAATTTGCTGGATTTGGACTCTTTGGTGATTTATCGGTTTTGCATTGCACTTTGCGAAACTAGATTCAGAACCGTGACATTGAGTCCGAACTGTAGTAAGCCTAATGAACAAAATCGGATTTTCCCGCAATCTCGCGCGCGGAACCCGGGACGTTCGGGCACGTCTACAAATCCTCTCAAATGTGCTTTGGTGTATCAACTTGAAACTTGTTGGGGTATGTAGTGCACAAGAAGGGAATACAAATTGATCATAATAAAGCCAAAGCCATCATTGAGGCCAAATCTCCATCAAGTAAGAAAGAAGTACAAAAGTTCCTTGGTCTGGTTAATTTTCTTCGAAGATTTATTTCTAACACTACAGAGAAAACTAAAGTGTTTTCTTCTTTATTAATGTTGAAAGATGAAGAGGAGTTTGTGTGGATAGCAGAGCATCAAGCTGATTTCGAAGGAATTAAAGCCTACTTGGCCAAGCCTCCAGTGTTGATGCCGCCAAGGAGCGACAAGCCCTTGAAGTTATACATTGCTACAGCAGAAGATTCATTAGGAGTTTTCCTAGCTCAGGACAATGAAGAAGGCAAGGAGCAAGCAGTTTATTACCTTAGTAGGTTTTTAAATTCTTGTGAACGTAAATATTCAGCTGTAGAAAAACTGTGCCTTGCATTGTACTTTGTAGCAATGAAATTAAGATATTATCTTTTGCCTACTGTTGTGTCTTGGTAATTGTGACCACGGACATGGTTAAGTACATGTTATCTAGACCTGTGTTGAGAGGAAGAATTGGAAAATGGATATTATCTTTATCAGAATTTCATCTAGAATATGTCCCACAAAAGGCAGTAAAATGATAAGTTTTGGCTGACTTCTTGGCAAATCATCCATATCAAACAGAAAGCCAGGAGATAATGGACCGTGGTATGGTCAATGTTGAGCCATGGAAAATGTGGCTTGATGGATCAAAAGCCAATGGTTTAGTTGGAATTGATGTTATAATTAAATCACCACAGAGGGTAGAAACCACACATGGCTTCAGAGTGGATGAAACTACTTGTTCCAATAATCAAGCTGAATATGAAGCTTTAATAATGGGACTTGAGACACTTATTGGATTACAAGCTCATGCAGTTGATATATTTAGGGATTCCTGGTTGGTCAGCAACTAAGTAAAATGAATTTTCAAGTGTCAAAGTGCAAGCATGTTACCATATTATGTTGCTACACTACATTTGCTTTCTCAGTTTCAGATAGCCAATGTGACTTATATCTCAAGATTCATGAACCATAAGGCCAACGATGTGGCCCAAAAGGCTTTGAATTTCAGAAGAAAAGGGAGTGCCCAAGTGGACATAAGTCAAGCAACATACCAGAAGTTAATACCACCTTTGGCTAAAAGGGTTATCATGGTAGAAGTTAACCAGAATAACTTAGAAGAGCATGATTGGAGACATCCAATCATTCAATATTTAACTGGCCCATCTTCAAAGGCCAATAGGAAAATTAAATTACCGTTTATGCAATATATAGTGAATAACAATGCTCTTTATAAAAAGGGAGCAGATGGGTTGCTGTTGGAATGTTTAGGGCCACTGGAAGCATTGACTGTTATGGCTGAGGCGCATGAAGGTATTTGTGGTGCCCATCAGTCTGGTGTGAAGATGAGATGGTTGCTTCGAAGGAATTCCTTCCATTCGCCAACCATCCTAAAGGATTGCATAGAGTATGCAAAAGGATGTCAGGCATGCCAGAAGCATGGCATGATAAGGCATGTTCTGATAGCTGATTTGTGTGCAGTAATGAAGCCATGGCCATTTAGAGGATGGGCAGTGAATATGATAGGGAAAATATATCCACCTTCTTCGAAACAACATTGTTTCATTCTAGTGGCGACATATTACTTCACTACATAGGTCGAAGCCAAGCCTTATAAGGTTGTGGATCAGACTGAAGTTATTGGATTTATCAAGGAATTGATCCATAGGTTTGGCATCCTACAGACCGTAACTGTAGACAATGGGACTGCATTTGATGACAATATGGTAAAATCATTAGCAGCAAAGTTTGGAATTAGCCTTGTTAATTCCACCCTTATTATGCACAGGCAAATGGTCAGGTTGAATCATCTAATAAATCCTTAAAAAAAGGAATACAAAGAATTGTGGAAGAAAATCCTAGGGATTGGCATAACTTGTTGTTAGATGTGTTGTGGGCCTATAGAACTTCTCCAAGGTCAAGTATAGGAATCACTCCTTATGCCTTAGTATATGGACATGATGTAGTGTTGCTTGTGGAAATTAATATTAAATCCTTGAGGGTAAAATGCCAGGACCAGTTAACGTTTGAGTAGTACCATCAGAGCATGTTCTTGGAATTAGAAAGTATGGATGAAGCAAGAATTTTGACATTAAATAGTATTCTTTTCCAAAAGAAGAAGGCAACCAAAAACTATAATAAAAAAGTCAGGTACATTAGTTTTGATGAAGGTGATTTGGTATGGAAGACAATACTTTCAATAGGATTTAAAAGCCGTGATTTGGTATGGAAGACAATACTTTCAATAGGATTTAAAAGCCATAAGTTTGGCAAATGGTCAACTAATTGGGAATGACCATATCAAATTCATAGAGTCTTACCTAGGGGAGCATACAATCTGAGAAATTTGAATGGATATGTGGATCCCGAGAAAATTAATGGCAGGTACTTGAAGCCTTATTATCCAACTGTTTGGGAGACACAAGGAGTGTAGAAAGTGCTAAATAACGGAATGATAGAGCATGATATACCCACATAGATAATAAAAGGTTTTTCATTCTATAAAAAATTAAATACATGTAGCCACAAATTGGCCTGGAAATCAGTACAGTGTTTCAATTGTTTTCTTACAATTGATTCTTTACTTCTAAGGGATGAGAACAACTGAATGGCCATAGCCATGTCTTATTTTTTGTTGGCCAGCCTTGGTTAGTAATTTATAGCTTCTTGGCATTTCGATCCAAGGCTAGGTTGACTGCTGCTAGCTCCTCTTCAGTTAAGTTTTTTTCTCCAACAGCTAGGATCAAAACTGGGATGCATAGGAGTATTGTCCCTTCAATTCAAACACTTCAGCAAGGATGTCGGACACAAACTTCTTATCCTTTAGCAGTTTTTCTTCTGCAGCCTTAGCCATTTGGCAGCTATTAATGTAAAAGTCCATTGTGGCTGTTGCATGAGATAAGTGGCCTAAAAAGGCCAGATCAGATTGCTCAAAGGCCTGTCAGCATTTAAGGAAACCATCCTTGATGATAGGTCTCTACAAAGATTCAAATGGAATCCTCGAAAATGTTTGCAGTAAATCTAACCAAGTGTCCAAGTCCGCTCGAGGTAAAGAGGCTTCAGCAGCAGTAGAGGAGCTCTAAAAAATCTTTAGTAAAGAATTAGCAATGGTCAATGGCTCAGTCTCACTGCTTGGTACCTGAGCTGGTAAAGAGATGCCAAACAAGTTGGCTAGCTGAGCTTCGAAGATGTTTATCTTCTCCTCTGACATTATCAGTACAGAGGGATTGCTGGTTAAAGGAAGAGATGGAAGCATGGGCATCAGTGAAGTGGTAAAAGTTCCCCTCGCAGAGTCAATAGTCCTGGCCACCGGCAAGTCTAAAGAAGAGGGACTAGATCTGGATGGTTGAAAGGAAATTGTTGGGCCACCAGTATCTTCCTTGCGAGTACCAGTTATCACTAAAGATGAGGTGACCACTAGAATTCTCTCAGGTGACACAGGAGCAACCATGATTATAGGAGAAGTAAAATGAAAGGAAAGGAAAGATAGATGGGGTAGGTATGGTGTTAAGCCTGGGCATAAGGAAGGCGGAATGCTTTGCTTTAAAAAGGAAGGCATAGAGGATATAGAGCTAGGAAGTGGAAGTACTATCTAAATAAGCTCTATAATCATTGGCACTTTAGACTAAGTCTTCCTTGTTCCTTTTAAGGCCAAAGAGGCCGATGTCGGAGGAGGAATGATTGTTGTTGTATAAACAGAAAATAGAAAGAAAATATTAATTCTTTTTGTTAAGTCTTGAGAGGGAATCAAAAGGAGTTAAGGAAGAAATTACCAGTCTCAGAGGTTGTAGTGGTAATGATTGGAGAGTTGCGAAGGGCATAGAGCTCAGCAGCCTATTTTTTCCTTGTAGCCTCCCTTTGTAGCGCATTAGTAACAGCAGCTTCATCCTTTAGCATTTGTTGCTGCCTCCTCTTTTCAGACCTCTGAAATACTATAATTTCTTTGGAATGTTCTTCTTCCACGGCCTTAGCAGCTTCCTCGTGAATAGGATCATTAACAAGGTCAGAAGGAGAAACTATTATTTTCTTCCTCCTCTTCAATGGTGTTTCTTTTTCTTTCTCTACTTCTTTGTCTCCTTTGGGAGCCTCAGGTATCTCCTCTTCAGGATCAAGCAAAAGTTTTCTCTTCATCTGTTGTTGCTGCTTGTCTTTGAGGACATTCAAAGCTTGAACTGTCTGAGAAAAGTCCTCCTGTGAGATTCTTACAGCAAAGAGAGGCTATAAATAACTAAGCAAGACATCATAAAGAGAAAAGAAAAGAAAAAAACAAAAGGGAAGCAACTGTGCACATCTTTCTTCGAAGCAGCTCTAGTAACTCTAGAGGAGGAGATGGGGTAGTAGGAATAGTCCTTGCGATAGCAGGAGTAGGAACTGGGATAGTAGGGGCAATAGAGGAAGTGATGATCCCAGTCCCTTGGACTTGGCTTGAGGCACATCTAGTCCCATTAACAAATCCTGAGAAGGGATGGCCAAGTGCACCTCCATATTGGCCGTCCACCAATTCTGGTATCTTTTCAATGTATTGCCTTGAGGAATGAAGGGTAAGTATTCAAAATCAATTAAGCCTTGGATCAATTTGGAGGTTGCTTCCTCCAGCCTGGACCTTGGAACCTTCAGTTCTCGGCTTACAAGATCTGAGTTGGATTGGCTACAGAGAGGGATAGGGATCGCCTGAGTGAATCTAAATTACCTAGCAAATTAGGCAAGGCAGTAGGGCTCAAAAATACACTTATAAGCTCTAGGATTTATAGTGCCAATGGAAAGCTCCCTCGGAATCAGGATGGAAGCCCACATATCTTTGTGTTGAGGCCTAGAGTAGGACTTGTCACCCAAAAAGGCCCTCAACTAGGCTGGTCCAATGTTGGCTTTGAAGGGACAGAAAAAAAGGCTAGAAGGGGAAACTGGAAGTCGTTGGAAAAAAGAAAAGTAGAAGGCAAAATTGGAAGGGTAAATGGAGACCCTAGCAAACTTCATGTTGTAAGAGGTAGGGTCTGGTGATAGAAATCTTAGACATTTAGAGTGCAAGTTAGTGAAGTATGCAAAAAGCCAGAGTTAGAGTACCCAAAATGGCCTCCTTGATTGGCATCCATGGGTTTTGCACAAAATTGGAAGCAAGTTCTTTAGACATGACCTAAAATGTATAGAGCTAAAGCCACCTTTTTATGAAAAACAAAAGCTTTGGCGCGAGGGGCAAACTCAGGCATAATCTTCTAAGAAGAGGTATAGAAAAGGAATTTACAAAGCCAATACAATAAAAAAGAAAAGAGTTCCCTATTAGTTACACGACCTTCCCTTTTGTTCTCAGATTTGACAAAGACACTATATGATGAGTTCAGAGGAGGAATAGAAAAAGAGACGTTAAGGTCAGCATAGTCTGGACCAAAGGGAGTGCCAATAGGGGATAACCCTAAAAGATGGCAGATGTCAAGGATAGTAGGGGCCATCATATCCCATTTAAATTGGAAGAAATTAAAAGAAGAGTTCCAAAAATAAAGAGCAGCATGTATTAAAAATGGATTCTTCGAAATAGTGAACTAGGATAGTTGAAGGGCGTTGAAGAGGTGAAGTTCCTAGAGATCCAATGACCTGGTGGGAATGACTCGATCGTACCATTCCTCCCATTCTGGCCTTACTGTGGGCCAGCAGCAATGAGGTCGGTTCACCCTCCAGCTTGCCCAATCAAGACCACCTTTATAGAGGAGGTAGTGATCCTCCAAATATAGGTATAAAGCAGGAAACTGAGTAGGGGCCTCCTCAAAAATGGGCCCAAGCAAATATTCTTGTTGCTTATGACGACGGGGAATGAAAATGCGTCCATCGATAGCACTTTGTTTGCCAGCTTTGTACTTCTCACATTCTTTAGCGATAACCCTCTTCAAAGCTACAGATGGGCTCACACGTTCCACAACTGGTACTTTCAAGGAGGAAAAAGCCATTAGCAGAAGTTTTCGAAGGAAGAAGCTGAGAAAAAGAGTAAAGAGGAGGAGAAAGTAATAAAAATGAAGTGTTTGTGTTTTGGGTGAGCAAGTAAGTAAAAAGCGCGAAGAGAAAGGGTTTTTTAAACCTGTCTGTATGAAAGATGCCCAATCAGTCTAAATGGGTAAAAAGACTCGAGATAATTGTTTGACTGATTTTGGAACCCATATGAGTTTAAGCCTTTGTCTTAAAATTCAAAGGAGTCCTGAAAGTACAACATGGAAAGTTTCTCTCAAAGGTGGTTGTTTGGGAGGGAAACGCATCTCAAACACTCAGATTGACTTTGAAAACATATATTTGGCTTCGAAGCCCGGATTTGTCTCCAAAGCTAGATGTCAAACACCCAGCTAGGGCTTCAAGAGCAGGTAGTTGACTTCGAAGCATAGTTTATGCCTGATAATGTAAGAATGTTTAGGTTTGATCTACTTCAAAGGGATTGGGGACTTGCTCTTAGGTGTTTTGTAAAAGATAAAATCCTTCAAAGTGAACTTTGAAGTATTCCATAGCTAGAATTTGATTCTTATTTAATGTTCTAGACTTCAAAGTTGCAAAGCAAGGACCAAGTCAAGTAAAGGATCAAAATCCAAAAAGACTTACTTGAACATGAAAAATTCATTCTGGGATTTTTTGTCAGAATAAATCTTTTTTTGGGAAGCAGCATTGTTACTTTTAAAAGTAGTTCCATACTTTGAAGCAATTAAAAGTAACTTTGAAACAAAGGTTGGTTAATCAAAGCTGTTAGATTATGTTGACTATATGATTAGAATGAGAAGACTAAAGGCAAAATTGTCATCTATATTCCATACTTTGGACATATTCGAACCATGCTTCAGGTATTCCATACTTTGGAGATGTTCAAACTAGGCTTCGAAGCAAAAAATTGGTTAATTTGAAGCTATAATTTTATTTGAATTATGTGAATAAAGTGGTCACAAGCATGCAATTGGAACATAAAACCAAATCATACCAAATAGGAGAAGAAAACCCCTAGTTTTATTGATATGTAAGTAATTACATTAGAAAGGCCTACTTGGCTACGAATTTGATTTCATAATAATAGGGAATAAAAAAAGTAACAAGTTCATTAAATTTAACCTAGTAGAGTTTAATGAACTTATGTTATTTCTTTATTATATTTTCTATATTATCAAAGCTAGGTTGTTGCAACTAGTATGCTCTTATTTGGTGAAAAAGTTGTTTAGCTTTCACCTCGAACTCTATCACTTTCAAGCCTTGCTCCATTTCGTCCATATTTAAATCATCCCAGTACGCTGAATCCTTATTCTTGAAGTCATCATATTCTTTAATAAGGTTGTCTGCTTCGTACCGAGTCTAAATTTGATTGGCTATGATTTCATCCAAAGAGTCACTGGTAGCCAAAGAAATTTTGTACCAATAAAGAAAAAGTGGAAGTTGATTCGAAAAAAGCTTGAAGCTCTATTTAGGAAATGGGGTTGAGAACATGACCTCGAGTCTTAACATCACAGGCCTATTGGAAGTTCTTGAGAGGAATCTCGTCCCCAAGAACATTGAAAGGCAAGTGAGAGAAGGCAGCAAGTAGAAGCTGAGCCTTGTAACGCTTAAATGCAGTTGGAAGAGCTGAAGGTTGGTAGGAAGGAAAAAATTTATTCTCAAAGAGCGTAAATTTCAATTCTTCCATCCAATGAGGATTCTGAGGGAGTGGAGGTGCAAAGGATCCATCGCAGTGAGCATGGTGATCTACCATATGAACCACCTAAGTTGCCCCCTCTGGCGCACAATCCAATTCGCTCCCTTTGGCGTACCATCCAAGTCACCCCTTGGCGTACCACTTAAACCGTTCCCTCTGGCACACCATTTTAGAAGGGCGACTTGGATGGTACGCCAAAGGGAGCGTATTGGGTTGTGTGCCCGAAGGGACGGCTTAAGTGGTTCACATGTAGATCACCATGCTCACCATGATATAGGTATAATGCACCAAGGGGGCGACTTAGGTGGTGCACCAAGGGGATTGTTAATTTATATATGGTATATATTCCTAGATATATTAGGTACTAATTTTTTAGATATATTTGGAAAGAGCCATAGTTAGGTTTCTTATAAGATACTCTTTCTCACAATTAGGTTTTTAGTAGGATATTCTTTTTCAGTGTATATATATACATGCCTTCTATTGTATAGAATAAATTCATTGAATGTAATACACGCTATTTTCTCTCTCTCTACTATTTGAACACGAAAATATTAGAAGTTACACAAATTTGGATCCAAAATTTCAATGGATTATGTATATTCTCAGGGTATACCTTCAAGGGGACAAGAGATAGTGTAGACACCCCATTTTTGACCACCCTTACGACTTGGGCGTTACCACTTGCAAACCCAATGATGAATTTGTATATGCTTGTCAAGTAATCGAAGTCCTCAGCAGAATGCCACAGCTTTGAGCCTTCAAACCCTACACATCTTTTGCATTGTTTTGGACCAAAACCACAGTTTTTCAAACCTAAAAATCTTGGGACCTGCAAGCACACAAATGTGGGTTACCGGCCATTTGTGTGGCTTGTTGGCCACTTGTGTATTTTTGCAGATATTTATGCCAGATGTCCCAGCTGTTTCGACAGATGTATGCATCTGCCCACACGTGTATGTATGGATATTTCTGAGGGAGTTTCATGTTTTTCTATAAATGGAAGACCTCTCTTCTATTTTTGGGGGTTGAAAATTTTGGAGCAAAAATATTTCTCTCTCTAAAATTCATTCTCTCTCTCTTGCAAATTCTTAAGCCTTTGCATATACACTCTAAATCAAACCTTGTGATATTTGAGCTGAGGTACTTTTGAGCTTACTTTTAGCTCTAAAGGGTGTGTAAGTGTTGGTTTGTCAGTTAAAAAGGGTTCCTCTCTTCAAGAGGTATAAGTCTTGGCTTGTTTCTTTGATTTATTTGCTATTTTTCCTACTGTTTTTAGACTGTTTGTAGGCTATTTATACTCTGTATTTTTTGGGCTAGAACTTGTGGTTTAAGGCCATTAAGGGTGGAGGGGGTGGATCACCCTTCTTTGTACCTCACTTCTCAAGTCTTTGCCCTTCTGTTTCCCACCTTTTTGTCAACTTCTTTTGAGCTTTTTATTACTGAATCTCAGATGTTTTTCAGAGGATAAAACCATGTTTTGAAGTCCCAAAAATGGAGGGGGTAGCCTCCCCTCCTTGTGCTTGTTTGCAAACTTAACTTGCTCCATGTTGTAGCTTACTCTTTTAGCTCTTTTGCCTTCAATTCCAGTACTGTTTTTAGGTGTTTTAGGACTGTTTTAGAGTGCTTGTTCCATTTATGCCTTGTATTGCATGCTTGTAATGTGATGGCCCTCATAGGTTTGGAGGTTTAGGCCTTAGCCACCAACCTATTTGAGTTGGTAGTATTTGTTTCTTGATTTCCATACTTGTGATCACCTCTAATCACTTGTTCAACCTCGCTCCTTTCTTGTTTAAGCATGAGATTGAGGTATTGCGCTTAATGGTTTAATCCCTCTGGGGGTTCATTTCCAACGGCATGGTGTCTCTCTCATGCCCAAAAAAACCCCTTGTTTGATATTTCTTTCCATTAGAAGACTTAAAGATCATTGTTGGACTTAATGAATTAAGGAATGGTTGGTAATTAAAATGAAGTAATAAAATTGAGACTAAAATGATGCAAGATAATAAGCAATTTGGTGTTCAATTGGACGTTAATCGAACACATGGAAACTTGAGGCATTTCATACTTGCTAGTGATGAAATGGTTCAAGTTTCCAAGGTCAACCATTTCCCTTGATCAATCCATGATAAGGAGGAGGTTTGAGAGTCTTTTATTATGCATTTATTGAAATTGTACACCTTGGTTCATAGGCCATCATACAATGAAATTGCATCGATTGATGGCTTGCGAATTGAGCTTGCCACTCTTTTGAGCTATTTGATGATAATGAGGGGTAAGGTGTACAAACATCCTTTGAGCATGCGCTGTTTGTGCTCTGTTTGTCCTCCATTGCAGCAGGAGGAACCAAGCTTCAGTGGTAGGCTGGCCACATTTTCTGGCTGGTAGGCCACTTCTTTTGGACGGCAGACTACCATTTGTGGCCGGCCGGCTACTACTTCTGGCCTGCCGGCCACGTTTGTGAAATTGAGTAGCAACTTTTGGAATAGAACAGAGTAGTGGCTGAGGTGAAAAGATGTTCTAATTGTGTAACAGAGGCATTCTGACAACAGAACAGTGGGCTTTTCGGGTGGAAATCCGTGCATGCATGAGCATTTTTCGCTTCCCAGGGCTGATTGGTTAGCTTAGTTACTTCTTTCATGTTGTATTCATGTTGTAATTAATTAGTTAATTCTAAAATGTAATTAATTAATTAGTGTAATTAATTAGTTAGTTCTATAGAATAGTTAATTAATTAATTGGTTTTGTAATAACTAGCCAGCATAGTTTGTTTATTCAGTTTATAATAAATTATTTAATTCGTAGTAATTAGCTTAGCTAGTTAGTTTATTCGAACCCTCCTACATGAGGGCAAACATGTAATAATGTGTATGTCTTTCAATGCCACGCCTTTCTCCCTTTTATTTACTTGCTTATAATGGGTAGTTAGAACATCATGTTTCTTTTAGCATTTCTCCTGTTTGCATTCACTCATCTTGCATGCATTGAGGCTCGGTTCATCATTCTAAACAAAGCATTGTAGTTTACATATTTCGTTGAATATGTGTTAAATGCATGCTACCAAATTGAATCACATGTCATAATTAGTAGCCGAGCTTATTAGTTACATATTGCATGTGGTGCATTATTCATATTGCATTAGTTAGGAGCATGCATGTTTTCTAACTCTTTGTTTCCTTTGGCTCGCCTCAGAGTACTAGGTGAGCATTTTATTTGCTTTAGCATATTGCATGAGTGTGATTGTTACCATGTCTAACATGCTTGCCATGAGGCTAAGTGCTTAATTGAAATATCTGCTTGAATGCCTGTGGATGAAGGCTAATTGCTTGAATTGGAATAATTTGAGTAATATTCGTATGAGATCACTTTTTCAAGTGGTACATATTCGAAACAATTTTCAAAAACAAGCATGAATCAAAGTGTTTCAATTTTTGCAAATTAGTCTATACTTGTGTGCGCATCACATTGTAATGCTAGTATAATAATCGGAACAAGAGCATATAATGTAAATAAGAATCACATCATGATTAGTAGAGGCCGATCTTTGATCAGGAGAGCGGGGGTGCTCAATTCATGACCTTCCCCTCTTGTACCTAAGTTCCCGACCCGGGACAATCTTGGTGATGACAGACACGTGGCCTTTGGCACGAGTCATGGGTTTCCTAAATTTCCCAAAAATATTTAGGAGGCGACTCTGTATCTAGCAAAGCAATCCATTTTTGGTATTTTTGATTCAAAATCGATTTTCCAAAAGATTTGCAAGATTTGGACTCTTTGGTGTTTATCTATTTCACATTGCACTTATAAGATCAGATTCAAAACCGCAGGAGTCCGAACTATAGGGCTAGTCGTATCCGAAAGGAGCACGAAACTTAGAGCTATAGTTTTTGGCGACTCTGCTGGGGACTTAGAGAACTTGACTTGAAATTCATGATGAGAAATTTTATCTACACTTATATGTTCTTTGCATTGCATTTGCATTGGTTCTTTAAATCACTGTGTTTGCCATCTTCTATTCCTGGACGATTTGCCAGAGGCTTGCCTAAAATCTTTCCAAAAGGCTAACTGGTCGTGGGCTATACCATGTTGGGAACACAACCCTTGGATCTGGACTACCGCTATACCGTTTAATCCTTATTTCATTTCTTGGCGTTAGGTATGAGAGGTATATTAGGTAGTCTTGCTGAGGTACCCTTTTGACCATTTGGCCTGGCTGCATCTATTAAAGCCCTAGTGACTGTTCTAAACTAGGACAGGATACTCACCCGCATGCAGGATTGCGTGAAACCACTTGATTGAAGTAGCGAAACCCTAGTTCATGCAAACCCAAAATAGGACAAGGTAACCCTACTTCTACATTGGGATGTTTTGGCTCTCTTTACATGGTATGTGCTTTACAGTGAAACTGCACAAGAATGTTCATATCAATGGTATAGTTGGTATCTGTTTTGGGGAAGAATTCACCAGTGAGTACATTCACTCAACAGTGATCATATATGTTCTCGTGAAATTGGGCTGAGATGCTGTCTATTTTCTATTGTGCTAGGTAGTCCTAGAACCATAGTTTCAGAAGGCTTCGATATCTCCTAGGTACCCTAGACTCGTATTGATGGACTTTGTAAGGTCGGGGACCTAGTTCAGGGGTAACAAGTGTTTGCTTCACTGCCGCCGATTACAAGGTAAAGGAGGATTAGACAAAATTCACCAGCCCAATTCCTACAATAGTCACCCCTTGGCTCACCTGTGTCCAACCCGATTCAGGAACAGTCATCTACTTTTAGTCTAGCACAAGACCAGTCACCTATTCCAATGGCATAGTATCCCCCGACCAGTATGGAAGAACTGATACATAATCTGCAACTGACAGTTGAGACACTACAGTCCGTCAAGCCGAGGTTACGGCCCATTATTCCAAGGTTATAACCAGGCTACAACAACAGCAACCGCAACCGCAACCGCATCCAACAGCGACCTCTACATTACATGTACCCACCGCAGCTATCCCTGTGCCCAATGCCACTGCCAATACTACCAATGTCCAAGAAAACTAAGGGAATCCAACAGAGCCAATCCCAAAACAAGTTTCCAAAGCACTAGTTTATCAGACCGAGGCTCCATTTGAGTTTGAGGTTGACCTAACTGCACTCAAAGTCAATAAACTGGAAAAGTTATTCAAGAGAGCACAAAGGGTTAACTCCATCCCGGACATAGAGGATGGGTATATTGATTTTGCTGTTACATTGGCAGATTGGTTTAAAATGCCACACATTGATCGATTCGACGGCTTCGGGGATACGATGGTCCTGTTGCGTTTGTTTTCGAATATCTTGCGGCCGATGGGCTTGACTAGACCACAGAAGCTATCTCTCTTTGGTCACACCATGTCGAGTATAACGGCCATTTAGTATGCTAAGTTGGAAGATTCCGTCAAACAGAATTGGGAAGAGATGACCGAGGCTTTCATTGCTCAGTACTCTTACAATACACAGATTGAGGTCACAACTCGTGATCTCAAGGCAGTCCGTCAAGAGCCAAAAGAGGATTTCTCTGAGTTTGTGACTAGTTGGAGGGCCAAAGCCTCGATGATGACCACAAGACCTTCCGAGAAAGATAAGATAAGAATGGTTGCTCGGAATTTGCATGGCAAGTTGCTATAGAAGATGATTGTTCTACCTTTATTTACCTTTACAGAGTTTCATAAAATGGGGGTTCAAATTGAGGATGCCATCAGACAAGGGATCATTATGGAAGATACTGAGCCTTTGAAGAAGAATGTTGTTGGCAGGTCCAATGCTACTACCAGTGGTAGCACAGCTGTGAAATGCTCAGAAGTAAACACTGTCACCACTCCTATCAATAGCAAAAAACTAATCACTTCAACTCGACCTCAAGCTCGAAATTTCCATCCTCTTTACACGAGTCTTTCTCAAGCCTTGAAAACGTTGCTAGAAAAAGGGTACCTAGAGCTCTTAGAACCCCAACTCTTACCAAATCCTCTTCCACCAAGACATGACCCAGCTAAATACTGTGCCTATTATCAATATCACAGTCATGATACAAACCGTTGCATCCGCCTCCGTCATAAGATTCAAGATCTTATTGACGAAGAGATCATAGCTCCACCAAAAGGACCTCAGGCCACCATTAACCCATTATTTTCACACCTCAACCTAATCTATACATTGCCATCCACCTACAACCCCAGCATATACATCACTCCAGGCCATTTACCCAAGCTTGAGGTGTTCATTCCAGAAAGTACGCACTTATATATGATGGATGCACTTAAACCCCAATCATCTCAAACCCATGAACCCACTACTTCTGAGCTAATGAGCATGATTGAAGATTTGTAAAGAATTGTAGTAGATTTAGCCTTTGGAATTTTGGCTCCATCATCGACCACATCACATGCTAGAAATTTCACGCCAAAAGGCTCCCCAATCTTGGGGCAAGCTATAATTTAAAAGGGCCAACCTGAAGCCGTTTCAAGTCTGGGCGACGACATGCCAACAATAATTGGGCCTCTCCTCAATATAGTCACCCAATCCCTTGGCAAAGCTGAAGCAAGTTACAAGAACAAGGCCGGGGCAAGTATTGATCCTTATGAAAAGCTTCAATGGGCTATTGAGGCTTTGAAGGTCAAAGGGTTGAACAAACAGCAAGTGTTTGCAGTTGTTGCAAAGACTGTGGATGACACTTTTGTCGTTCAGGTTGGGGGCATTTTGAATCCAGGGATAAACCATGAAAAGGGCTACCGTACCAAAAGCACCCCTTTCAGCTCCAATCCTACACCAGTAAGAGATCATCAAACCCAGTCAACACCTGCTGACCCCTCCGTCAATCTTGTCAGGACTAGTAACCGCACCTTCAATCTCCTTTTCATGACCTTGTCCAAAGCTCTCCAAATCCTCATAGGACAAGGCCATCTCAAACCCCTTGACCCTCGACCTCTCCCTAATCCTCTTCCAGCCATGTATAATGCTGCCAAGTACTGCGCCTTCTATCAACAAACCGGCCATGACACTGACAGTTGTTTTTGTCAGGACTAGTAACCGCACCTTTAAGCATGACCTTGTCCAAAGCTCTCCAACTCCTCATAGGACAAGGCCATCTCAAACCCCTTGACCCTCGACCTCTCCCTAATCCTCTTCCAACCAAGTATAATGCTGCCAAGTACTGCGCCTTCTATCAACAAACCGGCCATGACACTGACAGCTGTTTTTGCCTTCGCCATGAAATTCAAAATTTGATTGACAATAAGTCATCACTCCACCGGGTCCTACAAAGTCTATCGGCGCTTGATCAATGAACTGGGGGGATAATGTGGCTAGTTTTGTGAGTGGAGGATGAACCACCTGCTGATAGCACTCATTTTGCTCCGGGCATGGTGGATGCCACGCACTGTTTTGTGGCAAATGGAAAATGTTGTTTATTTTACTTTCTGAACTCGGTGTTAAGTCGTGTTGAGTCAGTCTTGTGGTGTCAGAGTTCGGTGATTCTGGGGGTACTACCTCGGATATCACTGTCTTGTTTTGGTTGTCTTTTTCACTCTTTGAGTCTGTTTCCATCATGGAGCCAGTTGAGCCAGAATTTCTAAATGAAACGACAATAATTTTCACCCACTTCTCGGTGCCTTTAAATCATTACATTGACCAAACTTTTTTCAAAATTGTTTCCAAAATTATGGTGAAAACAAAGAGGAAGGAATTCCTCGGGATTTTCAAAATTTGATCGACTGAGAGAAAGAGAGGCATGCTAAGCCCTTAATGAATGATATCATGTCTGTTAATGTGAGTACTAAGAAGGATCTTGGCTTGATCCAGATTGGTTCAACATTGTCATCAGAAAAGCACGAGCGACTAGTCGCTTTCTTAAAAGATTTTAAAAAATATTTTTGCGTGGTCCCACGAAGACATGCCTAGAATTGATCTTGAGATTGTACAACATAGGATCACTCTTAAGAATCGACCCTTTTGCTTTAAAACCTTGAACCTTGATTCAGAATGTTCAAAGGTCAACAAAAATATGAGGCTTACTTAGTCGGATTTGAAGCAACCCTTGAACTAAGGGCAAAAAACGTCAAATGCGATCGAAGATTCAATAAGTGGGTCATTTCTCAAACTAATGGAGATCAGCAAGAAAGCCAAATCCCAAAATCTGAGAGAAGAAAATTTTTACTAAAGGACAATCAAGTTCCTATCCATGACACTAGGGGAAAATTCAGACCTAATTGGATGGGTCCTTACATCATCAAGACTACATTACCAAACAGCCGCCATTCTCCTGGATTAGATGGCTTAAAGATCCTATGACCGATCAACATGGACAAGTTAAACTTTTCTATCCTTGAGAGGCTCACTGGGTCGAAAACCCAAAAGGGTGATCTAGGCAAAAGTTAGAGCAAGAAAAAGAAAAAGAAAAGAACAAAAATGAAAAAATGAAAAAAGAAGAAAAAATGAAAACAAAGAAAAAAGCAAAGAATAAGAAGAAGAAAGAAAAATGAAAAGGAAAAATAGAACTCGCAAGGTTGAAAACCCAGAAGGGCGGCTTTTGCAAAAGTTAGAGCACAAAAGGAGAGTGTTAATACCCAAGTGCACCTTAACCTGGGAAGTACGTATGGCCTGATTCCCATCTTTGGGATACGTAGGCAATTTCATCTTGAAGTTCGGCCCCAACCATTTTCAACCTGCTTGTCTCATCTATGCTGGTTGGCTTATCCTTATTCAAACTCAGCTATCCTATCCATGTGCAAATTGACTCATCTTCGTTCAAAATCAATTATCCTATTCCGTTAGAATATTCAGTTGCAAGACAAATCAAGTTCAGATCTAAGATTGTGCATCTCAAAATTTAATTTCTCGTTGGTCAGATAGTGGCCATTTGAAATTAACTATTTTTTTCGAAAATTATTCCATTTTTCCAAAGCTGGACCATTTCTTGGACCCCAAAAGGGGAAAAGTTTCAGTGCTCATAGCCTGACTTACATGATTTGAAAGCAGAAATTCAAACAAGCATGTTAATCTAACTCTCTTGTTGGTCAAAACTATTTTAGCAGAAACCAAAAACACCATATATATATATATATATATGGCCAAAATGATGAACTAGGGGCACGGTTGAGTTAGGTTTTTTTTGTCTTTTCTTCGTTATCAACACTTGCCAGAAAGGGCACAATTGAAGCTAGCAGCAGGGGCCAAAGGCTCTCTCATCCTCCAAGCAGTGAGACATCGAGCCAAGTGCGAAGCGCAAACTAGAAATGGAGCAAGGTATTCCAACCCCTCATCTGGACGGTCTGATCACGCCTAAACTGGTGTCTGAATCGGAAGGGCAAATAGGACACACAGTGTGTGAGGCCAATCAACTATATACCCAGCTGGCGAGACATGTTGTAGCTCATCTCGGTCAAGTTAAGCGAAGGACATAATCAACCAATGTCAGTTGCAGATCTACTGCACATGCAGTTGTACCACCACCCCTTTGTGGGAAAGCTCACTAAATTGTTAGCAAAATAAGTAGAATCTAGTAGAATGCTAGGGGCAAGGGTCCACGACTTTCAGCTTATCCATCAACCACACTTGGTGTAGACATCCCATTTTTGACCGCCCTTAAGATTTGGGCGCCACTGATTACTTACTTGATGGTGAAGGCCATGCTATGCAAAGGTTCGATTTCTTCGGCAAGAGGAGCTCCAAATCCCAACCTCACACCCCATTTTGGACCAAAGCAATTTTGACCAAAATGATTTTTAGACCTTAAAACCCTCGCTTTCAAAACATTTTTGAAAAAATGTTTCTACGATGTTCCAAGGCTCGCATTTCGTTAAATGTTACGCTTTTCGGTAAACCAAGCAAGGACAAAGTGGAAATGAAGGAAAGAGAGCTGAACTCTTTGAAAAAATCTTTAAAACATAATTTGTAGAGGTTTGGAGTTGAATAAAATTGGAGGAGAGACAAGAAAACTAGTTGGAGAAAAAGTTGGGCATGAATCTGGTTAGGATCGAAACTGAGCAATCTTCACTAAAAGAGGAATATCTTTTTCACACCTGGAATTTTGATATGAGGCTTCCACCATTGGAAAGAAGACTTCTGGGGCTTCAATTTAGACTCAAGAATGACCTGAAACGGATTCCAGATGAAGGAGATACGCCTAACTGAAGTTGGGGCTAGAAACTAGTTTTTGCTTTCCAGCCACTAGTGAAGCTTGTCGGCCATGTGTCGGCCATATGTCGTCCAATGGTGATTCTTGTCATCCACCAGTGGTGGCCGGTCAGCCACAGGTGTCTAGGAAGCTCAGATTTTGCAGATATTTCCCCTCCAGCTGTTCCACACTGCTCCAGATATTTCTACCATGATATTTTCGGCCATGGCTCTTATTTTTCTATATATAGAGGCCATTCTCTATTGTTTTAAAGGTTGGAAAAATTTTAGGATCCTCTCTCTCTCTAAAATCCTCTTTCTCTAGACTTCTCTCTCTCTCTCTCTTGAGGTTTTGTGCTTAGAAGCTTGCATACTTCAAACTTTAAGCTATCAACCCTTAACCAAAGTGGTTCATCTTTGGGCTGAGGTTGCTTGAAGCTCTCTCGGAGCCTCCTTTCAGCTCTAGAAGGTGGTTTAAGCTCAGATTTGTGCCTATTTTGTGCTTTGCTTCAAAGGTATAGAACTTACCCCATTTAAGCTTATTTTGCATACTTGTTTTGCCATCTTTTCAAAAAAAATTTGGCCTGGTTTTGAACTAAAAAAACCTCTATTTTTTAGACCTAAAAGTGGTGGTTTGAGCCCCATTTGAGCTAGGGAGTTGTCCAACCTTCTTGTCTCTTTGCTTGTTAAGCTTTTGTGCCATTTCTTATCACTTTAAAACCAAATTTTTTAGGCCTTTTAACCACTGAAATTCAAAGGTTTTTCAGTGGTAAAAACTTTCTTATGAAGTCCAAAATTGGAGGGGATGGCCTCCCCTCCTTGTTGTCTTACTTGCATGCCTAGTTGTCTATCATGTTAGCATGTTTTTCTAGCATTTTGTAGCTTAATCTTAGCATGTTTTCGCCACTATTTTGACCTATTTTGGCTCTATTTTGGGCTGGTTAATTCATTTAAGGCTTGTATTGCATGGTTGTAGTGCAATTTCCTTCACTAGCCCAGTGTTTTAATGCTTTGATCATCTTCATTTTGAGTTGATTGCATGTTCTAGTGTTATTTTGCACTCCATTTTAGCACTGAAATCTCTACAATCTCCCTTTATTATTCACTCTTTTGTTTACTTTGAAAATGGTTTTAAACCCCTTGTTTGCTTGAGTGTGAAATTGAGACATTCATGCTTAATGGTTTAATTCCTTTGGGAGTTCATTACCAACGGCATGAGGTCTCTTTCATGCCCAAGGCACTTGTGGTTTAAGCCCTATTTCCATTAGAGGACACTCACTTTTGGACTAATCAACTAAAGAATGGATTGGTAATCTAAAATGAGTAACCAAAAATCAACAAGTAAAAGAGGCAAGATTAAGCATCTTTGTGTTGCATTGCATGTGTTCAGATCGGACGTTAATTCGAATACGAGGAAAATGGGATATTTCATACTCATAAGTGATGAAATGTGCCACTTTCCTTGGTCACTATTGCCCTTGATCATGCATGATAGGGTGGTGGCAATTTTGGTCTTCTTTGTGCATTCATTAAGCTTGTACAAGCTTGGTTCCTTAGCCATCATGCATGGAAAATGCTTGGTTGATGGTTTAAGGGCCAAGAATTGCACTCCTTTGAGCTTGTGTGATAATAAGGAGGGTAATAGTACACACACTCCTTGAGATACATTATTTTGCCTCTGTTTGCTCTCTTTTGCAGCAAAAAAGGAAGTTCAGGGCAGGGGTGGCCGACCGACCACCGATAGTAGCCGACGGGCCACCAATGGTAGCCGACGGCCACCATTGGTAGCTGACCGGCCATCAATGAGAAAAGTTGCTCTATGTGCTCTTGAAGGGGATCAAAGATGTTCTGGGAGTTGGCGCAATTTTTAGTGGTAAAAATATGCAAACAGAGGCTGCAATGGCGAGATGGTGGCATTTTTTGGAAGAGAAGCCAAGCATACATGCATCCCTCGCCCCTCGAAGCCATTTACTTGCTTTGCTTAATTAGTTAGTTGTAGCTAATTCTTTCATACAAGTGTTGTAATTATTTAATTAGCATAGATAGTTAATTAGTTTAATTGCTCTAAATTAGCTTAGCGTAGCTAGTTATGCAATTCGGTTTGTAATAATTAGTTAACTAGAATAGTTAATTAGTTTCATTTTGTAATAGTTATCTTAATTAGCATAGCTAGTTAGCTTATTCATTCGGACCCTCCTTCGCGAGGGCACAATGTTGTAATAAGTGTGTGTGCGTGTGTGTATGTCTTTCAACCCCACGTCTTTCTCCCTTTTATTTAACCACTTTCGATGGTTAGCTTAGGGACATTTTCAATTAGCATACCTTATGCTTACATGTTTGCATCCATTCATTTGTCTTGCATGCACCGAGGCTCGGCGCATCATTCAAACTGCATCGTCATTTCAATATCTTATTTGAGTACGTGTTTAATCACATGTTGTTCAAATCGATCCATATGCCATATTAGTAGCCGAGCCTATTAATTGCATTATTTCATGTGTTGCATTAGACATCTTGTATAGTTAGGATCATACATTTTTCTACCTAGTTTTTTGTTTTGGCTTGGAGTACTTGGTGAGTTTTGTGCTTTAGCATACTTGCATGAGTGTGATTGCCATGTTGTCATGTTTCGTATGCTTGCCATGAGGCTATGTGCTTACTTTTTTAATTGCAAGAATGCTTGTGGATGAAGGCTTGTTGCTTGAATTGGAACGATTCAATGAATATAAGTTTTAAGCCCACTTTGTTGTAGCAAATCATGTTTTAAGCCCACCATGTTTGGTGGCAAATCCGCACTTTTAAGCCCATTTAAGGGTGGTAAGTTCAAACCATTTTCACAAACAAACATGAGATGAATTGTTCCAAATAAGTGTGCGTGCGTGTGTGTATGTCTTCCAACCTCAAGTCTTTCTCCCTTTTATTTGACCGCTTTCGATGGTTAGCTTACGGACATTTTCAATTAGCATACCTTATGCTTGCATGTTTGCATCCATTCATTTTTCTTTCACACACTGAGGCTCGGCGTATCGTTCAAACTACATCGTCATTTCAATGTCTTATTTGAATACGTGTTTAATCACATGTTGTTCAAATCGATCCATATGCCATATTAGTAGCCGAGCCTATTAATTGCATTATTGCATGTGTTGCATTAGGCATCTTGTATAGTTAGGATCTTACATTTTTCTAACAAGTTTTTTGTTTTGTCCTGGAGTACTCGGTGAGTTTTATGCTTTAGCATACTTGCATGAGTGTGATTGCCATGTTTCGCATGCTTGCCATGAGGCTATGTGTTTACTTGCTTAATTGAATGAATGCCTGTGGATGAAGGCTTGTTGCTTGAATTGGAACGATTCAACGAATGTAATTTTTAAGCCCACTGTGTTGTGGCAAATCATGTTTTAAGCCCACTATGTTTGGTGGCAAATCCACACTTTTAAGCCCACTTGAGGGTGGCAAATTCAAACCATTTTCACAAACAAACATGAGATGAATTGTTCCAAGTCTTGCGACTAGTCTATACTTGCTTGTGCGCGTCACATAGTAATGTTTGTTAATAACCAAAATAAAAACATATAATATTTATAAAAGAACATAACATGATTAGTAGAGGTCGATTTTTGATCGGGCGAGCGGGGGTGCTCATTTCATGACCTTTCCCTCTCATACCTAAGTTCCCAAACCGAGGCAACTTTGGTGATGACAGACATGTGGCCTTTGGCACGAGTCAGGGTTTCCTAAATTTCTCCAAAATAAAATATTTAGGTGGCGATTTGGTATCTGGCAAAGTAGTCCAATTTTGGCATTATTTAATTTAGAATCGATTTTTCAAAATGATTTGCTGGATTTGGACTCTTTGGTGTTTATCAGTTTCACATTGCACTTGCGAGATTAGATTCAGAACTGTGGGAGTCTGAACTGTGAGGCCTTCTTTTCAAACCCTTTCCGAAAGGCAAGGCCTGGAAAAAGTCGAGCCCACACCTGGGAAGGGATAAAAAAAAAGAAGAAAAAAAGAGAGATTAAAGAATAGAGAGATGTGCGCTGAGAGGAAAAGTGAGGAAAGTGCTTTTCAGAGAAAAAAAGATTGAGGGCCAAAGTGATGTGAGAGGCGTAAATAAGAAAGGGTGGGAAATAATACCTGGAGAAGCTAGTGAGTTCCCTATGAACTGAGAGGTCTCCTACCGATGGAAAACATCCAAGTGTTGTGTTTGTTGTTTTGTTTGTCTCAATTCTTGTTTTCAGTCATTTTGAGTGTAAATCGACGTGTTTAGATTGTTTTTACTTTGTTTTTCCTTTGTTGAGTCGTGGTGTACTGTGGTCAGTCGTAGGCTCAATACCCGATTAAGAACTTATTCTTAGTTCTAATTTCAAGAAAATAAATTGTTTTGTGCTCGGAGTGCCGTGCCATTCTCAACATGGTCTGCAAAACAGGGTTCTTTCTTTCATAATTGCAGGGTTCAACCCCGATCAAAAGAGAGAACAATAGAACAAGGACCTATCTGAAGCTACATAGGTTCCTGACTGCAAAGTAAAAGAAAAAGAGGGAAAATTGGAGCATCTGAGTTTGTTTCAACTTCAGCATTTCCAGGATTGCATTCCGAAGGCACCTTTTCAGGCCTTGTCATTTCTCTAAAGTATGAGTGCACCTTGACCTCGAGCTCGAGCCTGCTTCAAGCCAGAATGGCGATCAAAAGTGATATCCCTAAAACACCATTTTCCACCAAAGGTATATTGGCTGTGTTTGCAATGAGTTCCTAGGAGACCAACTGCGATGGTGGAAACTAGAGTTCGAATAGCGATGCCTACAACACGAAGGTTTAGAATTTCTGAGACTAAAGTCTTGTTTAAATACCCAGGGGTGTATCCCCGGCTTGAAATCTGTATGGTAGCCCCATAGATTGAGAGAGTTTGTGTGCGCCTCAATTCTAGATACCGAACCAACCTAGTTTGTCACCCTGTTAGAGAATATGGAAAGCTGTGAATATGATCAAGAAAAAAAGTGGCATTCGTGGCTTCTACATGCAGAGGTTACCCTTTGTCAGCATTTGAGGGCTTTGAACTGTGAGTTGAAGATAAGAGTTCGAAGAACACAAGAGCAAGATTCCCATCAAAGTAGAGTGGTTCATCGCCACTCACCCCATGAGATACTTTCTAAAGTGCCTCTTTGTTTGTTTACTGTATTTCCTGTGCATCTATCGCACAATCTCATCATGCTCTGTGCATCTATCGCATCATCTTAGGACTTCTTCTCATGATTTCGGCGTGGTTCGAGTGTTCCCTTCCTCACACGATTTTAGCGTGTTTGGAATTTATCTCAGGACGTGTGAGGCGCGACCCTGAGCGGTTGTCATGACCCGAACCCGCCCCTATAGATTAAGGTCATAACCAGTCAGTAATCATGAGATTACCTACGACCTCAAATTAGATTAGAATATACTCCATCAGAGTTAAGGGGCCAAACGGAAACGGCTTAAAAATTTTGTCTAGTGAGCTATGTTTACATGGCATATCAAAACGTTTCACATGTACTTAATAATAACTCACACCACATATCAATAGTTAACATCTTGTATACCCAAGATCATTCAAACACATAGTCAGCTAAACCCAAAGCTTATACACATAAACGATCTATCACGACCAATAGAAATAGCAAAAAGGAATACAAAAGATCATGAACAAAGCCTCTTGCGTGAGGCACCTGGGCTGACTTCAAAAAACTCGGGTTTTTTTCTCAAATTCCACTAAGGTTGGGGTAGAACGTCCCTTTGCTCACCTACATACATATAAATGAGAGTGAGCCAACGCCCAGTGAATAATATCAAAATAAAAAAGTTAATGAATGAGATTCGTTCATAAATGAATCATACTTATAATGTACATGTTTGAACCACTATTCTCATTCACACCAGATTTACAAATCTCAACAAAGCAAAACGACCTTAGGTCCAACACATCATGTCCATATGCAAAACGACCTCGGGTCCAATTCTTATATAAAACAATACGACCTCAGGTCCATCTATACGAAATGACCTTTGGTCCAACCAACTCTCTATTCAAAACGACCTTTGGTCCAATTCGAACACATCAAACGGCCTCGGGCCCATTCTCTTTATATTCATATTCATGATCATGATCCTTTTCATTCAAACGGCCTTTGGCCCATCACGGTATTTCAACATATCAAATGATATATTCAAACAGCCTTTGGCCCATCTTTGCATTCATGTCTAACGGCCTTTGGCCCAATCGTTCATATCCGATGGCCTTTGGTCCAATCGTTCATGTCTGATGGCCTTTGGCCCAATCATTCATATCCGACGGCCTTTGGCCCAATCGTTCATGTCCAACGGCCTTAGGCCCAATTCAGATATATCAAACATATCAACGGTAAATGGCAAATGGCAAACGACAAACGGCCTTAGGCCCAATTCAAATATATCAAACATATCAATGGCAAACGGCAAATGACAAACGGCAAACGACCTTATACAAATTAGGCATATAGAATACTCATTCATATTTCAAATCAACAAATCCATGGAGCTCATACAGAAGTAGCATTTGGAAAGTGACATACTTGAAAATATCTTTACTAAATATTACTCACAGTGTTCTACCGATGGATTGCCCTTGAGCTCGACCCTACACATTACATAACACATATGGGTCACAAACAATTCAATCCGTTCTTAACTTGTGCATTCCTTTTAGGCCTCTTTATTATCTTTTTAATCCATTTACAATGTTCAATGCATGCCTAAGAGTGCTCAGAAATGGAAGAGAAAGGAAAATGAAACACAAAACATCTTTACAAACTTTCTGAAACAGGGCTCCCCGCTCAAGCGTGGCTTTGGCCGCTCGAGCGGACCCTTTAGGTCTGCAAAAGTATTGGTTGCCTCATTTTTATGCTCGAGCGTGACTTCGGATGCTCGAGCTGAGAGTCAAACTACATGGCTCCCCCGCTCGAGCGTGAATCTCCCCGCTCAAGCGGACGTCCATGTCTGTAAAAGTTTTGGGAACTAGCATTTCACGCTCGAGCAACGCTTTCCTCGCTCGAGCGGACATGCCGAATTCTGGAATTTCCAGCAACCAGTTTGAGCTTCAAACTTGCATTCAAATCAACATAGCTTGCATTTTATAACCCATAACTCTCATATACAACTACTAACATGCTACAAACACCAATTTACTACATTATGAAGCTCAAATCTTATGAATCAATCGCATGCAAACCCAAATTATACCAAACTTACTTCCAATACATGCATTTAAACTTCATATCTTCATCAATCATGCATACATGTCAATTCTTGACTCCATTTCTATTTCAAATGGTACAAATGGTGCTTATAACCATGAAACTCAACACAACTATGCTTGCATGTATGATTCAACACTCAATTTCTCATATTCAACTTCTTACATGCTTGATTATGCAATTTCATGGTAATTCTATGCATGCATGTGCATATAAACTTCAATTTCATCATAATCAACACCATTCATGTTCTTGATTACCATTTAACCTTGAATTCACAAAATTACAAACTCAAGCTCATAAATCTTTGCTCAATTACTCACCTAGGAGTTTCAATCCCCACAATTGTAGTTAAATCTTGAGCCTAGCCTTTCAATTTCACAAACTTTGAGCCAAATACACAATTCTCATTTTTCTCTCCCTATAGCCGGCCTCTCCCTCTCTCTCTAGAGTGTGATTTTTAGCCAAAAAAGAAAATGAGCTCAAAAAATGCAAATAGGCCACTTATATACCTTGGCCTAATCAAATTAACTAAGGCTAAGTAATTGAGCCTAATTTAATCATTCTGAATCCAATTATTTTGATCTGAATCAATTCTAATTAAATTTCACCGTAGGCTCTAAAAATCACGCTAATCACAATGGCGTAATCAATTTCGGGTTCTGTGGCCGATAGGGCCTTCAATTTAAATTCTAAAGCAGATAATCAAACAGATTTTCCTACGGTGAACAGATAGAAATTCAAAACCACATATATTCATATAAATGGCACTCAAAATCATATCAAACACATAATCACAATCATAATCAAGATTAATTAGCATAACACGGACCAGGGTTATCACAGCGGTTGGACCTTTTCTCACGATTTCGGTATGGTTTGAGTGTTCCCTTCCTCACATGATTTCAGGGTGTTTGGAATTTTTCTCAAGACGCGTGGAACGCAGCCCTAAACGGTTTTCTCTAGACTTCTTCTCACGATTTTGGCGTGGTTTGGGTGCTCCTTTCCTCACACAATTTTAGCGTGTTTGGAATTTATCTTAGGACGCGTGAAACACAACCTCGAGTGGTTTTTCTCTTTTTCCGATTTCAGCGTGATTAGAGTATCTCAAGGTGCAAAAAACGCGACCCTGAGCGGCTTTTATCTCTAGACACGTGAAACGCGACCCAGAGTGGTTTTTCTCCTATTCTCACGATTTCAGCATGATTAGAGTATCTCAAGATACATGAAATGCGGCCCTGAGCGGGTTTTATCTCGGGACGCATGAAACACAACCCCGAGCAATTTTTCTCCTCTTCTCGCGATTTCAGCGCGATTAGTGTATCTCAGGACGCGTGAAACGTGGTCCTAAGTGAGTTTTATCTCGGGACGCGTAAAACGCGACCTTAAGCGATTTTCATCTCGAGACACGTGAAACGCGACCACGAATAGTTTTTGTTTCTCAGTTTCTCAAGACGTGTGAAACGCGGCCCTGAGCATTGTTTTCTTTCCTTGTCTCACGTTTTGGTGTGGTTAGAGTGTGTTTTAGATTTTTTTGCAGGAAACCTATGTTGATTTTAAGCTTAAAGCTGCTCATTCATATGTTATTATCTTGTTATTGCTTATTGCATCTGTTATTTCTTATTACATCATCTTGCATGATCATGAGTTTTCAAAATAGCTGGCTTCGCGAAGCATTTGAGTCCAGCTTCAAGTTATCTTTGTGCATATCATTTGCATCTTGCCCTAAAACTACGCTAGTTTGATTCATTGCAAAGGGATACGTAGGCAGTTTGCGAGCACAACTATTTAACTTATGTCTTGATTGTTTGCCCAAGTCTTACGGCCTTGTCAAAATGGGTGGTCTTTGGGCTTTGACATTCACTCAGGTCATTTCATGACTTCGAGTTCTGTCAAAGAGGGGCAACTGTAGACAGCCCATTTTTTACCGCCCTTACGACTTGGGCGTCACCACTTGTGCACCCAATGATGAATTTGTATATGCCTGTCAAGTAATCAAAGTCCTCAACAGAATGCCACAGCTTTGAGCCTTCAAACCCTACACACCTTTTGCCTTCTTTTGGACCAAAACCACAGTTTTTCAAGCCTCAAAACCCTAGGACCTGTAGGCCCACTAGTGTGGGCTGCCAACCAACATTAGTGGCCTGCAGGCCACTTGTGTGCTTTTGCAGATATTTATGCTAGCTATGCCAGCTGCTTCCATAGGTGCATGCATCTACCCACACGTGTATGTATGGATATTTTTGAGGGTGTTTCATGTTTTTCTATAAATGAAAGACCTCCCCTTCCATTTTTGGGAATTGGAAATTTTGGAGCAAAAATATGTTTTTCTCTCTACAATTTCCTCTTTCTCTTGCAAATTCTTAAGCCTTTGTCTATACACTCTAAACCAAAACTTGTGGTATTTGAGATGAGGTACTTTTGAGCTTACTTTGAGCTCTTGAGGGTGTGTAAGTGTTGGTTTGTCACTTAAAAAGAGTTCTCCACTTCAAGAGGTATAAGTCTTGGCTTGTTTCTTTGATTTATTTGCTATTCTTCCTACTGTTTTTAGACTATTTTTGGGCTGTTTATACTTTATATTTTTTGACTAAAACTTGTGGTTTAAGGCCATTAGGGATGGAGGTGGTGGATCACCCTTCTTTGCACCTCACTTCTCAAGCCTTTATCCTTGTGTTTCTTACCTTTTTGTCATCCTTTTTTGAGCTTTTTAATACTGAATCTTAGAGGTTTTTCAGAGGATAAAACCATGTTTTAAAGTCCCAAAAATGGAGGGGGTAGCCTCATCTCCTTGTGCTTGTTTACTAGCTTAACTTACTCTGTGTTGTAGCTTACTCTTTTAGCTCTTTTGTCTTCAATTCCATAGTTGTTTTTAGGTGTTTTAGGACTGTTTTAGTGTGCTTGTTCCATTTATGCCTTGCATTGCATGCTTGTAATGTAATGGTCCTTATAGGTTTGGAGGTTTAGGTATTAGCCACCAACCTATTTGAGTTGATAGCATTTACTTCTTGCTTTCTATACTTGTGATCACCTCTAATCACTTTTTCAACCTCCCTCCTTTCTTAGCTTTTTCTTTGCTTTGAAAGTTGTCTCAAACTGCTTGCTTGTTTAAGCATGAGATTCAGCTTTTGTGCTTAATGGTTTAATCCCTTTCGGGGTTCATTACCAACGGCATGGTGTCTCTCTCATGCCCAAAACAACACTTTGTTTGATATTTCTTTCCAATAGAGGACTTAAAGATCACTATTGGACTTAATGAATTACGGAATGGTTGGTAATTAAAATGAAGTAATAAAATTGGGACTAAAATGATGCAAGATAATAAGCAATTTGGTGTTTAATCAAACGTTAATTGAACACATGGAAACTTGAGGCATTTCATACTTGCTAGTGATGAAATAGTTCAAGTTTCCAAGGTCAACCACTTCCCTTGATCAATCCATGATAGGAAGGAGGTTTGAGAGTCTTTTATTGTGCATTTGTTGAAATTGCACACCTTGGTTCATAGGCCATCATGCAATGAAATTGTATCGATTCATGGCTTGCGAATTGAGCTTGCCACTCCTTTGAGCTATTTGTTAATAAGGAGGGGTAAGGTGTACAAACATCCCCTGAGCATGCTCTGTTTGTGCTCTGTTTGTCCTCCGTTGCAATAGGAGGAACCAAGCTTCAGTGGCAAGCCGACCACTTTTTCTAGCTGGCAGGCCACTTCTTTTGGATGACAGGCTACCATTTGTGGCCGGCCGACCACTACTTCTGGCCTGCCGGCTAGTTTTTCCAAATTGAGTAGCAACTTTTTGAAACAAAACAAAGCAGAGGCTAAGGTGAAAAGATGTTCTAACTATGCAACAGAGGCATTCTAGCAGCAGAACAGTGGGCTTTTGGGGTGGAAATCCGCGCATGCATGAGCATTCCTTGCTTCTCGGGGCTGATTAGTTAGCTTAGTTACTTCTTTCATGTGGTATTCATGTTGTAATTAATTAGCTAATTCTAATTTGTATTTAATTAATTAGTTAGTTCCACAGAATAGTTAATTAATTAATTGGTTTTGTAATAACTAGCTAGCATAGTTTGTTTATTCGGTTTGTAATAAATTAGTTAATTCGTAGTAATTAACTTAGCTAGTTAGTTTATTCGAACCCTCCTACGCGAGGGCAAACATGTAATAATGTGTATGTCTTCCAACCCCACGTCTTTCTCCCTTTTATTTACTTGCTTATAATGGGTAGTTAGAACATCATATTTCTTTTAGAATTTCTCATGTTTGCATTCACTTGTCTTGCATGCATTGAGGCTTGGTTCATCATTCTAAACAAAGCATTGTAGTTTACATACTTCGTTGAATATGTGTTAAGCGCATGCTACCAAATTGAATCACATGTCATAATTAGTAGCCGAGCTTATTAGTTGCATATCGCATGTGTTGCATTAGTCGTATTGCATTAGTTAGGAGAATGCATGTTTTCTAACTCTTTGTTTCCTTTGGCTCGCCTCAAAGTACTAAGTGAGCATTTTATTTGCTTTAGCATATTGCACGAGTGTGATTGTTACCATGTCTAACATGTTTGCCATGAGGCTAAGTGCTTAATTGATATATCTGCTTGAATGCCTGTGGATGAAGGCTAATTGCTTGAATTGGAATAATTTGAGTAATGTTCATATGAGATCACTTTTTCAAATGGTACATATTTGAAACAATTTTCAAAAACAAGCATGAATCAAAGTGTTCCAATTTTTGTAAATTAGTCTATACTTGTGTGCGCATCACATAGTAATGCTAGTCTAATAATCGGAACAAGAGCATATAATGTAAATAAGAATCACATCATGACTAGTAGAGGCCGATCTTTGATCAGGCGAGCAGGGGTGCTCAATTCATAACCTTTCCCTCTTGTACCTAAGTTCCCGACCCGAGACAATCTTGGTGATGACAGACACATGACCTTTGGTACGAGTCATGGGTTTCCTAAAGTTTTCAAAAATATTTAGGTGGCGACTCTATATCTGGCAAAGCACGTTGAGCTATAGATAGCTGTGAAGAGGCTATCTCAAAACTCAAGGCAAGGTATAGAAGAGTTCAAGAAAGATGTTTTGTTGGTAGCCAAGATTCAACATTGAAATCTAGTGAGGTTATTTGGATTTTGCTTCGAAGGAGAATAGAAGATACTCATTTATAAATTTATGCCCAACAAAAGCTTGGACAACTTTCTATTTGGTTAGGCAAATTTTCTTAATAATAATTTTATTTAGCTTGTTAATAACACATGATAGCCATGAGTGTACATTCTACAAATTGCATTCTTGCCCATTTTAGTTCCACTCCAAATTGTACATATCATGCTCACACCTAATTCCTCATTGCTAACTTAGAACAATTTTCTTTGTTAATCATTGTGCAGATCCACAAGAACAAGAAAGTTAGATTGGTCAAGACGTTACAAAATTATAAGAGAGATGCTTTACTTTCATAAAGATTCTCAACTTAAAATTATACACATGTGATCTCAAAGTTAGTAATATTCTGCTCGATGGGAATATGAACACAAAAGTTTCAAATTTTGACGTGGCTAGGATCTTTGGTGTGGATTAAACTCAAGGAAATACAAGTCGAATCATTGGAACATAGTAATTTTTGTGTCCCTACATGCAATGTATTTGCTTTTCGATAATAAGAATAGGGAGTGTAACAAGCCCGCGGGGGACCTCGCTACAGCTCGGACTCGATTTGTAGTCACGGTTCTAAATCTGAACCAAAGAGTCCAAATCCGGCAAATCGTTTTGAGAAAACTGATTTTTTAAAGAAGTGCCAAACATGGACTGTTTTGCCAGATACAGAGTCACCACCTAAATATTTTATTTTGGGAAATTTAGGAAACCCTGACTCGTTGCCAAAGGCCACGTGTCCGTCATCACCAAAGTTGCCTCGGCTCGGGAACTTGGGTACGATTGGGAAAGGTCACTTCGTGAGCACCCCAGCTCGCCCGGTCATAGACCGGCCTCTACTAACCATGATATCTATTTTTGAAAACATTGTATGTTCTTATTCCGGTTATTAGCCTATGTTACTATATGATGCGCACAACATACAAGTATAGACTGGATCACCTGAATTGGAACAAAACATTTCATGTTCGCTTTTTGAAAATGGTTTGCTACCCGCAAGTAGACTTGAAACATTTGATGATTTACTCCAATTCAGATAACACAGCCTCCACCCACAGGCATTCAGGCAGTTAAATCATGTAAGCACATAGCCTCATGGTAAGCATGCTATTCATGGCAACACTCACACGCATGCAAGGATGCTAAAGCATAAAACTAGCAGCATGCCATGCCAAGGCCTAGGCCAGCAGCATGCCATGCCACGGCCATGAAGAAAGACGTGGGGTTGGAAGACATACATCACACTCACGCACACTTATTACAGTTGTGCCCTCGCGCTGAGGGTCCAAATAAATATACAGTCCCGAATGAAAGAATAATACAGTCCAAATATTATACAAATTCCTAATTAATTTACAAATTAATCTAGGAAAGCTATAAACTGGCATGCAAGCCAGGGACTGCCTTGCTTCTGATGGATGATGCATGTCCGGGTTGTCTTGCGCGGAAATCCACCGGGATGCCCCAATTAGCCTCTGTTTAGCAGTTATCCTTGGAAAGCTTGCCGAGCTCCGAAAAGTTATTGATTCTTCATTTTGCTGCAACAGAGAGCAGGAAAGGGGCATAGCAATGTATTTTCACAAATATATGCATGCCTCGATCCTCGTGCCACCAATCACGCATACCGAGGCATGATGGCCGAGGAGTCGAAATGCACAATTCAATATAGGATGAATGCACATGAAAACACAGCTAAAACCTAACTCCATCATGGATAATCTGGAGTGTCGGTGACTGGGGAATTGAGATACATTCCGTCACTCGGAGTACGAAATGCACCTCGTTTCCCGTGTCCGGGCTAACTCCTATTCCAAACACGATGCAATATGCATGATATGCATGAAATGCGACTAAGATACAATCCTAACATACACAATGCTATGAAAATGAGATGCCTCGAAATGCATGCACACGGGCACGCAAACTAAGAAAATGACAGAATGCGATCTAAGATACAACCTAGTATGCACTATGCTGTAAAAATGAGATGCCTCGAAATGCGTGCACATGGGCACGCAAACCGAGGCAATGGCATACGTAATGAAAATGGCATATAGAATGCAACATGGACTTATACTAACATGAGAGAGCCTCAACCACACTCACATAAGAGGCCGATTGATGAAAATGAAGTGCCTCGAAATGCGTGCACACGGGCACGCAAACCGAGGCAATGGCATACGCAATGCAATAGCATGGAAATGACATGCAAATATGTTAATGGATTTTCAGCAATGAAATGTGGGGGAAAACAGCCCCGAAATGAGGCGAAAACACACCCGATGCGCGGAATAGTCCCGAAACACGAATTTTGGCACCCGAAATGGCCTATAGCTATACCAAACATGCACAATTGGTACATG
>NW_021026397.1:45577-72115 GCF_004153795.1 Camellia sinensis | reverse complement strand
GGTTGGATCAAAACTGAGCAGTCTTCACTAAAATAGGCATATCTTTTTGCACACTTGGAATTTTGATATGAGGCTGCCACCATTGGAAAGAAGACTTCCGAGGTTTCAATTTAGACTTAAGAATGACCTGCAAAGGAGTCCGGACGAAGGAGATATGCCTGTTTGAAGTCGGGACAAGAAACCAGTTTTTTGTTTCTCCTGATTGGTTTTCTTTGGACCTCTTCTCACGATTTCAGTGTGGTTAGAGTGTCCATTTCCTCACACGATTTTAGTGTGTTTGGAATTTATCTCAGGATGCGTGGAACGTGCTCTAGATTGGTTTTTCTTTGGACTTCTTCTCACGATTTCAGCGTGGTTAGAGTATTCTTTTCCTTACATAATTTCAGTGTGTTTGAAATTTATCTCAGGATGCGTGGAACATGCCCCTGAATGGTTTTCTCAGGACCTCATCTCATGATTGCTGCATGGTTTAAGTGTTCCATATGCAATGCAATGGCATGGAAATGGCATATAGAATGCAACATGGACTTATACTAACATGAGAGAGCCTCAGCCACACTCACATAAGAGGCCGATGGATGAAAATGAAGTGCCTCGAAATGCGTGCACACGGGCACGCAAATCGAGGCGATGGTATATGTAATGCAATGGCATGGAAATGGCATATAGAATGCAACATGGACTTATACTAACATGAGAGAGCCTCAGCCACACTCACATAAGAGGCCGATAGATGAACATGAAGTGCCTCGGAATGCGTGCACACGGGCACGCAAACCGAGGCAATGGCATATGTAATGCAATGGTATGGAAATGGCATATAGAATGCAACATGGACTTATACTAACATGAGAGAGCCTCAGCCACACTCACATAAGAGGCATCCCCAACAAAAAGGAAACTGAAGACCTGGATCGGATCGAAATCAATGGGAGTCCTGACAAGTTCTTCATGATCGGCACTTCCTCGAACGAAGTTGACAGACGCGGGCTTGTATCCTTCTTACTCAGCAACCTCAACGTATTTGCATGGACACCATACGAGATGTCGGGGGTGGATCCATTTGTGGCCCAGCATCGCTTAAATGTTGATCCAAAATGTAAGCCAATCATTCAGAAAAGTCAGCGGTCAACCGTAGAGCATGCTTCGGCCGTTGTTAAAAAAGTTGACCGATTGCTTGATGCCGGGGCAATTCGCGAAGTAACTTACCCTACATGGTTTTCCAATATCGTGGTTGTAAAGAAGAAGAATGGTTCTTGGCGGTTTCACAAACTTGAACAAAGCTTGTCCCAAAGATTGTTTTTCCCTCCCCAGAATTGACTAACTCATAGATGCAATGGCATATCATCAACGCATGAGCTTTTTGGACGCCTACAGAGGATATCACTAAATTGCCATGCATCTGGAGGATCAAGAAAAGACTGCATTCCTCACCCTAAGAGGAACCTATTGCTACAAGGTTATGCCTTTCGGGCTGAAGAATGCGGGGGCAACTTACCAGAGACTAGTTACTGCCGTGTTCAAGGAACAGCTCAGCCGCACGATGGAAGTATATATCGATGACATGGTGGTGAAATCCAAGGAAAAACATGCCTATCTAGCCAATTTGGCAAAGATATTCAACATTCTACGAAAGTACAATATGAAACTGAATGCCTTAAAGTGTGCATTTGGCATCGAATCCGGAAAATTTCTCGACTACATTGTCAACCACCACGGAATAAAGGCCAAGCCAAGGTAGATCACAGCGGTTCTAGAACTTGGCTTTCCTCGGTCAGTCAAAGAAGTTCAGAAGCTGATGGGAATGGTCGCCGCACTCAACAGGTTTATCAGTCGTTCCACAGATCGCTGCCGACAATTCTTTCAGACACTTCTGCAGAGCAAAGCATTTGAATGGACCGTCGAGTGCCAGGCCGCTTTGGACGGCTTGAAAACTTACCTCCGATCAGTACCTCTCTTGGTAACCCCTTCAGCAGGCGTTCCTCTTATTTTGTATCTGGCGGTATCCGACTGAGAGGTCGGCACTGTACTTTTAAGGGAAGAACTCGGGGAGCAACGACCAGTTTACTAAGCAAAGCAATGGTTGACGCCGAAACATGTTATCTACCTTTGGAAAAGCTCACCCTTGCTCTCATGATGGCTGCAAGAAAACTGATGCATTATTTTTAGGGCCATACCATAGGGGTACTAACGGACTATCCCCTCTGGTCAGCGCTCCGTAGAGCAAAAGCATCAGGGCGAGTTTCAAAATGGGCTTTGGAACTTGGCCAACATGATATCCAATTTTTGCCTAGAACTGCTATCAAGGGGCAAGTGCTCGCCGACTTTGTAGCCGAATTCATGAGATGCCATGTCGACTTCTAGTGCAACCTAAACCCAAGTGGCGAATATATGCTGGAGACATTTGGCAAATGTACTGTGACGGGTCATCCAACCAACGTGGCAGTGGGGCAGGCATAGTAATCATGACCCTCGAAGGGGTAATAATTGAGTTGGCGGTCAAACTAGGCTTTGATGCATCAAATAATGAGGCCGAATACGAAGTGTTGCTAATGGCCTTCGTAACACACTTCACCTTGGTGTGCGGCAGTTGCTCATTTTCTGTGAGTCAAAACTAGTGATCAACTAGTTGAAAGGAGAGTATGCAGCTAAAAATGATCGCATGGTAGCCTACATGAAAACAACAAATTCCTTGCTCACGAAGTTCGGCCACCATGAATTGAACGAAATAACTTGGGATCAGAACATGCATGCGGATGCCCTTGCTTGCCTAGCCTCCGCCATTAACTCAGAAGTCAAACGAACAATCAAAGTAGGATTCATCTCAGAGCCGAGCATCACCTCTTCTGAACCAGCTCAAATTAACTTTCTAGGCCGTACTTGGAATGTGTTCACCCAGGTAAAGTTGAGGAACTCTTGGCCGAAATACATGAAGGTAGCTGTGGTGCCCATTCTGGCAGACGCTCATTGGCCCACCGAGCCGTAACGCAGGGGTATTATTGGCCGACCATGTGAACAGATGCCGAGAATTATATCAAGAAGTGTGAACAATGCCAGAAGTTTTCCCCTTTAACTCATCTGCCTGCCGAGGAGTTAAACTCTATCACTAGTCCTTGGTCATTCGCTCAATGGGGACTTGATGCCATCGGACCATTACCATGGGTTCCAGGGAATAAGCGATTCCTAATTGTCACAACAGATTGTTTTACAAAATAGGTCGAAGCAGAGGCATTAACTCATATTTGAGATGCGTTTTGTTTGGAAAAACATCATAACACGATTTGGCATACCGAGAGCACTTGTCTCAAACAACGACACCCAATTCAATTGTGGCATTTGTCGGGAATTATGCAACACATATGGTATTCGACCCTAATTTTCCTCGCCAGCATACCCACAAAGCAATGGTTAGGTGGAGGTTTCTAATAAAGTGATTCTGGATGGCATCAATAAATGGTAGAAAAAAAAAAAAAAAAAAAAAAAAAAAAAAAAAAAAAAAAAAAAAAAAAAAAAAAAAAAAAAAAAAAAAAAAAAAAAAAAAAAAAAAAAAAAAAACAGTATAGATAATCCTTGAGAATACACTGCTTTGCCTCTGTTTGCTCTCTGTTACAGCAAAAAAGGAGGTTTAGGGCAGTAGTGGCCGACGGCCACTAGTAGTAGCCAACCGGCCACCAAAGGTAGTCGACGGCCACCATTGGTAGCCGACCGGCCATCAATGAAATCTTACACAATGTGTTCCTGAGGTGGAGCAGAGGCATTTTGGGAGATGGCAGCACTGTCAGTGTTCAAATATGTGCAAACAGAGGCGTTTAATGGCAAGGCGATGGCTTTTCCGGTGGAGAAACCGAGCATGCATCCCTCACTTCCTGATGCCATTTAATCGCTTTGCTTAGTTCATTAGTGGTAGCTAATTAATTAGTTTAATTGCTTTGTACTTAATTAGCTTAGTATTTAGCTAATTAATTTGATTTGTAATATTTAATTAGCTTAGAATAGTTAGTTAATTCGGTTTGTAATAATTAATTAACTTAATTAGCATAGCTAGTTGGTTAGTTTATTCATTCGGACCCTCCTTCGCGAGGGCATAATGTTGTAATAAGTGTGCGTGCGTGTGTGTGTGTATGTCTTCCAACCCCACGCCTTTCTCCATTTTATTTAATCACTTTTGATGGTTAGATTAGGGGCATATGTCACTTAGCATATCGCATGCTTGCATCCATTCATTCGTATTGCATGCACCGAGGCTCGACACATCATTCAAACTGCACCCACACTAAAATCCATGGTTTTTGATAGGGGCCGTAATGACATGATGTTGGCCCTCGATCTGACTTTAATTGAAGAATGTCGAGATCGTGCTCTTGTGTGCATGGCACGGTATCAACAGCAACTGGCAAGGTGATACACCGAACGCGTGCAGTTGCATTGTTATACACATGGAGAACTGGTTCTCAACAAAGTGCTTCCTTCTACTAAGAATCTGGCAGATGGTAAATTATGCCCCAACTGGGACGGTCCTTATCAGATTGACTCAATTGCTGGAACAGGAGCGTATCAGCTCAAAGACATGTCTGGGAGAAGTTTGCCATGCGCCTGGAATTCCACAAATTTGGGCAAATTCTATCGCTAAGAAAACTTGTACGGCGTGGTAGTCTGTTTGAATTTTTGCTGATATGTTATGTACACATCTTTGAATTTCCCAATGCAATGCCTTTCTTATCGCAATCTCATTAATAATGGTTTAATAATGAATAAAGCCTCAGAATTCGAAGCGCCCTTCATGGATATCGCGATTGGCCAACACAAAAAGACTCCGAATTCGAAGCGGCATTCATGGATGTCACGTTCGGGCCAAATATGCCTCCGATTACGGAGTGCCCTTCGTGGATATCACGATTGGCCAACACAAAAAGTCTCTGAATTCGGAGCGCCCTCCGTGGATATCACAATTGGCCAGCACAAAAAGACTCCGAATTCGGAGCCCCATTCGTGGATGTCATGTTTAGGATGAATAAGCCTCCAAATTCGGAGCGCCCTTCGTGGATATCACAATTAGCCAACACAAAAAGTCTCCGAATTCGGAGCACTCTTTGTGGATATCATGATTGGCAAGCACAAAAAGACTCCGAATTCGGAGCCCCATTCGAGGATGTCACATTTAAGCCAAATAAGCCTCTGAATTCAGAGCGCCCTTTGTGGATATCACGATTGGCCAACACAAAAAGTCTCCGAATTCGGAGCGCCCTTCGTGGATATCACAATTGGCCAACTCAAAAAGACTCCGAATTCGAAGCCCAATTTGTTGATGTCACGTTTGAGCCGAATAAGCCTCCGAATTCGGAGCGCCATTCGTGGATATCACGATTAGCCAACACAAAAAGTCTCCAAATTCGGAGCCCCATTCGTGGATATCGCGTTAGGGCAGAAAAAGACTTCGAATTCGGAACCCCATTCGTGGATGTCACATTTGGGCTGAATAAGCCTCTGAATTCGGAGCGCCTTCGTGTATCACGATTGGCCAACACAAAAAGACTCTGAATTCGGAGAGCTCCTCGTGCATAACCACGAATGGGCAAGTAGTCCTTTGAATTCGGAAGGACCTTTATATTTGACAATAGAATGGCATGGACCAACATACGATTATCACAAGTAGACACAAACATTAAACGAAACAATATAACAAATATTTATTTCACTGAAGAGGTACAAATATATGGCTTTTGACGAATTCAAAAGTACAATAATGTGTACTGATATCTAAGTATTCCTCGGCTTGGCATCCTCTTCATCGTCGGTTTTCTCGGCGTCGTAAGCTTCGAAGGGAAACTTCAAATTCTGATATAGAGTTGACGCCGAATTGATATCTGCGGCCTGTAGAGCCTTAATCCATCCATGCTTAAATCCACGATTTTCACACCGACAGACATCATTAGCTAACTTTTCCTTAGTCTTTTCAATACCAATTTTTCGGCCGTCAAAAAAGCCTTGTTTGTAGGCCTTCGTTCTTATTGCTTCTCTTGCAAGCATGCTCGTCGTATCTCGATTGGCAATCGCATGATCCAGAAGGCGCTGGTTTACTCTTTTCGTCAAGATCGCGTTCGTTTGACACGCCGACTGCGTTTCGGAAGCCTTAGCTTTTTTCAGCTCATTTTTGGATTTTTCTGTGTGATGTTCCAAGCTCTGAATGTGGCCATGTTTCTGCTCTATCTCTCTTCACACGGCATGAAGACGCAAGCTGATTTCATAAGAGGTATAGTCCCTTTATCGCTCTATGGATGCCCTCCCAAAAAATTTCGTAATCAGGCCGACGGACCATTGATTGTTGGACTTCGGGCGAAAAAATTTGTTAAGCAAACTTAACTACCACATTTGGATCACGGATAATCGAATCTACTTCATTCATCGGTTTATTCCCAACAAAAACCAAAAGACTCAACGAGCGTGGTGGCCTACTGGTTTCGTTTCACGAATGGGGGGAGCTCCCTCGTTGCTGCCTCTTTTTTCTAGGTGACTTCCTTACCCCGTCCTCTCTTGGAGACCTACTTCAACGACAGGGGAAGCGATGTCTCTCAAGTTCCTCCGACGTCCTGTTACCCGTTTGCACAGGTTTGCCACCACGATTCATTTCTAAATTCAGTTCAGCTAGTGTCTTGCCCTCCCCTCTGCTATTAAAAAATATTCTTCTTGACATACAAATTTCCTCAATTCGATACAACGCTCTTTTCCCTCTCACAAGCTGTTGAATTTGAGCAAAAAATGTTTATCAATAGCACAGAACCCACGTGTGCCTAGCCCCCACCTAGCATATTAATTACGGGTGTAGCGTTCCCAAAGCGATCGCTTTAAAGCATTTCGCCGAATAATTACTGTGCCCCACCCAATCCATGAACTACACATATTCGGCGGTTATGTTCACTAATTAGCTAGGGCAAGGGAAGATTTATTATTCTATTCGGCCTACTTACAACGCATTTCACCGAAAAACTACTGTGCCCCACCCAATCCATGAACTATACATATTCAGTGGTTATGTTCACTGATTAGCTAGGGCAATGGTAGATTTATTGATCTATTTGGCCTACTTTCAACATATTTCACCGAAAAACTACTATGCCCCACCCAATCCATGAACTACACGTATTCGCAGTTATGTTCACTGATTAGCTAGGGCAAAGGCAGATTTGTTAATCTATTCGGTCTACTTTCAACGCATTTCGCCAAAAAACTACTGTGGCCCACCCAACCCATGAACTACACATATTCAGCAGTTATATTCACTGAGTAGCTGGGGCAAGGGTAGATTTATTAATCTATTCGACCTCTATTTAAAATATATTTACAAACTACAATGCCCCATCTAATCGGCAGATTATATTCTCCCATTATGTTAACGTTGCAAATCGTATGCCTTACTCGGCTCTAGAACGACACCCAAATGGAGCGTAGGCAAATATGTGATTATTCGGCATAAAATGTTATAGCCAAATCACATTGCACTCCCCCACTTAGCCAGACAAGCTTAACATTAAGTCGTATATTTAATTCGGAAAATTATGTTATGGTTAAAGGTTGCAAGGTTAAATATATTTAATTCGGCAGATTATGTTATGGCCAAAGGTTGCAAGGTTAAATTTAATACGGCTATCCATTAATCTAAACTGGTGAATTCAAAATAGAGACAAAAAGGGTGGTTTTCATTAATAAACTGAATACAGAAGACGAACAATCACTTTACACATGAAAACTGCCCTACGAAAAACTTACAAACAAAATGAACAAAAGCCTACAAACACTACATAACAAAGATGCCTAACATAAAGCAAAATTGCGCCAATTGTATTTTATTCTTCAAGGTTCGACTCCAATGGCTCAACATCGAGCTGCTCGTATGGAATCGGTTGCCCCAATGTCACGTTAGTGGCCACCAATGCTTTAAGACAACCGTGTTTAAAGCCTTGATTTTCAAAATTGGGCACCTCCTCCACGTACTTTTCCATGGCGGCGTTCTCCCCGACTTCGAACGCCTTGGAAATCTCAGAGTCGACGATTTCCTTCACCTTCTTCAATTTCTCCAAGTCAGCTTCTAGCTTTGCGATCGCCTCTTTGGCCAATTTGAGCACCTCATCTCTCTTATTTGCCTTCTTCTCGGCGTCCGCCTTAAGTAGGTCAGCGTTTTTGGCCTTTTTTTTCCTCAGCGTTGGCCCTAGCTCGCTCATCCTCTACCCTTCTAGCCTCAGAGTTGGCTCTCAGAGATGCCACCACCAATTCGGCCAGAGCCTCCTTGGCTTTCCCCTTTTCATTTTCAACTTCGCCTTTGAGTAAGACGATTTGTTCAATGGCGTCATAGTGACGGCGACGGATTTCTGCGATTCTGCCCGCCGCCTGAAACAAAAACTAGGAAAGTTAATTGGCTTACAAAAGAATAAAATATAAAATTGCCAATGACATACCAATATCGTTGACTGAGCAGCTAACGCTATCAAAATCATGTCCGGTTCCGCACGAATCGCTGCTCCGTCCGTCGACAAGGAGATTGACGAGGCGACACTTAGGGCCATGGCAACGTCCTTCAGAGCTGACGTGTCGGCATAAACAAACGTGTTCTTAATTTTTGGTTGAATAATAAATGGTGCCACTGTAGACGTGCCTGAACGTCCCGGGAAACTCCCGTTTTGTTCATTGGGCTCACTACAGTTCGGACTCAATGTCGCGGTTCTTAATCTAATCTTGCAAAGTGCAATGCGAGATTGATAAATCATCAAAGAGTCCAACTCCGACAAATCGTTTTGAAAAACTGATTTTTAGAAAGAAATGCCAAACATGGACTGCTTTGCCAGATACAGAGTCACCACCTAAATATTTTATTTTTGGGAAATTTAAGAAACCCTGACTTGTGCCTAAGGCCACGTGTCCGTCATCACCAAAGATGCCTCGGCTCGGGAACTTGGGTACAAGAGGGGAAGGTCATGCAACGAGCACCCCCGCTCGCCCGATCAAAGATCGGCCTTTACTAACATGATATCTTGTTTTTGAAAACACATGTGCTCTTATTCCGGTTATTAACCTAGAATTACTATGTGATGCACACAGCATAAAAGTATAGACTGGATCGCCTAAGTTGGAACAAAACATCTTGTGTTCGTTTTTTAAAGCGGTTTGTTACTCGCAAGTAGGCTAAATGTGGATTTTTCCACCCTCAAGTGGGCTTAGAAAACCTGGTGATTTTCCACTCTCAAGTGGGCTTAAAACTCGCAATCAATGAATTGTTCCAATTCAAGTAATCTGACCTTCACCCACAGGCATTCAGGCAGTTATATCACATAAACAGTTAGCCTCATGGCAAGCATGATATCATGGTAGTCACTCACACACATGTAAGGATGCTAAAGCATAACACTTACTAAGTACTCCGAGCCAAAACAAAAACTATGTAAGAAATCAATGCATGATCCTAACTATGTCAAGAATGCCTAATGCAACACATACAAAATGCAACTAAGATAGGCTCGGCTATTCTAAAATGTCATGTGAAATGCAATTTGATACATGTATTCAAATAGGAATTGAAATACAATGTAGTCATGCAAGACGAATGAATGATGCACGCATGCAAACATAAGTATGCTAATTGAAATATGCCCTAATCTAACCATCAAAAGCTGGTAAATAAAAGGGAGAAAGACGTGAGGTTGGAAGACATGCATCACACACACGCACACTTATTACAAAATCCGCCCTCTCGACGGAGGGTCTGAATAAATAATACAGAACCGACTAATTAACTAACTATTCTAGCTAATTAATTATTACAAAACAAATTGAAACAAATAACTATTCTAAGTTTAACAAAAGCACTGAAATGGCCTCATGACGAGGGATGCATGCATGCTTGAATCGCCTCGCTCAGAAATCCATCGCGATGCCCCAACTTGCCTCTGTTTGCACTTGTTCTCAGAACACTGCAAAAAGCTCCAGAAGGCTGAAACTCCATCATGGGAATCTGTAGGAGGGTTGCCGACTAGTTGGTGGCATTGGAGACCACCTGCCGACCACTTTCTGTGCTAAAAACCAGAAAAACTGGTCAGCTAGCCACTTTATCTGGTCGGTCGACCAGTTTCTGCTACCAGACTTCAGTTTGCTACAACAGAGAGCAAGAAAAGGGCATGGCAAAGTATTTGCAACACATGTATGCACAACCACCCTCCCTATCATTACACAAGCTGAAGGGAGTGTAGTTCTCGACCCTCGGGCCATCAATCACGCACCTCGATGCATGATGGCCGAGAAGCCAAATTGCACAATTCAATATGAAATGAATGCACGCATAAACACATAAGGCCTAAAACTCCATCATGTATAGTCAGGAGCGTCGGCGACCAAGAATTGAGGCACATTTCATGACTTCAAGTATGGAACGTCCCTCGTTTCTCGTATTCGGATTAACACTTAATCCAAACAAAACGCAACACATAACATGGCATACTCAATGCGACTCAAGCATGCAAACATGCAATGTAACCTAAGCATGCGAGCATGCAAGGGACATGATAGCATACACAGTGCAAATATGGAATGCAACATGAACAACCTAACAAGGCTAATGGCATGCACAATGCACAATGCTAATGCATGCACACTCAATGCAAGACAACATAAACATGCAACAATATGACATTGTGCGACTAACATGCGTAATGCGAATGTCAAATAGCATACTCAAAGCGACGAACTACATGGCATACGCAATGCACAATGGACTTAAAACAAAATGGATAGGCCTCAGCCAGGTCCAAATCAATGGTTGTACATGCTAAGATAGAAACTCAAAAGGCTATACAAACATGCATGCATATCGGCCCAAGCTTAAGGCTCAAAACCAACTCTCCAAAAGCATTGAAAGGATGAAACATGGGGTACGATGGCATATGTTCCAGCACTGAAATGGCTTGCAAAATGACTTAAAATCATGCAAACAACCCATGTAATGCATGTTGAAAGGCTCAAGCATCGAAGCTAGTGAAGTACATTACACTAGAGGCATGCAAGACAATGCTCAAATGGCCAAACTAGCCCCAAATAGACCTTATGTAGGCCAAAACAGTAGCCAAAATGGACTGAGATGATGGCTTGAAAGACAAGAAAATGAGGCTCATGCAATGGCTCACAAACAAGGCATAAAGGTGCAACTCTCAAACACATTGAAGGAGTGATAAACATGAGAATATGGCAAATATATAGGCTCTAAAATATCATTCCAAATGATACTAAATCATGCAAATAACCCAAGCAATGCATGCTAGTGGCTTGGAAACTCAAGGCTAGTGAGCTAAAATGCTCTATGGCTATACAAAGCATGGCATGCATGACCAAAACAACATAAATTAGACCTTAAGCATGCTAAAACATGAACAAAGTCTTCTTAGAGCTAAGCCAAAAGCATGCTAAAATGACATGTCGAAGCATGATGCATGTTAGGCTATTTCATGGAAATGCACTACAAGTGCATGGAGCATGCATGGGGCCATCAAACCAACCCAAAATGGAGTTATGACATGTCAAATGATGGCCAAAAACCCACTGAAATGGAGCCAATACATGCTAGAAAGACATGCTACTTTGATGAGCCACAAATGGGATTACACTACACATGCAAGAAGCATGCAAAAGGTGACCAAACCAGCTATGGACGGAGTCAAGGAAGGCCCTAGAAGTCACAAAAAAGTGCCTGAACTAAGCCTCAAAAGTATGAAGATGCATGCTCCTTTGTTAGGCCAAAAATGCAAGCAAACAAAACAAGAAGAGAGGGGATCACCCCCCTCTTATTTGAGGCCTTAAAACCACATTCCTACCACTGAAAATCCATTGGATTTCAGTGGCTAAAATACCAAGCAAAGACCAACCCAAAGGCCTTAAGGCATGGCACAAAACAAGACTAAACAAGGCACAAAAGGGGGTAGAACACCCCCAACACCCAAGGAGCCTCAAACAAACATGTTAAGTGCTAAAAAATAAAACTTTTTGTAGTTTAAAGTTAATCCAAGAGAAGCAAGAAAATACGACTAAGAGAGTGATCAAAATAGAGCTAAAAGAGGGGAAAAGAAGGTTGCCCTTGAAACACTATAATGCCAGCAAATGTTCTGAGCCAAAACCAACTCTTGAGCTCCTTAAGACCCTCCAGGTACTCAGCAACAAGGTAAGAGTGTTTGGCTATGAGGTTGTGTGTACAAGTGTGAAGCAAAGCACCAATATAGAGAGAGAAAGAGAGGGATATAGAGAGAGTGTAAGCCTATACTCTCAGCCAAAATTCGAAACCTCTGCCATGGAGAGGGAGAGCCTCTCTTATAGAAAAACAAAGGTTAAAGCTTCTTGGAGAAGCTAAGATTTGAATGCAATCCCTCCATAAATGTGTATGGAGGATACAGTCTGTGCCCTCCAGCTGACACAGCTGGCATCCACTCAGTCTGCCAAAACAGGGGGAAAGCTGCCGACCAACTAAAGTGGTCGGCTTGCTACTTGCAGTGGTCAGCCAGCCACTTTAAGTGGTCAACCAGAAGAGAAAGTGGTCGACATGGGGAATTGGTGGTCTCCACACTGAAAGCAAGTCAATGGTGGGGTGGGAGACCAGAAGGGTGGCCCAAAGACCAAGAAAACTAGTTTCCCGACCAAAAAATCGGCTGGCAGGAAAGAAAGTGGTCTCCAAGGGGAAAAACTGGTCTCCCACCCTCGTACCACCTTCCAAGCAAGGAAAACAAGGTTTGTACCAAAAACAAACCAACACAGATGCAAAACGAGAGTTCGGGAGACAAAGCGCACAGCCAGGAGCCTCGAAACCCAGTTGTTGAGCACCAAAAGTGGTATACGACCACAAAAGTGGCCTCCTGGACCACAGTGGCCCTCTAGGCCAAGGAAACAAGGTGTGGTTCAAGAACCACGTCAAACGGAGAACGTTAAGCGGTCCCGAGACAAGGCGCGCGGCCGAAGGCTCCGAAAATCGAAAACTAGTCTCCAAATGGGAAAAGTGGTCTACGACCACAAAGAGATGGTCTGGAAGACCTCTCCCTCCCTCAGGCAAGGAAAACAAAGCTTGGTTCACAAACCGAGCAGAAACACAACGAGTTCAAAGGTCCGGGGAGAAGGCTCTCAGCCAACCCTGAAACCTCGAAACGAGCATAACATGCACTATCACTGAGCGCTCAATCGATGACGTCTGAGTCTTCAAGTCAGTCAAAAATAGGGTGTCTACAGCCAACAAGTCCCGGGACTCTTCTATATGAGGTCGTTTATCGGTTAAATCTCTAGAAGAGTCGGCCTTAACCTCGGCGGGGCGTTTCTCCCCCCTTTGTTCGGTAACATAGCCATCTGATTGATTAATGACTGAGTCGACAAGATGTTGTATAATGACCAAATCGATCACAACAGTTTCTTGCTCAATTTCCTGAACAGGAGCAGGCGGTGGGGGTTTAGATCTAGCGATTTTGACCCTCCTTCGGGTTGCCATCTTTTTGGCATTCTTCCTTCTTGCCATTTGTGTGAGTGATTCACCGGCCATGTTTTCGGGGTTTGTGCTAGGTTGATCTCCTAGATCGGTGAAAAAATCGTCTTCTAGAGATGTATCAATTCAGCCTGAGGTGGACGAGAGGTTGAAGTCGACTTTTTCAAAAGCTAAATTAAGAGCTACGTTAACTTCCTCCTCCAAATGACCCTCAGATCCATCCGAGTTGGACTGACTTGGTTGTTCATCAACCTGATTGCCGACTTCACCGCCTTGGTCCGAATCTGAACCCTCAAGGCCAATGACCCTAAGGCTCTTGTAGTTTGGGAAGATGAGAGCCGTAAGATGCTCTTCCCCTCTTGGAATCAAGATATGATCTGCAGCCGAAAAAGTTGAATACATTGGATCGTATCACAGCAGCACATGGGTGGCCCGCCCTTGCTTCTGAAGATTTGGACGACCAAATTGCTCAAGCACGGAGTCGTCGGCCGAAGTGAGTGCCTTCTTCAGATCGTTGCCTGTACAAATGAAATGATAAGTACATAGAATAGAAACCGAATAAGCGTATAAAAAATGCGCGAAGAAATGGGACTATACGGCCACCTGGTTCGCCTTTTTGTTTGGGCATAGGATCCAGGCGATCTTTGCCTTTGCCGAATTCCCAGTTGGCTCGGACAACGACCATGACATCATTGACATGCTTACCAGAGATGGCAAGCATAGTCACCAGATGGTGATCAATGTCCTTGGCCCTGAGAAAGTAATGTCCTTACTGACCAGAAGACATCGCCAAGGCATAACAGTGCTAAATAGTAGGGATGCCTAAGTTAATCCTAAGACGATTATTTAATTCTATTATGCCCATTATGATTCGGTAAAAATGTACAGTTGGCTGAGATAGGATTAGACCCCAATAACGAAGAACGGCCCTCAGAAACGGATGAAGAGGGAAACGGACTCCGCCCTCAGCGATTGACAGGAGAGAAAAGATGATCATACTTCCATCAATCCTCTCCATATCAACCACGCTGTCTGCCATGAGTGACAGATGGACGTCATCTGGAATCGAAAAATGGCGTTGAAAGACAGAAATATAGTCCGCAGAAAGGAGGTCTTTCAGGTGTTTCGCCATTTATGTCGGAATAGAAAACACACTAACTAAAAAATGAAAAAGAAAATAGAAGCTGGAAAGAGGATGAAATACAAGGAAGAGAGGAACTAACAATTTAGAGAGAGGAGGACAATGGGGAGCAAGCGGAAGCCGCAGAGGTCTTGGAAGAGAGATGCTGTGAACGAGCCAAAAAGCCTTGCATATTCAAAAAAATTCGAAAAGATAGCATAGTTGTGTATCGCATTAAATGAGCAACGTGTACGAAGAGGCGGGAAGTTATAATCATTTCTAAAACCATGTTCATTCTGATGCTTCGGTATTGAAAGTAGTGCGAGCGCTGTATTTTTTGACTTTCCGTACGCAAAACTAAACATGCCGGCTAATTGGTATTAGTCGGATGTTTGGGGGGCAATTGTGGGGGCTGAATAGTTTCAATTAGGAAGAGGCCGACTTTGATCGACATCTGACTAAAGTAATTCAGCCTTCACCAAGGACATAAGGCCGAATAAACGAGTCGGCCGTATAAGGAGCCAAACAGGAGCCAACACTCAATAGGAAGGCCGAATAGGTAACTACATGCGAGATCAAGAATAGGCCTGATCCTCAAGCCCAGCGGCAATATAAAAAGGGAGGAATTTCAACTAAAGCAGGTATGTGAGAATAGAGGACAGAACTTGAAATAGAAGTAAACTAGAGAGAATACTGACTTGTCCATCGGAGTGCTAATTCTGGTACCTCCGACCGAAGTGTTCATCCCTTTTTCAGGTAACGATCAAAGGATCAAGGATGTCTGATTGAATTCAAGAGTATTTCCAAACCACTTCTCCACAGTAATGCATGGACAATTCTTCGTGAAGTTTGATGTGTTTAGTTTTGGAGATTATAAGTGGCAAGAAAAGCAATACCTTTTACCAATCAGGATATGCAAAGGACCTTCTAAGTTATGTAAGTGATAACTAAACCTTTTAACTATTATTTTCGATCTCAGTACCAAAATCATGACATCCACAAAATCATATATAATGAATTATTGCAGGCTTGGAAACTCTGTAGAAATAAAAGACCTTTCGAATTGATCGATTCTACTTTGGAAGGGTCGTACTCAAGAAATGAAGTCATTAGATGTATTTATATTGGCTTGTTGTGCATCCAAGAAGATCCAAATGTTAGAACTTCTATGGCAACGATTGTTGTAATGCTTAACAGTTACTCTTTTACTCTATTAATTCCTCAACAACCAGCGTTCTCTAGGAAAGGCCTAGAGTTGGATCAATTTACAAGCAAGTCAATATCAGGGTCTCTGAATAAAATGTCAATTACTGAATTATATCCCAGATAATGTGTATAGTCTAGGCCATATCAAGATTAAAGAATAGCTCTATATTGTGAGATGAATAAACTCAAACTCATATACGAAGGATATATTTCAATCTTTGTACGATTCAAAACACTAAAAATTGTAATTACAAATTAAATATATAATAGTGTGTTATATTTTATTAGATGACTTATTGTCAGATAGAAAAAGTATTAAATTTTGTGCTTTCCTGTAAAAAACATTTTTAAAAAAAAAAAAAGATAATTAGTTCCCCTCAAATATGTCATTTATGCGTGGCACGTAATAGTGTGTTTCATAAAATCTAATATTTTAAATTTTTAAATTAAATGATGATCAATAAATTATCATTATATTAAAACAAATAAAAGATTTTGTACTTAGCATTAAATTGATAATTATGAGGGTTGAGTTTCTCTCAATTTCACATATGAGTTTAAGAGAATTTGAGGGGCTCGTGCGGCACACCATAAGTCCATTTTTTAATGATTTGAATCATTTATTTTTATAGAACTCTTCGTCTAGCTCGTTCATGAAAAAAAATTAGGTCGATCAAATAAACATGACATTTTCATTTTATCACATTTATCTTCGAAAAAATAGATGATAAGTATGTTTTTGAAAATAAATTATTTATTATTTTTAAAGTAAATATAATAAAATGAAAATGTTACGATTATTAGATAGTCCTAATTTTTTTTTTCATAAATGATATATACGAAAGGTTTTACAAAATAAACAATTTGAATTATTAAAATGAATTATGGTTCCCTTAAATTTTTTTAACCCTAATTATAATATTTATAAATGTTTGATTCATTGGAGTCAACAATTTATCACATCCTAACTCCAAATTTGATACTTTTCAATTGTAACCCAATACTAAATTACTAATTGAAAATTTTAGCCTAGAGTTTTTACTAAGGCACTACAAAAAATTGAAGTTTTAGAAACCAAAATTTAGGGACAAAATTATTTTTTACGGACCAAATATTTTTGTTGTTAAAAGTGTCGTTATTATATTTTTAGCAACAAAAATTAGACATTAGTGATGATTTATTATCATTTTGGGAACAAATTTTTTGTCTCAAAAAATAAAACATTTTGAGAACAAATTATTTTGTCCCTAAAAGTTTATTTATTAGTGACATTTTTAAAATTTTATCACTAAAAGACTTGTTTTTAACTTTTTGGGACGACCTTTTAGCGACTATCCTCATGACGATAGAAATTGGTCCGTAAATATCTTTTGCAACAAAATTTTCACTTTTAGAGACTAAAAAATTTGGTCCCTAAAACTCTTATATGTTGTAGTGAGGCCCTAATTGAAAATTGACTATTTTAATTAATTTTTTAACAAAAATATATTAAAAAAATTTTAAAAAATGATAAGATGATTTATAGTAATTTTTTGGGATACTTACTAATAAGTCCCATACACAAAGTTCAAAATTCATCTAATCCCAAAACAAAATACTTGCACCAATTAGTCCTACATATTTTTAATTGTTTCCTAAAACGCTTTTTTTTAAAAAAAAAACTTTAAAAATGCTGCTACATCCAACAACTTTTGTCAGACTCACTAAAGACTTGCACAAATATTCAACATCACCGGGAAGTCGCCAGAGCATCACCGAAAGTTCGCCAGAGTGTTTGTGCATCGCCGGAAGTTCACTGGAGTATTCTAAATGTCACTGGAAAATGTCAAGAACATTATCGGAGACTCACCGGAATATTCAGAATATTGTTGGAAAAAAAAATTAATAAATGGAGAAATTATAGTTAAAAAACATAACAACAACAAACAATAATAGGAAAAAATATATATTATTTTTCAATTTTTGTTTGTAATATTCATCAAAATGAAAAGTAAACTTTGAAACTGTAAAATGTTACATTTTCAAAGCATTATTCTATTAAGATGGAAAACATGTTATGAAATTATAAAATTTTGCAATTCTAAAGAATGTTATGAAACTACAAAATTTTATAGTTTTAAAGCATGATTCATTTCAGCACCAAAAGAGCTGAAACTGTAAAATTTTACAGTTTTCACCGCCTATAACTAAAACTTAAAAACAACTTATTCAAAACTTGAAATTGTTCTCTATTAAAACAGAAAAATAGACGTTTGTAATAGAGAAAATGTAGAAAAATTGAAAAATCAAAGGAAATAATAGATATAGAAACAATATTGTACTCCGTCAACTATTTTTGGTATAGATCTAGTCGAATCTCATGTAGATCTGAGTAGATTTACATTAAATTTGAGTAGATCTACTCATCTTCTTCGCGCGTCAGTAAGGATGAAGTCACGAGTTGATGTTGGTGGTTGGTGGTTGCCGGTGAACCTCAATCAATGGTGGTCGTCAGTCACCGGTGACTATATATTAGAAAGAGAAAGAGAATGTGATCACCGGTCATCGGACATGACAAAGAGGAGAGGAAAATGCAGAAAAAAAAAAAAGAGAGAGATAGGAAAATGTAAAGAATGAGACAAAAAGCACAAAAAGAGAGAGAGAGAGAGAGAGAGAGAGAGAGGAAAATGTGTAGGACTTTTGGGTCCACTCAAAAAGTTGTTGGATTAAATAGTGTACACATATTTCAAATAGGACCTACGGATAATTTCCCCAAATTTTTTTTGGATTAAAATCTCAAGTCTCCAAACAGGCCTAAGATAGTTCAATAAGCCAATGAGAGGTGCTTAATTTAATATAACTCTATTATGTTGGTGCAAGGAAAATTACACACTCGCACATCACCAATCCAGAGTCCCACTCGTGTCCCCTGGTATAACCTTATTTTACAAAACAAACTAACATAATTTAATAATATTATAAATTCAAACTTAATTATTCTGAAACTATTCAAGAATATCATTTCATGATTTAAATTTATTCTATATATGAACTCCACATCATACAAATTCAATCTCAATCACACATTCTCATTCAGAATGAATTCAAAATATTTAAAGTAAGGTTCATAGACTTATTCAACCCAACTTCTACTCGGCTCCCATCAAAAGCTTTTAGTGGGTGGATTCTATTTCCATACATCAATTCTTCTCATTTCACTTATTTAATGATTTTTTTTAAACATAATTGTATCTTAATATAAAATACCATAATATGGATTTTATTTTCACACACCAATTCTTCTTATTTTAGTTATTTTATGAAACTTTTTTAAATACAATTTTAAACACTACAACAATCCTCGATTGCCAGCACCAACTCTCTCCTTTGCTATCACCTTCCATTGCCTTTTTTCTCCTCCACCTACTACCACTTTCCACGATGAACTATATACTCTCACAAGTCTCCCGCTGCGAACTATCCACTTTCAAGGTTGAATGTGGAGATCTAAGATGGAAGGAAATGATTGAGAGTGGCGGTGGTGATAACAATGGAGGGCTAAGAGTGGCGGCGAAGGAGGGGTGAATGGATAGAAGGAGAAAAAAAATTGAAATTGAAGATAAAGTAGAACATATGTATTGAGATTTTATTTTTATTTTATTTTTTTTAGTGTGAACTGAGAAGATGTTCATTAAGTATATGTATTGAAGGGAATTAGTGTGTAAAAATAGAATTGTTCATTCAACAACCAGTCTCATTTTTCCTATTTTCCTACGAAAAATGTTATATATCTAAAATGTGTATCTCAAAAATTATTTTTAAAATGAAACATATAGTACAAATTTTAAATGAGTGTTGTACTCAAAATAAATGTGATATACTAATGTAATTTTCAAAATAATTTCATAGGTATATTTTCTTGATATGCAACATTGTTGTTTTTTTGGACCAACCCAGAAAACTATTTTTTATTTTTATATGCTTAACCCAGAAAATTATTATTATTATTATTTTGTTACAGGAAAATCTTCTCACTCTCTTGCAGGTCCTATTAGGGAAAATAGATGATTTTCTACAAGTAAATCAATCAATGGAAATAAAACTAAAGTAGAAAAATTAAATCAATAACGACACAAGAATTTTTACGTGGTTCCCTCAATGTGAGGTACGTCCATATGATCGAAATCCGATTCCACTATCAACCAAAAAGTTTCCAAACGATTACAAACGAGACCCGAATGGTCTCACAAAACCACCCTTAGGTGAATTCTAAATAATCACAAATAATCAAAAGGAAAGACCTCACCAAATAGATGAACAAATCTTCAAAACAAAATTCTAGAAGACCCAAAATAATAACCCAAATCAACTTCAAATCAGAGACAGAAGAAGCATGAACAAATAAAGTACAAAGCCTTTACCAATCTTAGAATGAATCAATGGTTTTGGCTGCCACATAAAACAAACCCACTGAATTGATTTTCCACTGTTGTAACATCCCGATATTGGGAAGAACGAAAACAATATATATTGTTGATTATTGGGCTTTTATCAAAATCCTAGTTATTATCAAAAAGATTATTAAATACTCATTAAGCCTCCAAAAGTTAGATATAATTTATAAAATATATTATAACCAACACCAAACTAAATTAAATTCCTTTAATAAACTAATTGGGTCCCATACTCCACTAAGGAGGTATACTAACAATTCTCCCCCTACCGACTTAGGTGGAGACATCAACCATACCCGCGAAAGTTCAACACTTCAAATGTTTGTCCCTCGACAAAGTCTTAGTCAACATATCCGAAATATTATCATTCGTGTGAATCTTTTTGAGTTGCAACAATTTCGAATCTAACACATCACGAATCCAATGGTATATCACATCAATGTGTTTCAATCTCAAATAAAAAGTAGAATTTTTACTCAAATGAATAGCACTTTGACTATCACAATAAAGCACATACCTTTCTTGCCTCAAACCCAACTCTTGCAAAAATTTCTTCAACCATAACTCTTCTTTGCAAGCTTCCGTAATGGCAATAAATTCAGCTTCGGTAGTTGAGAGAGCAACACATTTTGGTAATTTAGATTGCAATGCCACAGCTCCCCCTACAAATGTTATCACATACCCCGAAGTAGATTTCCTATAATCAAAATCACCGACCATGTCAGAATCCATGAACCCATCAAGCATCAGCATACCATTCCCAAAACACAAACACACCTTCGAAGTCCCTTGAAGATACCTTAGAATCCATTTTACCGCTACCCAATGTTCTTTACCCGGATTAGAGAGAAAACGACTCACCACACCAATAGAGTGAGCAATATCCAGCCTTGTACAAACCATGGCGTACATCAAAGAACCAACCGCTAAAGCATAAGAAATTTTCAGCATCTCTTCCTTGTCTTTCTCACTTGCAGAACATTGATTCGAACTAAGCTTGAAGTGACCCGCAAGTGGACAACCAACCAGCTTTGCTTTATCCGTGTTGAACCTCTCAAGAACTTTTTCAATATAGCTTTCTTGACACAACCAAATCAGCCCCTTTTTGCGATCACGAACAATTTTCATACCAAGTATTTGCTTTGTCAGCCCCAAATCTTTCAAAGCAAAAGACTTGCTTAACTCCAATTTCAACTTGTTAATCATGGTAGAATCTTGACCCACAATTAACATGTAATCAACATAAAGCAAAAGAATAATAAATTTTTCATCCAAAATTTTTTTTACAAACATATAATGGTCCAAAGTGGTTTTAGAAAAATCATTATTCATCGTGAAAGAGTCAAATTTTTTGTACCATTGTCGCGGGGCTTGCTTGAGGCCATACAAACTTTTCTTCAATTTGCAAACAAATTTCTCTTTCACTTTCTCTACAAAACCTTCTGGTTGCTCCATGTAGATTTCTTCTTCAAGGTCACCATGAAGAAATGCGGTCTTTACATCAAGTTGCTAAACTTCAAGGTTCATACTTGCGGCCATGCCAAGTACAACCCGAATAGAAGACATCTTCACAACCGGTGAGAAATCTCATCAAAGTCAATACCTTTCTTTTGCCCAAAGCCTTTCACAACAAGACGTGCTTTGTACCTCAGATTCTTGCCATCATTTTTCAATTTGAAGACCCACTTATTTTTTAAAATTCCCCCCCCTCCCCCTAGGAAACTTCACTAAATCATAAGTGTGATTTTCAAGAAGGAATTCATCTCCTCTTCCACGGCTTTTTTCCAATCACCTTTCTTTGCATGCTCAATTGCTTCTTGGTAACTCTCTGGTTCCCCTTGATTAGAAATCAACACAAATTCATTGAGAGGATACGTTTTCGAAGGTTGCCAGTCCCTTGTAGCTTTTCTCAATTCAAGTTGTGGTGGTGGTTCTTGAGTTGGGTGCTCTTCCTCAATTTCGGGCTCAACTTCATTTGGAGTAGCATAATCATCTACATCTTCAAGAGGTGGCTGCACATCTCCCTCATTTTCATCATCGACCAAAAACGAAGAAGATAGATCCATGTCAATAAGATCACTAGTTTTTGGCTCTGGTTGATCACCTTTGCCAAAGTTTTCAATTGTTTGGTCTTCAAGAAACATAACATCACAGCTTCAAATAACTTTCTTCTCTACTGGATCCCATAAGCTATAACCAAATTCATCGACCCCATAGCCAAAAAAATAACACTGTCTTGACTTACTATCAAGCTTGGACCTTTCATCCTTTAAAATGTGAACAAAAGCTCGGTAACCAAACACTTTCAAGTGCTCATAAGACACATCTTTGCTGGTCCAAACTCTTTCGGGAACATCACCATTCAAAGGATAGAAAGGGGACAAATTGATCACATCAACCGCTGTCCTCATTGCCTCACCCCAAAAGGATCTTGGCAATTTAGCATGTGAAAGCAGACACCTTGTTCTTTCTACAATAGTGTGGTTCATCCTCTCGGTAACGCCACTTTCTTAAGAAGTTTTCTTAATTGTCTTTTGATGCCGAATACCCTGGTTGCGACAATACTCATCAAATGGCTCAATGTATTCACCACCATTGTCTATTCGGATACACTTCAATTTATGCTCTGTTTCTCTTTCAACCATGGCCTGAAAATGCTTAAATACATCTAGAACCTGATCTTTAGTTTTTAGTATAAAAGCCTAAACTTTCCTTGAATAATCATCAATGAAAGTAACAAAATAAAGTGCACCACTATGTGTTCTAACTTTTAAATGACCACAAACATCCAAATGAATCAACCCCAAAACATTTTCTTTTCTAGAAGCAACATTTTTATGAAAAGAAACTCTATGTTGTTTGCCCATCAAGAAATGAACACAAGTTTTAAGATGCATACCTTTCAAATCAGATAGAAGCTCTTTCTTGAATAAAACTTGCAGCCCTTTTTCACTCATATGCCCAAGCCGCTTGTGCCACAATTTGGTAGAAGTATCATCTTCAAGTGCATTGACAATACCTTTACAAATTTTTCCTAGCATCAAATAAAGTGTATGAGTCTTCTCGCACTTAGCCACCACTAAAGAATCCTTTGTGAGCATCCATATTCCATCACCAAATTTGTTGGTGTAGCCTTCATCATCTAGCTTCTCAATATAGATCAAATTGAGGCGAATGTTAGGAACATGGCTCACATCTTTAAGCAACAACTTGCAGCCCAAATTTGTTTCCAAGTAAACATCACCCATGCCAACAATCTTGGACAAACCTTCATTACTCATTTGAACACACCCATAATCTCCTTTGGTGTAGGTAGTGAAGAAATCAACTCGAGAAGTCACATGAAAAGAAGCACCAGAATCAATCACCCAATTGCTCTCTTGGCCCACAAAATTTACACAATCATCTTCACAAACATCCATAAGATCACCATTGGTAGTAACCGCCGTTGTGTTTTCTTGCTTCTTATCCACACTTTTGTTACGCCTTTTCTCCTTGTTCTTGATCTTTCGGCATTCTCGTTTCATGTGCCCTTTCTCATGGCAATAATAGCACTCAATGTCTTTCTTTGAAAAAGAACTATCTTTTGATTTGTCACGGCTTTGATCATGAGGAGTCTTACTCCTCCCTCTTGTTTTGCTCTGGCCTCTCATAACAAATGCCTCTAAATGAGAAGAACCAGCTAATTTTCTTCTAGTTTCTTCATTCAACAAGCTACTGGTGACTTGGCTCATTGTGACAACTCCATCAAGCGCCAAATTACTAACCATCATAACTAAAGTCTCCCAACTTTCAGGCAAAGTACTAAGTAGCATCAAAGCTTGCAACTCATCATTAACAATAATTTTCATAGAAGCAAGTTGGTTAACAATACTCTTTAGTTCATTCAAATGTTTCGGAATAGGGCTGCCATCTTTATATTTCAAATTAACCAACTTACGAAACAAAAAGGCTTTATTTGTGGCTGATTTTCTATCATAAAGACTCTCTAATTTTTTTCATAAATCATGTGCTGAAGTTTCAATAGCAACATGATGAAACACACTGTCATCAATCCATTGACGGATAACACCAATAGCTTTTCGATTAAGCCTCTTCCATTCATCATCTTTCATATCATCAGGTTTGCCACTATCACCCTCAATAGGCCCATACAAATCTTTACAAAATAATAGGTCCTCCATTTTAGTTTTCCAAGTTACCCAATAAAGCTCTACTAGTGGTTGAATACCTTGAAAAAATGCCTTCATCACTTCACTGGCTTGGAGAAAGAATTTTGATAGGCATTCTGGCCAATCATCCTCTTGGAAAAATGGACATACAGCTGCCACGACTTGTTCAGTGGATGATTCCTCTCCATTTTTGACTGTTATTGCTGAACAACTGCAAAAACTCCTCTCTACTCATACACCAAATGCCTTAGCTGTCTCCTCATCTCTTGGTTTGTCTTCTTCCCCCTCATCTCCTCCAGGTATATCTCATTCCATATGGGTTTTTGATTTTGGTGCTATACATCATATGACTCATGATTCCTCCCTCTTATTGTCTATCTTTTCTCCTCCTTCTACAACTACTGTTATGGCCGCTAATGGTACTCCCATGTCTTTGGCTGGGGTTGGGTCCATTTTGACTGATACTCTCTCTTTTTCGAATGTTTATTGTATTCCTCAGTTAACTTTGAATCTTATTTCTATTAGTCAACTTTGTGCCATTGGTTATTGTGTTTATTTCTTTAAATCTGGTTGTGTTGTGCAGGATCCTCATTCCAAGCAGCTAATTGGGACTGGCCATAGGTTGGGAGGTTTATATGTTCTGGAGACGCTACATGTTCCCCCCCTTGCTGCAACTTCAATTGATTTGTTTTCTTTTTAGTTGAGTCCTAAGTCGTCTATTTTTTATTTATGACATTCTCGCCTTGGTCATGTGTCGAGTTCTCGTTTACAGTATTTAGTTTCTACTGGTGTCTTAGGTTCTTTGAGTAGTCATAATATTTCTGATTGTAGTGGATGCAAACTAGCAAAGTTTACTGCTTTACCATTTAATAAAAGTTTCACTACTTCGTCTAAACCTTTTGATCTTATGCATTCTGATGTGTGGGGTCCTGCACCCATTCCTACTAAAGGGGGTTCCCGATATTATGTTTCTTTTATTGATGATTATACTCGTCACTGTTGGACTTATTTGATGAGTGGGCTTGTCTGTGTCTCACAAAGTCGCGATTCACAATTGTGTTGGTGCCTCACGAAGTCTATTCACAGTCGCGATTCACAGTCGAAGTCGTTTCTTCCTCACGACTCTCCCTCTCATCTCACAGTCGCGTTTGGTTCTTCTAATCACGACTGATATCGGCTCGTTTTGTTCAAAGGAGTGATACTTAGGTAATCTGCTTCAGCTTCTCTTCTTCTTTCTTCTTTGTGTTGTTGGTTCCTTGTGACTTCTCTGTGAGGTTTTTTATATTTTGATATCATGTCTAGTGGAATGTTAGATTCACTTCAAGCCATTAGCGTGAAGTTAGTGGGAGATAATTATGTTTATTGGGCCTATGACATTAAAAATTTTCTTCTGGGTAAAAATGTTTAGGATGTTGTTACTAGTGATTCCCCTATGCCCACTGATGCCAATATTGAAAAGTTTCAAGATTTGTTCTTTGTTTGGTAAGTTACTAATGCCAAGATTATTACTTGGATTAATCATTCTATAGATCAATCTATTGGGATTCATTTTGCCAAGTTCACTACTGTGAAAAAAATTTAGGATCATCTATCTCGGTTGTATGTTCAGTCTGTGGGATCAATTAGCTTTTACTAAGCCTAAGTCATTGAGCACTCATGTGGCATATTGTACTTATCGGAAGGAGCAGCGGTTGGTTCTATTCTTAATGGCCCTTAGGGTTGATTTTGAGGGGCTTCGCGGTACTATTCTGTATCTGAGTCCTCTCCCTTCTGTTGATTCTGTGGTTAATGAGTTATTGGCTGAAGAACTTCGCTTCAAAATAGCTCTTGGCAAAGGATTGTTTTCTTTGCCAACTCAAACAATTCTAGCCGTTCCTACTGGTCATTCTTCTACTACTCCTAACAAATCCTATGCTTGTGCTCCTATGGATGAATGCAACTTTTGTCATTAAAAAGGTCACTGGAAGGCTTAGTGTCCTCGGCTTTTGGGTCGTCCACCATTTGGGCAATCACCGACTTGGAGAAAGAATTCTGATAGGCATTCTGGCCAATCATCCTCTTGGAAAAAGGGACATACAGCTGTCATGACTTCTTCAGTGGATGATTCCTCTCCAT
>NW_021026397.1:0-19471 GCF_004153795.1 Camellia sinensis | reverse complement strand
GGTTTGCTCGGTGATGAAAGATGTGCAGGGCAAAAGTTCAATCTCTTCGGCAAGGAGAGAGCCAAATCCCAACTTCACACCCCTTTTGGACCAAAACTATTTTGAATGGTTTTTAGACCTTAAAACCATCTCTTTCAAAACATTTTTGAAATAAAGTTTTTGCGATGTTCTGAGACTCGTATTTTGGTAAATGTTGCGCTTTTCGGTAAACCGAGCAAGGACAAAGTGGAAATGAATGAAAGAGAGATGAAATATTTGAAAAGTCTTTCAAAACACCTTGCTTAGGGGTTTGAAATTGAAGAAAAGAGGAGAAGAGGGGAGAAACCAAGTTGGAGAAGAAGTTCGGCAAGGATCCGAGTAGGAGAGAGAGTCGAACAGCCCTCGCTGAATCAGGCTTATTCATTAGCATACTTGGATTTTAGATATGAGGCCACCACCATTGGAAATCTTAATTTCGAGGCTTCATTTTGCACTCAAGAATCTCCTAAAGCCAAGTCCGGGTGGGGGAGATATGGTTGGTTGAAGTAGGGGATCAATCCGATTGGATCGAATCTGCGTGGCTTCACCAAAACGGGCATAACTTTTTGCACATGAGGAGTTTTAATGCAAGGTTTGCCCCATTGGAAAGCTAACTTCTGGGGCTTCAATCTAAACATCCACCGACCACTTTTTGGCCTTGGAAGCCATGTACCGGCCACCAATTTAGTCGGCCGGCTAGCAAAATAGCAGGCCGACCATTTATTTGGCCGATTGTCTCCTTTTTTGGCCGGTACCTCCTTTTTTCCTTTTTCAGGCATGGTGCAAGCCAACTGTGCCAGCTGGAGTGCACGGACCCTCCCCCCTATACACGTGTGTGGCTATTTTGAACCTTTGCACCCTTTTACTCAAGCTTCTCATGGAAGCTTGACCTCTTTTGGTCTAGCTTCTTGAGCTTTCTCAAGAAGCTTGACCCCCTTGACCCTTTTATATTAGCTTCTCTAAGAAGCTTAGCACCATTGCCTTGTCTATATAAGGAGACCTTCCCTCGCCTTTGAAGGAGTTCAGCGAAATTAGAACTAAAACATATATATTCTGATATATACATATTCTCTCTCTATATCTCCTTTTCTCTCTTCATTTGTGTGTGTTTGAGGGCCTAAAAGTGTATTTAGTTCTTAGTTTTGTACTAAGTCACCTACTATTACACCATACTTCGACTTTGGAGGTCTTGAGGGTTTGTTCTTGGAGCTTTGGATCGGTTTTGATCAGAAGAAGAGGGCTGAGCTTGCTGTTCTTGAAGTGTTCTTCAAGGGTAACACTATTTACTTTATATTTTCCAATCTTGCACTAGTCTTTAACCTATCTTGCATACTGATTTAAGCTTTGTGTATAACTGAAAAAAGTCTTGTATTTGCATGCTTAAGATCTTTCATTAAGGTCATTTTGGTGTTGGGGGTCGACCTCCCCCTCTTAGGCCTTGTTTGGCCCTTTTTGTGCTCTCTTTGATAAGCTTTGGGGACTTTTGTGTATTGGCCTTCTCACCACTGAAATCTAGTGGATTTTCAGTGGTGAAGAAGGGATTTTTAAGTCTTGTATAGGGGAGGGACACCCCTCTCCCTTTATTGTCTCATTTGTTTGTGTTTTGGCTCATAAGGGTAGTATGTACGCCTAGCTTTGTTTGGCTTCATTTCAGAGGTTATTTGGTGTTTATTTAGCATGTTTTACCTCTGTCCCATGCTGGTTTGTTGACCCCTTGCATGCATAATACACTTGCCTTGTATTCCTCCATTTTGTCTAGAAATATGTTTTACCTCTGTCCCATGTTGGTTTGTTGACCCTTGGCATGCATCATACACTTGCTTTGTATTCCTTTATTTTGCCTAGAAATGCATCTTGCCTTTGGACCACCATGCTTGCATATTTTGGCTTAGCTTTGTGAAGTTTTTGGTCATGTTTTAACATGCTTAAGGTCTGTCTTGGGTCTTTGGATTCATGTTTTCCATGCTTTGTATAGCTTCTTTGCATTCTAGCTTACTAGCCTTGGGTGTGTAGGTCACTAGTATGCTTTACTTGGCTTGTTCTCATGATTTGGCATCATTGGAGACCACATTTCAGTCCATGTTCCATGCTTGCATACTTGCATTTTCCATCCCTTTCATGCTTTGAAGAGTTGATGGCTTATGCTCCATGTTTAAGGCCTTGTGCATGCATGCTTGCGTGTGTTTTCATGCCTTTGTTGCATCATTTTGGCCACTATTTTGGACCTAGTAGAGAGCTGTCCAAGTTAGTGTAAGACCATCCTTTGCATGTTAATGCATGCTCACCTTGTGTGTTGTGGCATACTTATGTGTTGTTGCATGTTTAGGTTGCTTAATATGATGCATGCCTTGCACACTCGCATGCTTAGATCACATCTTGTATGCTTGTCACTCCCATTATTATTCCATATCTTGCGTGCTTGCTCATTTAGGTTGTGCGCCTAACATGCATTGTGCATTACTTGCTCGCATGCCCATGTTGCATACTTAGTTAACATGCCTAGGTCGCATTGCATGAGCATACATGCCTTGCCTCTTGAATTGAGTATGATAGAGGTTGGGTTTCACTTGTTTGTTTGATGTGCATCTCATTTGAATTCAAAGTGCATACTTGGTTTCTTGGGCCATCACGCATTGAAATGCGCGATTGGTGGTCCGAGAATCGAGAACCATGTCCCTTTGAGTCACCAACATGATAAGGGATGCGTTGGTGCACACATTTGCTTGAAATGCATTGCCATGCCATGTTTCGCCCTCTGCTGCTGCAAAAACAGGTTTCTGCAGGAAGATTTGGCCGGCCGGCCATCTCCAGTGCCGACCGGCCATCCATCAGTGGCCGATGGCTTAACCAGTAGCCGATGATCATTCCCCATGGCCAGTGGTCATTCCTTCTGGCCGGTGGTGCTCCACAGTGTCCATGAAGCATACCTTGGGAGTTGTGCAATTTTCAGAGGAGCTGAGCAGGGAAAACAGAGGCAAACTTGTGCATGGCGTTGGATTTCCGAGCAAAGCCGAGCATGCATGCATTCATTCCTCTTCCATAGGCCTTTTACGGCTTTCCATAGCTTAGTTAATTTATTAATTAATTAAGGGCTTGTAATGTTTAATTAGCTTGTAGGTTAATTAAATTGTATATTCTTTTGGTCCCTCCGGGTGAGGGCGAATTTGTAATAAGTGTGGGTGCGTGTGTATATGTCTTCCAACCCCACGTCTTTCTTCCCTTTTATTACCTGCTTTCAATGGTTAGTATTAGGGCATATCTAAATTAGCATACCTTATGCTATGCATGCGTGCATCCATACATTTGTCTTACATGCATCGGGCTCGGTACATCATGTTAACTGCACTTGTATTTCAAATCCAAGTTGAGTACTTGTTAGTTGCAGCATTTCACATGCCATTCTTTAGGATAGCCGAGCCTATTATAGTTGCATTTTGCATGTGCTGCATTAGCCATCTCAACATGAACTAGGATCATCCATTGATTACTAACTAGTTTATGTTTTGGCTTGGAGTACTCAGTAAGTGTTTATGCTTTAGCATCCTTGCATGTGTGTGAGTGACTGCCATGATAGCATGCTTGCCATGAGGCTAACTACTTGCTTATGTGATATAACTGCTTGAATGCTTGTGGATGGAGGTTGAATTACCTAACTTGGAATAATGCATTAAAACTGTGAGTTTTAAGCCCACTAGATAGTGGCAAAACCATTTTTTCTAAAGCACACTTGAGGCTGGCAAAATTTGCATTTTAGCCCACTTGCGAGTAGCAAACCATTTTCAAAACAAACATGCAATGTTTTGTTCCAATTTAGGCGATTTGGTCTATACTTGTTTGCTGTGCGCGTAACATAGTAATTTTAGGCTAAATAACTGGAATAAGAACACATGACGTTTTCAAAAACGGATATCATGGTTAGTAGAGGCCGATCTTTGGATCGGGCGAGAGGGGGTGCTCATAGCTGACCTTCCCCAATCGTACCCAAGTTCCCGAGCCGAGGCAACTTTAGTGATGACGGACACGTGGCCTTTGGCACCGAGTCAGGGTTTCCTAAATTTCCCCAAAATAAAATATTTAGGTGGCGACTCTGTATCTGGCAAAGCAGTCCATGTTTGGCATTTCTTTCAAAAATTTATTTTCTCAAAACGATTTGCCAGATTTGGACTCTTTGATTCAGATTAAGAATCGTGACACAAATTGAGTCCGAACTGTAGCACGAAGGCCTCACGCGGGCGTGTCTACAGTTTCTGGTGACTCTGCTGGGGAATTTAGAGAGCTTGACTCGAACTCGTGATATCCTGTTTTGATTTCATTTATGTGTTTCTTTGCATTGCATGTGCATTGGTGCGCCTAGGAACACAGTGTTTGCTATCTGCCATTCCTGAACGGTTTGCCGGAGGCTTGTCTTGTCAAGACATGACCATAAGGCTGACCAGTTATGGGCTCTGACAGTATGGGAACACAAACCCTGGTTTTACCGGGGCACCCTTTTTTTGACCATTCGACCTAGTGCATATTCGGAAACCATAGTGACCATTCCAAACTAGGATAGGTTGCTTACCCGATGCTAAGTTGTTTGAAACCGCAGCATGCATAGTGAAACCCTAGCTCCTGACAAAATAGGACAGGGAAACCCTACCCCAACATAGGGGTGTTTTGGCTCTCACTTGCTTGCTATGTGCTTTTAGGGGTGTGTCCTTACAGGAATGCATGTATCAGTTTGCGAGTTTGAGTATCAGGCCTGTGGGCATCAGGATCAGTATTTGGAGAATCAGTTTTACCTGAGGGTATCAGTTTACAGGCAGAATTTTGGGCAAAATTCAGTAGAGAGCACAATTATTCGGCTGCTCATATCTGTTTTGGTGAAATCAGGCTGAGACGCTGCATGTTTTCTCTTTTGCTAGGGTAGTCCTGGAACTATAGCTTCAGAAGGCTCCAATATCCCCAGGGTACATTGGACTAGTGTTGATAGACTTTGTTAGGTCAGAAATTCAATTCAAGGGCAACCAGTGTTCTTTCGCTGAGGCAAGGCAAAGAAAGGCCAGTCAGGGCTCACTAGTTCATCTGATCTGTTAGTCACCAGTCACATCACCTTTGTTCAGACTCAGCAGACCATGATGGCCCAGGGTTCGGAAGAATTTGTGGCCATGATAGCGGCGTTAAATCAGGGAACTGCCATGCAGGCTGAGACCAGTATTGAAATGCAGCGTCCATCTGGGGCATCTGCCTCACATCCAGCTTTGGGACCCCAGCCAAACTTTGACCCACTTCTGCCAGTTGAAGATTTACAGTGTCCGAATCCTCGAGAAGGGTTGACTCAAGCTCAAGTGCTCAGACCCCTGGGGCAGCCTAATGAGAGACTTTATTCCCTTGATGTTAATGAGCTCAATCCGACTGCAGTGAAAATTGCGAACCTTGAGAGGCAATTCAAAAAGGCACAGGGCCTTAACTCCATTCCCGACATTGAGGATGGGCACACTGAGGCTGCTGTTCGGCTCCCAGACAGATTGAAAATGCCATATATTGACCGTTTCGACGGGTCTGGAGATCCAATGGTACATATCTGACTTTTCTTGGATATCCTGAAGCCGATGGGTCTGACCAAGCCACAGAAACTCTCTCTGTATGGAAGAACCCTGTCGAGTGTAGCAACCACTTGGTACACTAAGTTGGAGGACAAAGTGAAGCAAGACTGGGAAGAATTGGCCGAGGCCTTTGTCGATCAGTATTCCTACAATACCCAAGTTGAAATGACCATGCAAGAGCTTGAAACGACCTGCCAGAACCCAATAGAGCCTTTTGTGGAATTTGTTGCGAGGTGGAGGGCAAAGGTAGCACAGATGACAGATCGTCCTTCTGAGAGGGATCAAGTGCAGATGATGGTGTGAAACCTCGAGCATGATATGTTGCAAAAGTTGATAGTCACTCCGCTATTCACTTTCAAAAGTTTGCATGAACTGGGGGTTCAGGTCGAGAATGCGTTCAACAGCGGGATCATTCCCAGAACAAGTGAACCGACAAGGAGGGCGATTGCAGGGAGTACCAATGCTGGAAGTAGCACTATTCCCGAACCCACTGAAATCAATACAGTTGCCACAGCCAACCCTTTTGCCAAACCAAGCCTACAAACAACCGGCCCAGCACAAGCTCAGGGCAGAACCTTCACCCCCCTCTATATGAGCCTGACTAGCGCACTAAAAGTCTTGATGGAAAGAGGGCATCTCAAACCCCTCGATCTTCAACCTTTGCCTGACCCACTCCCAGCCAGACATAACCCCTCAAAGTACTGTGTGTACCATCAGTAGCGCGGTCATGGCACCGACCGTTGCTACCGCTTTCGTCACGAGGTCCAAAATCTCATCGACAACCGGACGATAGCTCCACCTTTAGACCCCAATAACCAAACATCTCCTGCCTACCTCAATCTCATCCATATACTGCCATCCACCTATGACCCCAGCATATACATCACCCCGGCCCATCTACCCAAGCCTGAGGTGTTCATTCCAAAAAGCATGGACTTATGCATGATGGATGCACCTGGATCCCAATCATCTCAAACACGTGAGCCCACTACTTCTGAGCTGAAGAAAATGATCGAAGATCTTCAGAGAACTGTGACAAATCTGGCCTCCGAGACATTGTCTCCCTCATCGACCACATCACATACCGGGAATTTCATGACAAAAGGCTCCCCAATCTTGGGACTGGCTGCATTTGGAGAAAGCCAAACCCTTGGCAATGGGGAAGCAGGTGGTAAGAACAAGGTAAGGGCAGGCATTGGTCCCCATGAACACCTTCAACGGGTTGTGGAGGCTTTGAAAGCGGAAGGGCTAAACAAACAGCAAGTACTCACAGTTGTTGCAAAGATTGTGGAGGATACTTTCGTCACTCATAATGAGAGCAATTCGAAACAAGGGGAAAACCGAGAGAAGGGTCGTCGTACCAGAAATGATCTTTTGAGCTCTAATCCTGCACTCGGAAGAGATTGGCAAACCAGGCCAGCACCTGCCAATCCCTTTGCTGGTGCGTCCAGCAAAAATCCAGAAACTTTGAAGTACCAACCCTGAGGTCAGAGGGTCTTCCATGCCCTTCATATGCCTTTGTCCAAAGCTCTCCAAATACTTGTTGGACAAGGCCATCTCAAACCCCTTGAGCCTCGGCCTCTCCCGAATCCTCTTTCGACTACGCATGATGCTGCCCAGTACTGTGCCTTCCATCAACAAACCGGTCATGGCACCTACAATTGCTTTCGTCTTCGCTACGAAGTGCAAGATTTGATTGACAATGGGGTCATTACTGCGCCAAGCTCGGGAAAGTCTATCGGCACTGGATCGGTGAACTTAGGGGATAATGCGAACATGTGATCAGGGGATGAACCACCTGCGGGCGGCACTCAGTTTACTCTAGATGTGGCGTATGACACGCGCTGTTTTAAGCATTTGTGAATGCTGGTTTTTGTACTTTCTGACTCGGGTATTGAGTCAGTTTTGTTATGTCGTTTAAAGTCTGTCCTGTTGTGTAGAGTCAGTCTTTTCGTACTGAGTCAGTTGGGTCTGTCCTGTTGTATCGAGTCAGTCTTGTTTTGTTACAGTCGGGTGATTCCGGGAATGTTACCTCGGATATCACTATTTTGTTTTGTGTTTGTCTTTTCACTTTCTTTTAAGTCTGTTTCTGCCTTGGAGCCAGTAATGCCAACAGATTTGAATGAACAGCAGTGATTTTCACATTCTTGTGTTCGCTTCTGCCTTGGAGCCAGTAATGCCAACAGATTTGAATGAACAGTAGTGATTTTCACATTTTTGTGTTCGCTTCTGCCTTGTGCCAGAAGTTTGAATGAAACGACAGTGCTTTTCACCTGCTTTTCTGTGCTTTGAAAATCATTGCATTGACCTAAGTTTTTCAAAACTTTTTTAATATTGTGATGAAAACAAAGAGGGAGGAATTCCTCGGGTTTTGCAAAATTTGATCAACTGAGAGAAATAAAGACATGCTAAACCCTTAATGAATGAAATCATGCTTGTTAATATGAGTATTGAGAAGGATCCTGGCTTGATCTAGATTGGTCCTACACTGTCTTCAGCGCGAGCGATTAGTCGCTTTCTTAAAAGGTTTCAAAAATGTTTTGCGCCGTCCTGCGAAGACCTGTGTGGAATCGCTCTTGAGATTATGCAGCCTAGGATCACTCTCAGTCTCGAGACTCAACCCCTTGTTTTCGAACCTTGAACTTAGATTCAGAATGTTCAACGGTCAACCACCATGTAAGGCCTGTGTGGCCGAATCAGAAGCGCCCCTCGAACTAGGGGCAGGGAAGTCAGATCAAAAAGATCAAATGTCATCAAAAGGAGCTTGCAAAGCTAGATCAGAAGCACCCCTCGAACTAGGGGCAAAAGATGCCAGATCGTGCTCGAAGAGCCGAAGATGGATCATTCCATACATTAATGAAGATCGGCAAGAATGCCAAACCCCAGAAGGGAGGAAAGAAGAAGACATTGCTGAAGGACAACCGAGTTCCTATCCACAACACTAGGGGCAAATTCACCCTCCATTGGATGGACTTCTACATCATTAGCGAACAGCAGCCATTCTCCTAGATTCAGATGACTTCAAGATCTCAAACCATTCAACATGGACAAAGCTACACTTTTACCCTTGAGAGGCTCGCTAGGCCGAAAACCCGGAAGGGCAACCCAGGAAAAAGTTAGAGCAAGAAAAAGAATAAAGAAAAAGAAAAGAAAAGAAAAGAAGAAAAAATGAAGAAAATGAAAAGAAAAGATAAAAAAGAAAAGAAAAGAACAAAAAGAATTGAAAAGAAGAAAAACAGAGCTCGCAAGGTTGAAAACCCGGAAGGGCGGCCTTGGCAAAAGTTAGAGCACAAAAGGAGAGGTTAATACCCGAGTGTACCTTAACCCCGAACTACGTAAAGTTTGATTCCCATGTTTGGGATACATAGGCAACTTCATTCTGAAGTCCAGCCGCAAACACTTCTACAATTGATTGTGTCCATGTAATGGTTTTGATCATCTTTGCCTTCTCTGTATCCGAGAATTTGGTTGTGTTCGTCACTCTGAGGACTGACTACAATGCACTGCGGTGCTATTCAAGCAAGGAGCAACTTTCCATTACCATACAATGTGTTGCGGCGTTATCCAAACAAGGGGCAACTTTTCGTTGCCGTGCGGTATCCTTTAGACAAAGGGGTAGTTTTCCATTGTTTTGGATCTAAGGTTGTGCATCTCAAGAGTAGGTTCCATGCTCGTCGAGCAATGGCCGTTTGTAAAAATAGTTTTTGGGAATTTTTACTGAAGTTGACTAATTTTCTCGAAAATTATTCCATCATTTCCAAAACTGGACCATTTCTTGGACCCAAAAAAAGGAAAATTTTCAGTGCTCATAATCTGACTTGCATGATTTTAAATCAGAAAATTGAACAAGCATGTTAATCTAACTCTCATTTTGGTCAAAATTGTTCTAACAGAAAGCCAAAAACAAAAAATGGTCAAAATGATGAACTAGGGGCACATTTGAGTCAGGTGTTCTGTCTTTTCCCCATGGTCAAACATACCTGCCAGAAAGGGCACTCTACCTACCAGAAAGGGCACTCTACCTGTCGGAAAAGGGCACCACTGAAGCTGACCGCAAAAGGGCAGAAAGCTCTCACATCCTCCAAGCAACGAGGTATCAAGCCAAGTACGAAGCACGAACTGGAATGGAGCAGGATATTCCATTTCCTCATCTGGACAGAGCTAATCATGTCCAAACTCTCCAGTAGAGCATCGTCAACTAATGTCAATTGCAGATCTGCTGCACATACAGCCGCATCACAACCCCTCTGTGGGAGAAACTAACTGTTGTAAACAAGAAGAAGAATCTAGCGGAATGCTAGGGGCAAGAGCTCGCAACTTTTCGTTTATCCATCAACCACCCAGTGGAGGGAAAAAAATGAGAGATTAAAGAATAGAGTGATGTGCGCTGAGAGAAAAAGTGAGGAAACGGGTTTTGTGAGAAAAGCCGAGCCAGAGGGCCGAGTGATGTGAGAATCACAAATAAGAAATGGTGGAAAACAATACCCGAAGAAACTAGCTGCTCATGCACCAAGAGGTCTCTTGCCTTTGTAACACAACTGAGTGTTGTGTTTGTGTGTTTTGTTTGTCTCGATTCTTGTTTTGAGTCGTTTGAGTGTCAATAGATGTGTTTAGGTTGTTTTACCTTGTTTTTCCTTTGTTGAGTTGTGTTTAGGTTGTTCTACCTTTGTTTTCCATTGTTGAGCCGTTTTGGCTGTGGTCAGTTGTAGGCTCAATACCCGGTTGGGAACCCTTTTTCTCATTTCAATTTCAAAAATTGCTTTGTGCTCAGAGTTCCGTGTCGTTCTCCATATTTGTGCAAAACAGGATTAGTTCTTTCATAAAGCCGCAGGGTTCAACCCAGGTCATGTCAGAATAGTAAAACAAGGACCTATCAGAAGCTATTTAGGTTTCGGACTGCAAAGCAAAAGAAAAGAGAGAAAATTTGGAGCATCTTTGCATGTTTCAACTTTAGCAAAATCCGAGACTGCATTCCAGGTGCACCTTCTCAGGCCTCGCCGTTTCTGTGGAGTATGAGTGTATCTCGACCCCAAGTGTAAGCCTGCCTCAAGTCAGAATGGCAGTCCAAGCAGCACCCGAGGGTTTCACATGCAGATGTTATCTCTCGTCAATATGAACAGGGTGTGCCCTTTTTGAGCTGAGTGTGTTGCGAAGTCCTCTAAGAGGCAAATCAGAGCACCATAGTACATATTTGATACTCCTCTATTGCATAGATTGTGAACTTTCATATACACTGTTGTTGCATGTGTGCCGTGCATCGTTATGATTCATGCATAGAATATGCTTGCTTTCGATTCCGCATAGAATATGCTTTGCTTGTCTCATACATAGAATACACTTTCAATATTGCATAGAATGTGCTTTCATACTTGCGTAGAAAATGCTCGTATCTTTTGCGTAGAAAATGCCCTTATACTTGCATAGAATATGCATTTTATCGCACTGTTTTGTGCACTTACACTTTGTATCTCACTAGCACTGTCTTGTGCATCTTGTGGTTGTATCTCACTCGCACTATTTTGTGCATTTCAAATCACTCGCGCTGTTTAGCGGCACTGTTTAGTGCATTTCAAATCACTCGCACTGTTTAGCATATCGCACTGTTTAGTGCATTTCAAAGCACTCGCGCTAGCGTATCGCACTGTTTAGTGCATTTCAAATCAATCGCGCTATTTAGCGTATCATATTTGCATATATTTCGGTTGTCTGATTTCCATCATATGGCCATCTAGAAAATGTGTGTTTGTATGCCGTACTTCATCCTTTGCCATGCTTAGTTAGAGTTACATGTTGTGCCTTAGCATTGGTCCTTTGCATCCGTGCATATTTGCATATATTTCGGTTGTCTGATTTCCATCATATGGCCATCTAGAAAATGTGTGTTTGTATGCCGTACTTCATCCTTTGCCATGCTTAGTTAGAGTTACATGTTGTGCCTTAGCATTGGTCCTTTGCATCCGTGCATATTTGCATATATTTCGGTTGTCTGATTTCCATCATATGGCCATCTAGAAAATGTGTGTTTGTATGCCGTACTTCATCCTTTGCCATGCTTAGTTAGAGTTACATGTTGTGCCTTAGCATTGGTCCTTTGCATCCGTGCATATTTGCATATATTTCGGTTGTCTGATTTCCATCATATGGCCATCTAGAAAATGTGTGTTTGTATGCCGTACTTCATCCTTTGCCATGCTTAGTTAGAGTTACATGTTGTGCCTTAGCATTGGTCCTTTGCATCCGTGCATATTTGCATATATTTCGGTTGTCTGATTTCCATCATATGGCCATCTAGAAAATGTGTGTTTGTATGCCGTACTTCATCCTTTGCCATGCTTAGTTAGAGTTACATGTTGTGCCTTAGCATTGGTCCTTTGCATCCGTGCATATTTGCATATATTTCGGTTGTCTGATTTCCATCATATGGCCATCTAGAAAATGTGTGTTTGTATGCCGTACTTCATCCTTTGCCATGCTTAGTTAGAGTTACATGTTGTGCCTTAGCATTGGTCCTTTGCATCCGTGCATATTTGCATATATTTCGGTTGTCTGATTTCCATCATATGGCCATCTAGAAAATGTGTGTTTGTATGCCGTACTTCATCCTTTGCCATGCTTAGTTAGAGTTACATGTTGTGCCTTAGCATTGGTCCTTTGCATCCGTGCATATTTGCATATATTTCGGTTGTCTGATTTCCATCATATGGCCATCTAGAAAATGTGTGTTTGTATGCCGTACTTCATCCTTTGCCATGCTTAGTTAGAGTTACATGTTGTGCCTTAGCATTGGTCCTTTGCATCCGTGCATATTTGCATATATTTCGGTTGTCTGATTTCCATCATATGGCCATCTAGAAAATGTGTGTTTGTATGCCGTACTTCATCCTTTGCCATGCTTAGTTAGAGTTACATGTTGTGCCTTAGCATTGGTCCTTTGCATCCGTGCATATTTGCATATATTTCGGTTGTCTGATTTCCATCATATGGCCATCTAGAAAATGTGTGTTTGTATGCCGTACTTCATCCTTTGCCATGCTTAGTTAGAGTTACATGTTGTGCCTTAGCATTGGTCCTTTGCATCCGTGCATATTTGCATATATTTCGGTTGTCTGATTTCCATCATATGGCCATCTAGAAAATGTGTGTTTGTATGCCGTACTTCATCCTTTGCCATGCTTAGTTAGAGTTACATGTTGTGCCTTAGCATTGGTCCTTTGCATCCGTGCATATTTGCATATATTTCGGTTGTCTGATTTCCATCATATGGCCATCTAGAAAATGTGTGTTTGTATGCCGTACTTCATCCTTTGCCATGCTTAGTTAGAGTTACATGTTGTGCCTTAGCATTGGTCCTTTGCATCCGTGCATATTTGCATATATTTCGGTTGTCTGATTTCCATCATATGGCCATCTAGAAAATGTGTGTTTGTATGCCGTACTTCATCCTTTGCCATGCTTAGTTAGAGTTACATGTTGTGCCTTAGCATTGGTCCTTTGCATCCGTGCATATTTGCATATATTTCGGTTGTCTGATTTCCATCATATGGCCATCTAGAAAATGTGTGTTTGTATGCCGTACTTCATCCTTTGCCATGCTTAGTTAGAGTTACATGTTGTGCCTTAGCATTGGTCCTTTGCATCCGTGCATATTTGCATATATTTCGGTTGTCTGATTTCCATCATATGGCCATCTAGAAAATGTGTGTTTGTATGCCGTACTTCATCCTTTCCCATGCTTAGTTAGAGTTACATGTTGTGCCTTAGCATTGGTCCTTTGCATCCGTGCATATTTGCATATATTTCGGCTATCTGATTTCCATCATATGGCCACTGATGTGAGTGTGGCTAAGGTCCACTCATGTTGGTGTAAGTCCATCGTACATCGTGTATGCCATTTTAGCCTATAGTATTGCATATGCTAGGTTGCATGTTAGAGTATTGTGTATGCCATGTTACATCACGTGTATCGTATATGCCATTTTAGTCCATAGCATTGCGTATGCTACGGCCGACCACCTGAACCTTTTGACCTGGTCGGCCGACCACCTAAACTGGTCGGCTAGCTTTCTCCTTTTTTGTCTCAATAAGTTGAAGCCAGCTGTGCCAGCTGGAAGCCTCAGAATGCATCCTCCATATTTAAGCTAGCTTTTAAGCTTCTTGGAGAAGCTTTAGACCTTCTCCTCTATAAAGGAAAGGGCCCTCTTCCATTGCTAGGGTTTAGAACCTGTTTTGAGCATACATACACTTTCCCTCCATATCTCTATATTCCAAGCTCCAAAAACCCTTGTTCTTGGTCCCATTGCACTACACCTCCAAGCACAACACCTCCATTATCAACCTAAGCACCTAGGAGCTCATTTTCAGAAGTTGGAGAGTTCCTATTTTGGTCCAGAAGCTGCTGGCCCTCAGCTCTACAAAGGTAAGACACTAGTTCCCTCTTTTGGCCCTTATTTTGCTTCATTGTTTAGCCTTACTTGCAAGCCTTTTTGGGTTTCGTCATAAACTTTAAAAAAAACATTTGAGCTTATAAACATGTTTGTTTAAGGTCATTTTTCTGTTGGGGGTCATCTACCCCCTTCCATGCTTCATTTCCTCTTGTTTTGAGCTATGCATTAGGGCATTTGTGTTGGCCTTGGTTTGGCCTTTTAGCCACTGAAATCCAGCAGATTTTCAGTGGCTAACATGTGTTTTTGAGCATTAAAATCAGAGAGGGGTGACCCTCTCACCCCTTGTTTTGTTTACTAGCTTTCTTGGCCTTACAAAGGAGCCCCCATTTGCATGTTTTGAAGCCATGTTTCAGGCCACTTTTTGTGAGTTCTGTGACCAGCATGAACTCTCTCAGAGCCCTTTTGGCCATATTTGATGTCTATCTTGCACGTGTAGAGTAATCCTCTTCATGGCCTTTCAAAGGGCCCGTTACTTGCATGCTTCCTAGCCTCATTCCAGACCCTTTTTGATGGGTTTTAGGACCGTCATAACCTCTTTACAGAGGTGGTTTTTCCATTTTATATGTCTATCATACATGTGCAGAATAACCCCTTGCATGGCCTTCCAAATGAGCCTATCATTCTTACATGCATTGAATGAGTTTCAGTGGATTTTTGGGCACATTTTGGCATGGAATACTTCTATTTTGGGCTGGTTTGGTGAGCTCTCATGTGCTTCATATAGCTGTAGTGCCAATCATGGTTCACTAGCTTACTTCGCATGCTTTTTTGACCCCTGATTTTAGATCTTTTTGGCCTTGCCTTAAACTGATTTTGTGCATATTTTGGACTACCCTGGCTCTATTTTTGGGTCTCATGGTCAAATGATGTTTGTTTTGCATGCTCGTAGTTCAATACACTTGCCTAGCTTTGAGTTTCGAGGTCCATTACATGTATTTGCTGAGGCATTTTCTTGTTTTGGGGCCATTATACATCATATTTCAGAGCTTATGTGAAAGCCATATTCCCATGTTTCATACTCTTTAAATGCGTTTGAGAGTCGGGCTTGTATGCCTCATTTACCGACCATTGAATGAGCTTCATTTCGTTGCATTTCGAGCCATCATTTTAGGCCATTTCCCCACTGTTTCAGACCTGCCTAGGGTCAGTTTGGGGTTGGTTTTTCCATTAGTGCATTGTTTTGGGTACCTCTAGAGTAATGCACTTCATCAGTTTCGGTACCCGGGCCCCCTAGCTTGCATTGTGTGCCATGTTTGCATGTTTCGAGACCATTTTATATCATGTTTCAGTGCTAGAATTTGTGTCTTTGTATGCCATATTGCATCCTTTTCCATGCTTTGGTAGAATGGCATTTGATGCCTTAGGATCGATCCCTTGCATCGTGCATGTTTGCATGTGTTTCGGTTATCACATTTCCATCATATGGCCACTAATGTGAGTGTGGCGGAGGTCCACTCGTGTTGGTGTAAGTCCATCGTGTATCGTGTATGCCATTTTAGTCCATAGCATTGTGTATTCTAGGTAATATTTTAATCGCATTGTGTATGCCATCTCATTCTCATTTGCATTGTGTTTGGGATAGGAGTTAGCCCGAGCACAGGAAACGAGGGACGTCTCGTACTCCAAGTGACGGAACGTGTCTCAATTCCCGATCACCGACACTCTGGATCAACCATGATGGAGTCTAGTCCTTGTTGTGTTTATGTGTACATTCATTTCACAACGAGTCGTGCAATTTGACTCCTCGACCATCGTCCATCGAGATGCATGATTGGTGGCACGAGGATCGAGGTGTGCATACATATGTGAAAATACTTTGCCATGCCCCTTTCTTGCTCTCTGTTGCAGCAAATCAGAAATCAGTAACTTTCTAAAGCCTTGCACAGCATTCCGAGACAAATTACAAATAGAGGCGAATCGGGGCATCGTAATGGATTTCTGCGCAAGGCAACTTGAGCATGCATCTTTCATCATTCGGAACAAAGCTAAGGCGGTCCATGAATTTGCATGCTAATTTATTTGCTTTCCTCGTTAATTTGTTAATTAAGGTTTTGTAATATTTGATTGTTTATTCGGACTTTAATTATTTATTCGGACCCTCCGAGCGAGGGCAATTGTGTAATAAGTGTGTGTGTGTGTGTGTGATGCATGTCTTCCAACCCCACGTCTTTCTCCCTTTTATTTACCGGCTTATGATGGTTAGATTAGGGCATGTTTCAATTAGCATACTTATGCTCGCATGTTTGCATCCATTCATCTTATTGCATGCACCGGGCTCAGCGCATCATCTAACTGCATTGTATTTCAATTCCAAGTTGAATACGTGTTAGCTATATCATCTCATATGTCATTCTTAGAATAGCCGAGCCTATTCTAGTTGCATTTTACATGTGTTGCATTAGCCATCTTAACATGAACTAGGATCATGCATTGATTACTAACTAGTTTTTGTTTTGGCTCGGAGTACTCAGTAAGTGTTTATGCTTTAGCATCCTTGCATGCGTGTGAGTGACTGCCATGATAGCATTGTCTTACCATGAGGCTAACTGCTTATGTGATATACTTGCCTGAATGCCTGTGGGTGAAGGTTGGATTATCTGAATTGGAATAATGCATTGACTGTGAGTTTTAAGCCCACTTGAGAGTGGCAAACCATCGCGATTTTCTAAGCCCACCCGAGGGTGGCAAATCCACGTCTTAGCCTACCTACAGGTAGCACCATCAAACCATTTTCAAAATAAACAAACATGAGATGTGTTGTTCCAATTCAGGCGATCTAGTTTATACTTGTATGTTGTGGGCATCACGTAGTAAATCTAGGCTAATAACCAGAATAAGAGCACATAATGTTTTCAAAACTCGATATCATGGTTAGTAGAGGCCGATCTTTGATCGGGCGAGTGGGGGTGCTCACGAAGTGACCTTCCCTAATCATACCCAAGTTCCCGAGCCGAGGCAACTTTGGTGATGACGGACACGTGGCCTTAGGCAAACGAGTCAGGGTTTCCTAAATTCCCCGAAATAAAATATTTAGGTCGCGACTCTGTATCTGGCAAAGCAGTCCATGTTTTGCACTTCTTTCAAAAAATATGTTTTTAAAAACGGTTTGCCGGATTTGGACTCTTTGGTGATTTATCAATCTCACATTGCACATTGTGAGATCAGATTAAGAACCGTGACAATTTGAGTCTGAACTGTAGTGAGCCCAAATGAACAAAACAGATTTCCCTCCCGGAGCGTTCGGGGACGTCTACAGTGGCTAACCCCTCCACTTTTCGGACTTCTAAACTTTATTTTAGCCTCTAAAAATAGTCCAAAAACTGTCCAAAAACTGCCCCAAAACAATGGCTAAAATTAGAGAAATAAGTGGGAAACACAAGGATATAAGCTTTGAATAAGGTTCAACGAAGGGTGGTTAAGTCCTCCACCTTTGGTAGCTCTTAAATCACAAGTTTCAGCCTACAAAACAGTGTACAAAGCATGAAAAAGAGAGGAAAATAGTAAAAGAGGAATAAGAAAGAAGATGCAAAGTTATACCTTTTGAAAGAGAGGATGCTTTTAAACAAACTTGATTGCAACACCCTTTAGTTTTATGAAATATGGTTTGAAACTTCAACAAAAGCTTCAAGAACAAGCTCTAATGGCGTATTGTGTATGTATAGCTAAAGAAGGTTTGAAGGTCAAGAAAGCTTTTGTATGGAAGTTATGTCTAAGCTTCTACAAATATCTCCTAGAACAATTCTCTAACCTCTAGGTTCTAAAAATATGCCTTGAATTCTTTACAAAAAAGCTTCAAATCCAAGCTTTAATGGTGTATGGAGGGTGAAAGTTGATTTGAAGAACAAAAGAAACTTGAAGGTTCAAGAGCTCTCATCAATGTCTAAGCCTTTTGGAAAGTTTTTCTAACATTAAAATCTGAAGTGAGAGGTCATATTTATAGAGTTTGAGCCAAAAAGTTCATAAATATCTTCAAACGAAGATATTTGCTCAATTCCCGCCAGCTGTCTGTCTGGCGCCATTGAGACCCCGACCGGGCCTAAAAAAACACATCCGGGCCTAAAAAGCAACCCAGGAAATGTTTTCATTGAGGGCCAGCCAGGCCTCAATGAGGCACGGTCGGTTTTAAATGGACCCGGTCGGGCCTTAAAAATCTACATTCATACCCGACTTCAAACATGCATATTTCCCTCATCCGAACTCAATTTTAGGTGATTCTTGAGTCTAAATTGAAGCCCCTGAAGTCTAATTTTGAATGGTGGTGGCCTCACATCTAAATGCCAAGTGTGAAAAGAGATATGCCTATTTTAGTGAAGACTACTCATTTCTATCCTAATGGATTGATGCCTAACTTCTTCCCCAACTAGTTTCCTTCCCTCAACACCTATTTTCTTCAACTCCAAACCTATAAATAAGATGTTTTAAGTATTTTTCAAAGAGTTCACCTCCCTTCCATATATCTCCACTTTGTCCTTACTTGGTTTACTTAAAAGTGCAATGTTTTAAACGAAATGCGAGACTCGGAACATCGTAGAAGCATTTGGAAAAATATTTTGAAAGGGAGGGTTTTAAGGTCTAAAATAGTTTGGCGTGCAAGGTTTAGGATTACATCTTGAATCCAAATTTCTTCGTTGAGAATTCAAAAGATTGCACAATGTAACTTCACTATCGGATGTTCGGAATAAAGTGCCCAAGTCTTAAGGGTGGTCAAAAATGAGGTGTCTACAACATCCATCTCTATTTTGAACACTCTAGATTAAGATTTGAGACTTGATTAAACATTCAGGAAAAAAAAAAAACCTTAGAACAATCTTGGGAACTTCTTGAATCCATAGGCTAAGAACACCGAAAAAAGACACCTTCGAACCCTAAGTTTCTGACATCTTGACAATCAGAACCACAGTAGGCAAACACTCTCCTTGGGATTATGGGTATGCACAAGTTGAGGGTAGATTCTCCCATTAAGATTTAAAAAAAAATTTAAAAAAAAAAACTTCCACCAAGAATTTGACTTTCCAGCCGATGTCCAAATTAGGGCTAGCTAGTGAGAACGATTCCATTTTGCCTAGGGAAAACTACATGCCATTTCCTATCATATCAATTGTGGAGCGTGGAATAAGATTTCCCCTCAACATTCTCTTCCGAGAAATGATGCGCTATTATAAACTTAACCCCATGCAGTAAGCCATAAACACCTTTAGGATCATTAACAATATAGTCAAGCTGTGTCAATGACATAACACTAGGCTTACACTATCCGACATCCAATACTGCTACACCATGTGTAGCCTCGAATCCACCAACAACATTTCCTACTATCTCAAACCCAAGTCCACTACCTACAAAATGATAGCCATCCTTCAAGACTCCAACAAGAGTGTTGGGGAAGACTATCTCATCTTCTCAAGAAACTAAGAATTTTCTCCA
>NW_021026395.1:84369-120116 GCF_004153795.1 Camellia sinensis | reverse complement strand
GAGACGCAAAGAAGAAGAAATGAGAGGGTTTATGATCGGTGCAACAAAAGACGAGTTACAGAGTGCGGTGGGTGGGTGAGGTTTCGCAAGGGTCACCAACGAGGTAAGGAGTCTGTTAGGGGTTATGATGGTGGCTGTGGTTTTTGGTGACTGTGACTGGATTGTGGAAGCAGGCAGTGGAGGTTTGGTGGTAGATGGTGGTGCGAAAAGTCTAGGTATAGAATTATGTCCAAAATGATAATTTGATAAAGGTTATAAGTGTAATAAAAAAATTATGAAAATAATCTATACTGAGAGGTTTTGTGGTGTGTAAATAGAATTACCCTAATAAGAATTGCTATGATACTATAGCTTGCTTTTTTATGTTGAAATTACCTCTTCGTTTTTTATGAATTACCCCTTTGTTTTGTTGTTACTAAATTTGTTTCAATTTCACGTGACTTCCTTGTGTTTTCTTTTTTTTGTTAGTTTGCTGAGTGGGTATTTGGAGTTTGTTTATTTTTTAATTTATTGATTTTTTTTTTATGAAATATATGCAAAAAAAAAAAAATAAATAAAAAATAAAAATAAAATAGAGTTGTAATGTGATAACTTGTAGCAAGTAAGATGTTTATTTGTGGTGTCCCAAACCAAGAATTATCCTTTATTTATATTAGATTTATCCATTGAGAGTACATCGCAATATTATATTTATACATTCGCTCATAATAATGGGAGAAAAATATTAAAGACTCACCATTTTTAGATTCACCAAACTCACCTACAATGATATGTAAGGAAGTTAGGGTCTATATCATTGAGTTTGTGTAACAATCAAAAAGTTGACACCTATCATATCAACATCATAGTCTGTCAAATTGTGAAATTTTTTGAGATCCCAAAAACATTTTGCAATAATGTGATAAAGGAATTAGGTCTTATATCATGGGTTACAGTTAACACCTTCCTGGGGTTAAATTGTGAATTTTTTTTTAGGAGTTTAAACATCTTCCTTATCTAGTACAATTTACTCAAATGTTTTCTTACTTCTTCTTCCAAATTTCTTTCTGACTTATTAGATTTAATTTTTTTTTTTACTTCTTTTGATTAATTTATTTTTAAAGTTTATGGAGATAATCTAACATTTTATATACAATCACTCCAATTAATGTATCACTTTAATAATGATGGAGATAAATATTGGCAATAAATCTTACAGAATTTCTACAGATTGAATACAATATTGTGATTGAGGCCAGTGTTTGAACACTATGCTTTAAGACAGAATTTCGTCCTCTCCTATGGTGCGCGAGAGCAATAGGCGTCTTGGTCTCCAGGAGATAAACAATCAACACAATAAAAGATAGCACACTCTCTTTGATTGTACAACGAACCAAAGTTTTTTGCTTTTCACTCAAAACACTAAGACTATCACGGATGAAGAGTGTATGAAAGAAATAAAGGAATTTTGAAAATTCGGATAAAGAAATATGGAATGGAGGAAGCCTTTATATAGGCTTGTTGGCACCTATTCGGTTGCGTCTATTTTGGCTCTAGACAATTCCTGGATTCATGAGTGCTCTAGAGAATTTAGCATTTTCAATTCTCATAGAACTGGCCCAGTTTACACTCATATAGATGACTCCCATTAAAAGTATCCCCGTTATACCCCACTTGAATTTCCAAGCTATGAGTCTCATTAAAGCAAAAGGTTAACTTATTTATCGTTTTCAGGTAATCACTATCTCATCATAGAAATGGGTAGGAGATAAACTCCTTAATGATTTCTGGTGAGTCATCCATAATTCAGTTGTCCCTTTCAATCTATATCTTAGGATATCTAGTCAGCAAGATTGGGTTGCTATTACGGCAACTCAAAATGAATAGGCTTTAATCACATTTCCCTTGATGAACTTTTTCTCATTTGCTCTCTAGCCAAACTTTTTGTTTAGAAGCCACTATTTTCTGTTTGATATTCTTCTTTATATATCATTGAGTAGTTAGTGGATCCACCATATTGTTCTCAAACAAAACTCACATCTTAAAGCAAATGTCATACGGTATTAAGTCTATGAATAAGTCGAGACTTACCATTACTCTATATCACTCCCATTTTTCAAATCAAATAATAAATAAAGATGTGTCCTTTACGAGTTAATGAAATCGCTTTTGCTTCTACTCCAACTTTGTCCTATAAAAATAATTGAGATTCTTTGTGACCTACAATCAAATTCGTTACTTTGGTAAAATCTTCCGAGCACCCTCACATTTTAGGTACACTAACAAAAATTAATTTCTTTGTCAAGATATTACCACACAAAAATATCAATACACCCGCACAATTCTGATATAAATTAGAATATAACATTCATGACTTATTGACTATGATGTGGTTGAATAATAAAATTTTAAATCAAAATTTATGAAATAGAAAACCCAGAATAATTATGAAGTCAGAATTAATGCTTAAACAAAATCATATCCTCATAAAGATTTTGCCCAAGAACTAAATAATTCAAAAACCTCATTTCAGTGTATGAATCCTTGTAAAGCATTCAAGAAAGAGCATGTCTACCTCCAAATTAAGATTCTAATTCTTGAATTTGAGTATTTCTTGTTCGAATTTCTGTGGGTAACTAGTCATGAATCATAATCAGCAGACAATTCTATTTCTCTCTCCACAATTTGTGGCAAAACAAAATCAACACAAATAACATGACTCATTTTCGAACAAGTGTCACTATGACAATTAATAACTCATTTTAAATAAAATAATCTTTCAGTCATTCAAAAGAAATATTTATGACAAAAGAAAATTAAATTTTCTCTTTTATTCTGTAACGCCCTCAAAATAAAAACATTAAATCCATCAACAGAAACATGCATTGATATATAAAAGCTCCACTTTCTTTCTATTCATCAGATTTTCATTACCAAAAGTATTACAAGTTAACAACAAAAGGAAATGCCCTATAGGCTTACAGCTTTCCAAGTTAACACTTGTTACAAACAAAAGAGTACTAACTCATTTACACATTAAGCCCTTGGCTTGAATATACATGTATACATCAAAGAAAATGAAACAACAAAAGTCCGCCTGCCTCTAGCCTCCAAGCTACGTCCTTGGAGGTGGCATGCTACCTGTACCTGAAAATGATATTCCCATATAGGGTGAGCCACAACCCAGTAGAAATATACTAACCAAATATGAACAATGACTAAAAGATTAGCAGTTGATAGATGGCCAACACTGATACTTTCCCTTATCACACTTTACAGTTTCATGACATACAAGTCCATATTACAATTCATTTTCCAATTCCTTTCAAATTCTCAATTTATAACCATGGCTCAGAACCTGGCCAAACAACTCATATGAGGCAGTAACTCATATTAAGTACTTTCCCATTTCATAATAGATAAGCATACTAGCTATATCACACACCAACAGATAAGCATACAGCTATATCATCACTTCCACAAATATGCATATGAGCACTATCACACTTCCAATGACAAGCATATGAGCCCTGTCAACACATTACTAGATAAGCATATGAGCTCTATCTATGGAGTTCATCCCTATCTCCTCCAACACATCCGGTTTAGAGGTCCATCCCCTATCTTCCCCTAAACCGTGGAGTACATCCCCTATCTCCTCCAACACAACACAATGCATAAAATAATAATTATACACTCATCACAACAAACACATAAATTTTAATGTATTCTTTCAACCGTCATACTCAATGACACATTTCAGTGATTAGTTTCAGTTTGCCTAATCGTCATGCATTGTCTACAACAATCAAGACTATCCTCCACCGATAGCCCAAAGCAGTTATTTCTATACAGAAAATAAATGCAACAATGGATATATAATCAACATTTCAACTAGGTGAGCGATAAGTAATCCAACTACACCTTTAATCTCATACCTTTCCAAATCAATTCCTCATTTCTCATAATTAATTATGTAAATTAATTAACCAATGTAATTAGGGCATTTTCCATAATTAACATTACAACCCTTAGGTTCCATTTTCATTAATGTTTCAACATTAATTCCACTTTCCCATGCCAAACATGCATTTTGGTTTTATATAAATAAACCCCAACTTTTGCAAAATTACACAAAGGCCCAAACTCTCTCGAAATTACCCAACAACCCCCAACATATCAAAATGCAAAAATTTAAAGACAAAGCTCATAGTAAGGAGTAGGTTATCCCTACCTTGAAGTTAGAGCTCGGATGGAGAAGAAACCAAAACCAAAGTGCTCCAAAGACAAAGATTCTCGGATCAAAATGACGCCCTCGACGATCCACACAACTTTTACAAAGGCCGAAGAGAAGGAGGACACTCTAACTAGATCAAACCCCTAGAGAGAAGGGAGTTTCTAGAGAGAGAGGCTCTCAAAAATGGTTTTTAGAAAAAGTAGGAGAGAGAAAGAAAAAGCAAAAAGTGATTTAAAAATCACCCAACGGATAACTCATATACGTATGACCCGCTCGAGCGGAGAACACAACGCTCGAGCGCCAAGAACAAAAATCTGAACACGCTCGAGCGCAATAAGGCCCGCTCGAGCACCAAGACACAAGAATAAAACACTTCCGCTCGAGCGTAGATTCCCCCTCCCAGAACTTATACCCAGAAAGCACTACCCGCTCGAGCGCCACCAAAACCCGCTCGAGTGCCACCGCTCGAGCGAAACAAACCCGCTCGAGCGTAAAAATCACATCTGCAGAAGATTTTGCAGGAACACGAAATACTGGTTTTGTGCAATCCCCGCTCGAGCGCAAGAAGACCTGCTCGAGCGGAACGCCTAAAAACTGGGCAACAAGGAATTGAAACCAAGGCCTAACCAACCTGTAACAACCTTGCCCAAAACATCCTAGAACTCAATCAAGTGGAATTAAAGGACGACAACAAGATAGATACCACTACCAACTTCACGGAATCGAGTCCGGAATACAACAGAACAGTAAAGGCGACAAGGGACAACCGGGATCGCTATATATTCCAAGAGATAAACTCTCATGAATTACTATTTACTCTTCATAATTCATGATGGTTCATGATTAAACCAACAATGTTCATAATTATGACTTTGACAAACTTGACAAGCCATGTCATAAAACTCAATGGCCACTTCTAATTATATGGAACGATACCACTATTTAAAACATAAATGCAAAGAGATGTCACTAGAGGATTTGATTGTTCACTTGTGGATTGATGAGGATTGTTATCCCAGGTAAGCAACCCAAGAGGGGGGATGAATTGGGTTATTAAAAAATTTTACAACATTAAAAAATAATAAACATAATGTTCAGAATTTTAACAAATAAAAAACAGAACAATAATTATCAATATAAAAGTAAAAGAGACAGGAAAAGAAAATCAAACGCTGAGATTTATAGTGGTTCGGCACGCCGAGCCTACGTCCACTCCCCAAGAAACCTCATTGAGAATTTCTTTATTATCAAAATGAATTAATACACCACCAAGGCTTCACTAAGCCTGTGGATTTTGCACAGGTCTTATTTTTATCTATTGAGCCTCACTCAACAATAAATTCCTCACTCTTACAAAATTCCTTCACAAAATAATAAATAAGGATTAGAGGTACTCAATCCTATTTTACAATAATTTTCTCACAAAAAGTATATATGAAAGTGTAAGAACAAAGACTACACTTAGATCTCAAAGTGAAAGAGCAGAATACAATACACTCAAAATTTTGGAGTACACAGATTTTTCTCTTCAAGTTCTTAATTTTTCTCCACACACGCCACTTCTATTTATACCCAAAAATCTACCCGTTGGAGAGACAGACGCTCCTTCGAATCATGAGAAGTCAGTACAAAGCTCCATCATTATGGTGTTCGTTGAAGTCAAAAGCAATATGAAAATAGTGCCAACTTGCGCCTTTTTCTTTTTCTTTTCGTATGCAAATTCAAAACAACTTGCAACTCTTTCTTTTTCTTTTTGCAGACAAATTCAAACCAACTTCAAGGATAAAAATAATAAATAAATCTTTTCCTGCAATCACTACATTATATTATATTCATTTCAAAACTTTGACTAAATATAATATTTGATGCACCGCACCGCCACTGACTATTTATTAATCTTCAATATATTCAAAAAACGTTCCATATAAATCAACTCTGTTTATAAAAGATACATTCAATATGATTGTAAAGTAAATTTGAATTTGGTTCAATATGTATCAAAATGATATAATACAAATTTACTCAAAAAAGACAATCACATCAAATTTGTCAAAAGATGAATAGTAATTAAAACATGAATAGTAAAATTTTCAAAATATTTTATTTAAATAATATTTATAACAAATGTATCATTAAGTATATATTTTAAACATATAATATTTTGTGTCAAATAATATAAAAATATGTATATTATTTACCTTTTATCAATTAATATATTAGACATCATCAAAATTAAACAATATGATTAACAATCTCCCTCTTTTTTATGATGGCAATACATGAATGGATTTGACACAAAATTAAAATCAATAAAATATTTGATAATTTTGCCACATAAAATATTTGATACATGCACAACAATTCACAGCAATTCAATTCATGTTTGTCTCCCCCTTTGACATCATCAAAATAAAATATGGAGATAGGAAGGTTTTAGAAAGAAAAAAAAAATTAAAGGGATCAAAACAAAAATCAGACAAACTCATGCGAGAAAATAATTTGAGATGCAAAAAAAAAAAATTATAATAATGGTGCTTATGTCTTATCGTGATCATTGTGGAGATTTTCGAGCATTGCCTGAAAAATGGTGCAGTGGCGCCCAAAATGTTGACAAACAAGAGATTTGAGCAGATATATATCAAGTATTGGATCGGTATAGTGTATAAAAAGTGACAAAGATGATAGGTAGAGATATGAAATTGTCAAGTGTTGGTAGAGAAAAATTTGTTTTACCTTCTTGTGTAATCATGTCATTCCTTACCTTAGCCATCAATGATTTTGACATGCATGAGGTGCCTATAATGCAGGCAAATGAGAGGTTACCAATGGTGCAGCCACACGCTATTCCTATAAAAGAGAGTCCTAGTATTAGTGGTAATCAAAATGATATTGAAGTTATTATTAACACTATGGCTCTTAGTACATAGGCGATGACTGCGGTTTCCAATATGGCTCAACGACTGTAAGTAAGAATACAAGAAAATCAGCAATGAAGAGACGATGTGTGCTTGCTAAAACAACTGGTTAATATTAGTCAGGAGAAGAGAGAGCTAAAAAGGAAAAATTCGTAGTTAGAGAATGCGGTGCAATATTATGCAATGGTTATAATGGCAAGACTCATAGAAGCCGAAAATAGAGAGAGGCATGGAAAAGAGGTTCATGAAAAGTTATTGAGAGAAGTGAAACGGAAAAAAATCTGTGAAGCCTTTTGAAAACTTACATGTAATCGAGTAATATTTTCTCCTTCTAAAATAAAATTGCAAGCATTTCTCTGTTAAAAATTTTTGTCTTTGCAAAAAAAAAAAAAATATTGTTGGTGCAGATAAGGAGTAAAAAGAAATTATATATACTCCCCCTAAAATTATGCACAGAATATACAAACGCCCCTTAAGATTGTGCCCTTTTTATTTTAAAATTGTTTTAATCTCAAAATATTACATAATATGAATCTCCCCATAAATTAACGCACTAAAATTACACAAATTGTAAGAACCAAATTACCAATTTATAATACTAAGGGCCATTAAGATCTAACCATATACAACTACACCAAGTGCACTCGCATAAAAAGAGAAAATGCAAATAAAAATAATTTCTTCATACCAGGTAGAAGCAATTGTTATTAAATACAAGAGAGTTTGTACCATATACAACCATATAAGAAATACAACAAAGTGCAAAAATAATTTTAACATGTTGATCGGTGATGATGTTGATGATCAGAAAGAATGGAGAAGATCGGAGATAAATGTTTGTAGATCGGTGATGAATTTTTATAGCTCGATGAAATGGATCTTGGTGGATCAGTCATGGATCTTGATGGATGGGTGATGGAACATGATGAATCGGAAATGATGTCGAAAATCGGTGATGAAGGTTTTGTATAGAGCAGTGATAGATCTTGGTAGATCACTGAGGGATTTTGGTGGATGATGGTAATGATGAAAGTGATGGATGATGGTGGTGATGGAGTCAGTGTAGAGTGATGAGAGGAAGCGAGAGTTGGTGAGAGAGAGAACAGAGAACGGAAACAAGACAAAGAGGGGGAGAGCAAAGAGAGAGAGAGATGATTTATATAAAAAAAGGTTTTTTTTAATTTTTATTTATTTATTTTAAATATATATATATATATAATTATTATATAGGTGTATTCATCATACCAAGTTCAGTTCTAATATAACAAAATTGTTATTCATTAAGAAGTTTGGTAAATATGTCAGCTAATTGACGATGTGTAGGCACAAATTCAAGTGCAATGTCACCTTTGAGTACATGATCTCTAAGAAAATGATGCCTTATGTCAATATGTTTAGTGCATGAGTGTTGGATAGGATTTTTAGAAAGATTAATGGCACTTGTGTTATCACATTTTACAAGAATATGATCATAGTGAAGTCCAAAATCTTGAAGTTGTTGTTTCATCCAAAACAATTATGCACAACAACCAGCGGTGGCAATATATTCTGCATCAGCAGTTGACAAAGCTATTGAATTTTGTTTTTTACAAAACCATGATGTGAGAGAGTTTCCAAGAAAAGGACAAGTGCCACTAGTGCTTTTTCGGTCAAGTCTACATCCCGCAAAGTCAGCATTTGAGTAACCAAAAAGTTCAAAAGTGGTTCCCTTAGGATGCCATAATCCCAAATTTAGAGTGCCAACAAGATATTTGAAAATACGTTTGACTGCGGTGATATGTGACTCTTTCGGTGCGGATTGAAAATGTGCATACATACAAATACTAAACATTATATCAGACGTACTTGCAGTAAGATAGAGTAAGGAACCAATCATACCTCAATATTTTTTTTCATCGACAGGTTTACCTTACTCATCTTTGCAATTTTTATTAACGTGCTCATTGGAGTTACTGCAGGCTTTGATGATTCCATTTCAAACCTTTTGAGTAGATCCTTGATACATTTCGTTTGATTTAAATGGATCTCATCATTTGTTTGTTTAATTTGTAAACAAAGGAATATTTTTAGCAAACTCTTTGCACAAATTTTTACTAGTAGCATCGAAAATAATATCCTCAACATAATTTGAACAATTAGCATATCCTCATTTTTGGTTTTTATAAAAAATTTTGTATCAATTTTTCCTCTAGAAAAATGTTTGTCAAGTAGAAAATTATTTAATCTTTTATACCACGCTCTAGGAGCTTGTTTTAAATCATATAAAGCTTTTGAAAGTTTGAAAACATGATCTGGATATTTATAACTTTCAAAACCGGGAGGTTGTTCAACATAAACTTCCTCCGAAATGTACCCATTTAAGAAAACACTTTTAACATCCATTTGATAAAATTTAAAATCTTTAAAACATACAAAAGGAAGTAACATTCTAATCGCTTCAAGTCTAGCAATCAGTGCAAAAGTTTCATCAAAATCAATGCCATTTCCTTGATTATAGCCTTGGGCTACCAATCTAGCTTTATTTCTAGTAACAATTTCGGATTCATCTATTTTATTTTGAAAAACCCATTTTGTATCAATAACTGGATGATCCTTAGGTCGAAGGGACAAAAACCAAACTTTATTTCTTTCAAATTGATTTAATTCTTCTTGCATTGTTAAAAACCAATTTTTATCTTCTTCAGCTTCTAAAAACGATTTTGATTCAATTTGTGAAACAAATGCTAGGTTACCAGAAACATTTCTGATAGAGGAACGAATTTTTATACCTTCCGTTGCATCACCTTGTAGCACGTCCGTGAGGGACCCCGCTACAGTTCGGACTCGATTTGTGTCACGGTTCTAAATCTGAACCAAAGAGTCCAAATCCAGCAAATCGTTTTGAGAAAACAAATTTTGAAAGAAGTGCCAAACATGGGCTGCTTTGCCAGATACAGAGTCGCCACCTAAATATTTTATTTTGGGGGAATTTAGGAAACCCTGACTCGGTGCCAAAGGCCACGTGTCCGTCATCACCAAAGTTGCCTCGGCTCGACAACTTGGGTATGATTGGAGAAGGTCAGCTATGAGCACCCCCTCTCGCCCGATCAGTATTTTGCTAGTTTGATTATCGACAAAATTGCACTTTTGACTTCCTTGGCCAACATTTGTATCACCTCATTTGAATTTTGTGACACAGATAATGGTAATGAATCTCACCCTTTTCTATCTGCCGCAAGTGTTGTTCCATCGTTGGATCAAACTCGCCAATCATTTCAATTATGCTTAAAAAAAGTCCATTGCTCTCTTCATAAATCTTCTCATGGCTTCCACGAAAAGGCAAATTATTCTTGGCAAGTGTTTTCACAACTGCAATTATCATCAATAAAACCCGTCTCAAGTGCTCTTTTTCTTTGTTAACTTGTTCTTGTATACTTTTATCTATTGTTTGATGCTTTCCCAATCTTTCTTCCAACTCAATCCATTTGTTCATGCAAGTAATGTTCTCGTTACCACTTTCATAGACTTTAAGTCTCTCACCAATATTTCTCCAGTCTTTAAATCCTTCAGTAGCCAATTCAGTCTTATTTCCCTCTTGCTTAAATAACTTACAACAAAAGCAAAATACTCTATCCAAAAGTTTTGAGTATATCAACCATGTCCTATCAATTTTTTCTCCATTTGGTAAATGTCGAATGTAATGAACAGGTGAGAAATACCTATGCCTAGAAGAATCATCCTTAGGGAAGTTGAACTCACAATTTCTTCTCACAGGACCTCTTTCGACTAAAAAATCTCGTAAATTCTGGTCAATTATTTTCCAAGTCCCTGGATCATCTATATTTGAATGCTCACATTCCGTATTCATCTCATCTTCTTGATTGGCTTCTGCACTCCCAAATTCCCTATTTCCTTCTTCTTCCACCAAATTTTCATTCTCATTATCCACCAAATTTTCATTCTCGTTATTCACCAAAGTTTCAAATTCTTCACTATTCAAGTCTTAAACTGATTGTTCTGTTTGTTTGTCACTCATAAAGAATTTATCAATAGATTCTCTTTGACACTCGACTAATTTTTCAACACTTTGCTTCTTTTTCCTTTTTGTGAATCCAGATGGTTAATTTTTTAAGAGTCATGATGAGCTGAGATCAAAATATTGTTTTAGATCAAATCAAAACAAGAGCACCACCACTTAACAAAACACAAAACTTTTAAATTATGTGATGTGAACTATAAAAGTTAAACGAATTCTTCTTGAGGATGTAAATACCAATATTATAATAGCAATTAATTGGACAAAAGACAAGACAAATATTTAATTAATTGAATAGAAAAAAAAATATTTACCTGTGCTTACTGTGTTGAGATCAAAATATTTTTTTAAATCAAAATTCAAAACAAAAGCACCATCACTTAACAAAACACAAAACTTTTAAATTATGTGATGTGAACTATTAAACTTAAATAAATTTTTCTTGATGATGTAAATACCAATATTATAATAGCAATTAATTGTATAAAAGACAAGATAAATATTTAATTAATTGAATAGGAAAAAAAATATTTACCCATGCTTGTTGTGCTGAGATCAAAATATTTTTTTAAATCAAAATTCAAAACAAGAGTACCACCACTTAACAAAACACAAAGCTTTTAAATTATGTGATGTAAACTATTAAACTTAAATAAATTTTCCTTGATGATGTAAATACCAATATTATAATAGTAATTAATTGTGCAAAAAGACAAGATAAATATTTAATTAATTAAATAGAAATTTTTTTTTACCTATGCTTGTTGCTACTTCGTCTGGGCTGCTGGTGTGTGCTTCATCCTTGCTGGTGTGTGCTATCAAACAAATGTAGGGAAGGTTGGATTAAGAGATTATAGGGTTAGGAATTAGAAAAATGGGCCTTTCAGACTGTTGGGCTGGGCCTTAAACTGTTGGCCTTTTAATGGGTCAAAAAAATTAAGTTAGTTTGGGCATTTTTAAAAAAAAAAAATTTGGCTTAAAACACACCTAACATATTGTACTAACTTATAATAGAAGGGGCCCCCTATTTTGGGCCTATTTTGAGGGGCCCTAAGCCATGGCCGGGCCTGAATGTTTCCACATGCTAATATATATGATACAACTAATATTTGTGTAAAAAGTCTAATTGCTCCCGTGATGTATGCTATTTGTATTAAATGCATTATATATATATATATATATATATAATATTCTAATCACATATTTGCATACAAAGAAAAATCTCTTTAAATAATATTTATGAGAGATCTAAAAATATGTGTCTTCTTTAAATTAGTGTATATATTGTAGAGATTTTAAACTAAATATATCCTATCACTCCATATAAATTTTGTCAAAAGAAGATAACCCATCAATATCAAATTTGTCAAATTAATACAACTAATCAATATTAATTTCGTCAAAAGGTGAATAGTGACCGGCCGAACTTTTCAAAATCGTGAATAGTAATATTTTCAAAATATTTCCATTTAAATAATATTTATAACAAATATATCATACAAAGTATAGTTTTAACATATTTAATTTTGTGTCAAATAATAGAACATGTGCACTAAAAAATCCAAATATGTGTATTAAAATATCCAAATTTTCAAATAATATTTTAGACATTATCAAAATTAAGTAACATGATTAACAATCTCCCCATTTTTTATGATGGCAATACAAGTATGTTTTTGATGCAAAATTAAAATCAACAAAATATTTGATAACTCTGCAAGATATAATTAAATCACATGCATACACAAAATATTCTCTCCCTTTGACATCATCAAAATAAAATATCTGAGATGCCAAAATATAATAATGATCCTTAGGTCTTGTCGAGCGCACAAAATGTTGACAAACAAAAGATTTGAGCAGATATGCATCGAGTATTGGATCGATGGAGTGTATAATAAGTGACAAGGATGATAGGCAAAGAAACGAAATTATCAAGTGTTAGAGAAAAAAAATTGTTTTAGCTTCTTGTGTAATCATGTCATTTATTACCTTAGCCATCAATGGTTCGGACCTGTATAAGGTGCCTGTAATGCAGGCAAATGAGAGGTTACCAGTGGTGCAGACACATGCTATTCCTATAAATGGGGGTCCTAGTGTTATTGGTAATCGAAATGATATCGATGCTATTAAGCTCTTAGTACACAGGCAATGACTGTAGTTTCCAATATGGCGCAACGATTACAAATAAGAGTACAAGAAAATCAGCAATAGAGAGATGAGGTATGTTTGTTAAAACAACAACTGGTTAATACGTGTAAGGAGTAGAAAGAGCTAAAAAGGAAAAATGCACAGTTGGAGAATGGTTATAATGCCAAGACTCACAAAAGTTGAAAATAGAAAGAGGCATGTAAAAGAGGCTCATGAAAAATTGTTGAGAGAAGTGAAACGGAAAAAAATCTGTGAAGCCTTTTGAAAACTTGCACGTAATCGAGTAATATTTTCTCATTCTAAAATAAAATTGCAAGCATTTCTCCTCCCCTTTTTTAAAAAAAAAATTAAATTCTATATTTGCCAAAAAAAATTGGTGGTGCAGATAAGAAATAGTGCAGATAAAGAATATATATATATATACTCCCCCTAAAATTATGCACAGAATATACACATACTTTTTTTATATATAATAATTGTTAATCTCAAAATATATGAGTCTCCCCCTAAATTAATACACTAAAAATTACATAAATTTGAAGAAACAAATTACCAATCTATACTACCAAGGGCCATTAAGATCCGGCCATAAACAACTACACCAAGTGCACTAGCATAAAATGAGAAAATAAAAATAAAAACAATTTCTTCAGACAAGGTAAAAGCAACCATTATTAAATCCAAGAGAGTTTGGAACACATACAACAAGTAAAAAAATATAACACAGTGCAACAAGAATTTTAACATGTTGATCGGTGATAACCTTGATGAACGGAAGAAATTGAGACGATTGGGTAGATCAGTGACGAATTTGTGTAGATCGGCAATCGATCTTGATGGATCAGTCACGGATCTTGATGGATCGGTGATGGAACTTGATGAATTGGTGAAGATGGTGATGCAGATTTTGGGTGGAGAAGTGATGGAGTTTGGAAGATTAGTGAGGGATTTGGATGGATGGGGGTCAAAGCTTCCTCAAGAAGCCTTGAGCAAAGGGTGCAAAAAGAGGGGTCAAAGGTGGTCAAAGGTGCAAAATAGCCACACCTGTGCATGGAGGGACGGGTTTGTGCACTCCAGCTGGCACAGATGGCATGCACCATGCTTTAGGGATGCAAAAGGGTCATATCGGCCATGAAAGGAGGTCATCGGCAAAATGAATGGCCGGTCGGCACAATATATTGCCGACCTGCAATTTATACTGGCCGGTCGGATAAATAGAGTGCCTCTGGGTTGCTGATGAGGTCAAAAAGTTCCGGTGGATGTCTAGATTGAAGCCCCGGAAGTTATCTTTCCAATGGCGCAAACCTTGCATTAAAATTCCTCCTGTGGAAAAAGTTATGCCCATTTTGGTGAAGCCGCGCAGATTCAATCCAACCGGGATGATGCCCAACTTCAGCTGCTCATATCTCCCCCACCCGGAATTGGCTTTAAGAGATTCTTGAGTGCAAAATGAAGCCCCGGAAGTAAGCTTTCCGACGGTGGTGGCCCCATAGCTAAACTCCAAGTGTACAGGTAGATATGCCCAATTCAGCGAGGGCTGCTCGACTCTCTTCTACCCAGATTCATGCCAAACTTCTCCCAAACTAGTTTTCTCCTCTCCTTTCCTCTCTTCTTCAACTCCAAACCCCTAAACAAAGTGTTTTAAAGGATTTGCCTCTCTCCTTGCTGAAGAAACTGAACATTTGCCCTGCACACCTTTCTCCACCAAGTAAAACATCAGTGGTGCCCAAGTCTTAAGGGCGGTCAAAAATAGGGTGTCTACACACCTATGATAAGGTCTTTAGGGTGGCCATGAGCAAACTTTCATTCCTTCGGAAGATTTGATTCGCTTTCTAGATGAGCATATTCTTCTTGAAGATTCTGTTGCATCACCTATGATAAGGTCTTTAGGGTGGCCATGAGCAAACTTTCATTCCTTTGGAAGATTTGATTCGCTTTCTAGACAAGCATATTCTTCTTGAAGATTTTTCATTGAGATTTCTTCTTTTTGTTCATGAGATGGATTTTCTTCATTTGTTATGTAAATGCTCTCTATTATTGGATGTGTTTCTACAGTGTCATCACTTACAAGATTCTTGGAGACAACGTTGTTAGATTCATCAAAGGCAACATGTACAGATTCTTCAACAAGTAAAGTTCTTTTATTCAATATTCTATAAGCTTTACTAGAATTTGAATAGCCAACAAATATAGCTTCATCCGATTTAGTATCAAATTTTTCTAAGTTATCTTTATTGTTATTTAATACAAAACATTTACAACAAAAAGCACGCAAGTGGCTAATATTAGGCTTTCTACCTTTTCAAAGTTCATAAGGAGTTTTCTTAAGAATAAGTCTAATCATGGCACGGTTTACAACATAACATGCAGTGAAATTGACTTCATCCCAAAAATATCTTGCTAAATTATTCTCACAAAGCATAGTACAGACCATTTCTTCAAGAGTTCTATTTTTTCTTTTAACCACACCATTTTGTTGAGAAATTCTAGGGGTTGAGAAATTATAATCTATTCCTAAGTCATCACAAAATATAAAAAAAAATCATCATTTTCAAATTCTCTACCATGATCACTTCTAATACTACAAATATTAAGTTTTTTTTTTTTTCATTTTGAATTCTTTTACAAAGTCTTGAGAAATTATAAAAAAAAAAAACTTCGTTTTTTTGTGCTAAAAATAATACACATGTATATCTAGTATAATCATCAACACAAACAAGAGCTTACGATTTTCCTCCCAAACTTAATGTTCTAGATGGTCTGAATAAATCAATATGCAAGAGTTGAAGCGGTTTAGTAGTTGAAACAATATTTTTGGATTTAAAAGAAATTCTAATTTGTTTTCCAAATTGACATGCATCACAAAGTTTGTCTTTTCAAAAATATTTTTTGATAAACCAATGACTAACTCATTTTTTGAAAGTTTGGATATTAAATCAAAATGAGCATGTTCTAATCTTCTACGCCAAAGCCAGCCATTATCATTTATAGCAGATAAACATTTAATATTAAAATGAGAAGACAAATCATGCAAATCAAATACATATACATCCTCATATCTATGTCCTACAAATAATGTTTTATTATCTTTGGTGTTCTCAATTGTGCTGTGAGTTTTTTCAAAAATTACTCTATTACCTTTATCACATAATTGACTAATGCTAAGCAAGTTATGTTGTAAACTTTCAACAAGTAAAACATTTTCAATAATAGGAGAAGGATTTTTACTAATACTTCCTACACCAATGATTTTACTCTTGCTATTGTCGTCGAAAGTGATATATCCTCCATTATTTGGTTAGAGTGTGGTGAACATAGCTTTATTTCCGATCAAGTGTCTCGAACATGAACTATCGAGATACCATTTATCGTTACTAGATTTTGTCTTGAAACATACCTACAAACATTTGATTTTTCTATTGGTACCCATATTTTCTTGGGTCCATAAAAGTTAGAATTTGACACTCTTGAAATGTCCTTAGGGACCCATATCTTTTTTATTTTAGCAAAAGGATTTCTTTTAACAGGGCATAAAGATGAAATATGACCTTTTGTACCACAAAAATGACATGTAAGATGAGAGTGACTAGAAGATGCATACACAAAATCATTTTTGACTGTTTTTACTTTTGAAAAAGGTTTATATCCGATTCCGGCTCTATCAAAAGTACGATTTTGATTTTTAAGAATTTTATCTAAAATCTCTTTACCTTAAGTGAATTTTGAAAGATTATTTTTCAAGTCTTCAATATTTTCTTTCAAAACAATTTGCTCCTTTTTTAAATACTCATTTTCTTTTTGCAATACAACTAATTTTTTTCTCAGAAATTGAAGACTCTTTTCGAGTTAAAATCTCATTTTCCTTTTTCATTTTCATGGCTTCATTTTCTAAAGCATTTATCTTGAAAGTTAATGATTCATTTTCTTTTGATAAACTTGAAATCACTTTCTTTTGATAGTTACTTTTCAAACTAAGTTTCTTAAATTCAGCATATAATTCATCAAAAGTTGATTGTAATTCATCAAACGTAAAAAATTTGTCATTTACCTCATCTTCGTTTCCAAGTGCCATTAAGCATAGGTTAGCAACCTCATTTTTGCAAACTTCGGTTTCTGAGTCGCTTTCATCGTTATCTTCTCCCCATGCTGCAATCATGGCTTTCTTCTTGTCCTTCTTTAATTGTTTAAGTTTTTTATTTGTAGTGTCCATGTTTGTTGCATTCGTAGCAGGTAACTTTAGATTTTTTTTGATTTTCTTCCCTTTAAAAATCCCTGTTGTTGAAGTCTTTTCTGAAAAAATTTCACACGCCTTGTCTCTTTTTCACAAACCTTTTGAACTTCCTAGTAATGAATGTCATTTCCTCATCATCATCCGAATCATCTTCCTCATCTTCTTGATGTTTCGAGGTGGGTTTGAAGGCTATTCATTTCTTCTTGTTGTTGTCCTCCTCTTTATTTCCTTCTTGCATTATGAGCTCATAAGTTAAGAGAGATCTCATTAACTCATCTAAACTTAGCTTTGATAAATCCTTGGCTTCGGTAATGGCAATGACTTTTGTCTCCCAATCTTTTGGAAATGACTCAAGTACTTTTCTTACAATTTTAGCATTAGTATATATTTTCTTAAGAGAAGTTAAACCATTAATAATATCATTAAAGTGAGTAAACATTGAGGAACAGTTTTATCAAGTTTCATTTTAAAGAGTTCATAATTATGGACTAGCAAACTGACTCTAGATTCGTTAACTTGTTTGGTTCCCTTATGAGGCACTATAAGCTTATCCCAAATTTCTTTTATGGTTCTACATGTGAAGATTCTATTGAACTCGTTGGCATCTAAGGCGTAGTACAACATGTTTGTGGCTTTGACATTAATTTGGACCATTCTAGTATCTAATTCATTCCACTCATCTTCAGGTTTTGGTACCTTAAGGCCATCTACGGTTTTGGTAGGAATTTTTGGACCATTGCAAATAATTTTCCAGCATTCATAATCATTTGATTGAACATGTATAGTCATCCTAGTTTTCCAATAGATAAAATTTATACCGCTAAACAGTGGTGGCCTATTGGATGCTTATCCCTCAGGTAAGGAATAACTAGGGGTTGCGACGGTTAAGTCACACAAACTAAAGTCTAAGCTCTGATACCAATTATTATCCCAAGTAAGTAACCCAAGAGGGAGGGTGAATTGGGTTATTAAAAAATTTTACAATATTAAAAAATAATAAACTCAATATTCAGAATTTTAACAAATAAAAAAACAGAACAATAATTATCAATATAAAAGTAAGAGAGATCAGGAGAGAAAATTAAACACTGAGATTTATAGTGGTTCGGCACGCTGGACCTACGTCTACTCCCCAAGGAACCTCCTTGAGAATTTCTTTACTATTAAAATGAATCAGTACACCACCAAGGCTTCTCCAAGCTTATGGATTTTGCACAGGTCTTATTTTCATCTATTGAGCCTCACTCAACAATAAATTCATCACTCTTACAAAATTCCTTCACAAAATAATAAATAAGGATAAGAGGTACTTAACCCTCTTTTACAATAATTCTCTCACAAAAAGTAGATGCGAAAGTGTAAGAACAAATACTACACTTAAATCTGAAAATGAAAAAGGAGAATACAATACACTCAAAATTTTGGAACACACAAATTTTTCTCTTCAAGTTCTTAATTTTTCTCCACACACGCCACTTCTATTTATACCCAAAAATCTACGCGTTGGAGAGACAGACGCTCCTTCGAATCATGAAAAACCAACACAAAGCTCCATCATTATGGTGTTCCTTGAAGTCAAAAGCAATATAAAAATTGTGCCAACTTGCACCTTTTTCTTTTTCTTTTTGTAGGCAAATTCAAACCTACTTGCAACTCTTTCTTTTTCTTTTTGCAGACAAATTCAAACCAACTTCAAGGATAAAAATAATAAATCAATCTTCTCCTGCAATCACTACATTATATTATATTAATTTCAAAACTTTGACTAAATATAATATTTGATGCACCGCACTACCACCACTATTTATTAATCTTCAATATATTCAAAAGATGTTTCATATAAATCAACTATGTTTATAAAAGATATATTCAATATGATTGTAAAGTAAATTTGAATTTGGTGCAATATGTATCAAAATGATATAATACAAATTTACTCAAAAGAGACAATTACATCAAATTTGTCAAAAGATTAATAGTGATTAAAACATGAATAGTAAAATTTTCAAAATATTTTATTTAAATAATATTTATAACAAATGTATCATTAAGTATATATTTTAAACAGATAATATTTTGTGTCAAATAATATAAAATATGTATATTATTTACCTTTACTCAATTAATATATTAGACATCATCAAAATTAAACAACATGATTAACAAGGATAATCGTGGTTTTAAAAAGAAAAATGGACATCATCTCATGGAATCCAAGGGAAACATTGTGGAACATAACCCAAAGTTCAACAATAACTAAAGGAAGCATCTCAGAGAGAGCTCCAAGCAAAGTGATAGAAGTGGAGATAGTCAAAATTTTAATGGCAAGTGATTTGTGTGTGACAAAATGGGACATCATGCCAAGGATTGTAGCAAAAGAAAGACTCAAGGGAACTACAAGAAGAAACTTGCTCAAGCTCACCTAACTGAAGAAGAGGGTCTTCGTGCAATGGTTTCACACCTGAATGCATCTAGAGTCGTGTCTAAAGTGAATTTGGTGGATAACCCCAGAACTTGGTGGGTGGACATAGGCTCTACTCACCACATTTGTTCTGAGAAAAAGATGTTCTCATCTTATCATGCAGCAGAAGATGAAGAACAACTCTACATAGGGAATTTTTCGACTTCCAAAGTTGAGGGACAAGGGAACATGGTGTTAAAGATGACATCAGGCAAAGAACTCACTCCAAAAGATGTGTTGTATGCACCAAATATTCGAAAGAACCAAGCAGTGTTTAGAGATATTTTGTGTGAATTCTATTATCTTAGCTTACATAAATAGTTGAACAGTTCAAGGCATCATGTCTACTAATTAGTTAATAAGTCCGATAGTCTTTCACTGAGGAAAGTTTAAGGCCAAAAGCTACATATCCTAATGAAGGATATTTCCATTTTGTACTCTCTTTGTCAATGTATGCATTTCATTTGCATTGTGTTGTCAATTTCATTCACGTAGGGGATTGTTGAAAATTTTTAGAAATGAATGGGAATTAACTCCATTTGAATGAAAGGGATGCAACCCTTTATGGTGTCTTATCACATGAAATGGTGCGAACCCAAGAGTTATGACCCTTCTAAAGGTCTAGAATACTTCTATAAATACCATCCCCATGGCATTCATTTGAAAATAAGTTCTAGGATTCATACATTAGTCTAGTCAAGTATAAAAGAGAGTGCATAACACAAATTAGTTCGTTGTACACATAGAAAATTGTACAATTTCTGTGTGGGGTGATCATTGTATTTCGAAATTCCTTCTTTTTTTTTTTTTCTTTCATACATTGTTCATAAAGTAAAAATTTTGGTTCGTTGTACAATCAAAGAGAGTGCTACCTTTGCTTGTGGTAATTGTTGTATCCTCGAGACAAGATGTCAGTTGTTCTTGAGCACCATAGGAGATGACGAAATTATGTCTTAAAAACACAGTGTTCAAACACTGGTCTCAATTACAATCTTATATTTAATCTGCAGAAAATTCTGTAAGATTTAATTTTTGTTGTTTACTTTATTTTTTATTGGCTTTAATTAATTATTGCCGAAATTTATCTCCTACAATTTTAAGATAGAAATTTAATATGTTTATAGTTTTTTTTTTGTACAAATTCTATGATACAAATTTGTTTGTTTTCAGTTAAATTTATATATTTGCATTAAATTGATTTTCTGAAAAATATTTTCCTACAATTAGAATAAAATGATTATTCTTTTATATTTCGATACAATAATTTTTATTTCTTTTTGTAATATATTTTTTATTATTTTTTGAGTGAATCAAACATAAAATAAATATTTTTAAAAATTTGTTATATTATTTAATTTTATTTAATAGACTCAATAAAATATTATAGTAAAAAATCATATATTAGAATTCTCTTGTATATAATATATTGTAAGTTTTAATTTAATATTGAAGTTTTAATTATTTTATTGAAGTTTTAATTAAATTTTAATTATCATGTTTAGTGCTACTTCCTCCTCCCTGCTTCTGTTTCCTTTTGGTATCAGAGCCAAGTTTATGTTGATTCGTGTTGCTTATTGAAGTGCTATTTCTATTTAATCAATTTTGTTCCTTCCCTCTAGAATTGTTTGCAGTGCTCTTAATCTGTCAAAAACTTTATCTGTGCCTTTCCACTTTGTTTATAGCCACCCATCTTTCGTCCCAGGTCTTAGGTAAGTCCTTTGGTTAGGCAATGTTGGATACATAGGGGTTTTCCGGAATGGGTATGTGTGAACACATCGTATGTGAAAATAGGATAAGTTTAGACAATGTATTAAGCTCACTGTAAGCCATTTCCGGAAAAAGGAAAAAAGAGTCGATTATTTAAAAGTACCTCTTCTGTCAGCTCTAGGTCGATAACACTACCCTCTATACCTAGTCAAGGTCTAGTAATTAATGAAGAAGATGTAGAAATACAAAATGATAAAATTGATATAAGTTGGAATATACCACAATTACCAATTAAAGAAATATATAAAACTACTTTTATGCAGTCTACATTTCATGTAAATCTTCACGTCAAAACCTTAGAATAAGTTTATGCTTTGGAAAAACCTAGGGAAACATGTCAATTACTCGATACTAATACTATTAAACGTCATTTAAAAACTGGTCATAATTTTATTCACTTAGGATTAATTCAAGTTGGAATCAAACCATTAACTCAACAAGGTAAAAATACTTCTGTTTTATTATGTTTAAGAGATGCTCGTTTTCTTGATTATAATGATAGTTTAATGGGTATGATGGAAACTGGTCTCCACAGAGGACCCGTCCATTTTAATTGATTTCCTGATTTTATTCTTAGTCTTAGAGATCCATATATATTAGATGCTTTAACTTTGAATATTCAGTTAAATGGTTCTTTTACAAATATGAAAGAAAAAGTTCATAATATTGCATTAATTTATCGTGTTTATTACAAATATAATAAAACTAATTTAAATGTTCAAGCTTTACACAAAAGTCCAAAAGACAAAACTTTATTGATTCAAAGTAGTAGTAATGATACTAATATAAATATTCCTAAAATGATTGAATAGAAAGATATTACTCTCCCAGATTAATGGGTTACAGTCAATGAAAATTACAAACATAATCAAAAACAGTCTACTAGTCAAAATGTCTACGATATTCAACAATTTACTGATGGCTTAGTTAGAATTAAATTTAATAGATCTACTCAATCCTCTAGACATAGTACTTCTAGTATACTTACTGATACTGAAACAAAAGATGAAATATTTAACACACCATTATTTAGGAAAAACAGCCAAATTCATATTGGTCAAACTTCACATAGCAAAATGAAAGGAGTAGATGATTCTACAGCTTCCCAGATTAGTGAACCTGTCTATTCAAGCTATACTTATCTTCCTGAAGAGGACACTGTCTCTCAGGATTCACCAACACAAACTGACTTTGAAGTCATACCTCCAATAAACCCCCAATTATTAACTATTAGTAAACCTTTTGTTCCTGACTTAGATAAATTACATACTGAATTTAAATCTAAAAATAATAAAGTCAAACGTCAAGCTTACAAACTTAAATATGACCCTAATCAACAATCCAAAATTACACGCAAATGGTATAAGTTTATGACTGAACATAGTATAGAAGTTCCTTTCTTTGAATACTTACATAATTATTACAAAAAAGTTAATACAATTACCAAAACCAAATGGAAAACTTCTTCTAATACTACTGTTACTTCTAGTCATCCTCCTCTGGCTACCATAATTATAGAACACCAAGGTTCTATTATAAATGCTTCTCCATTTAAGTTAGCTGGTAATGACACTGAAATAAAGAAAATTATTGAACAAAACAATTATACTAATCAATGTTTAAAAACAATTGGTAAACAATTAGATAAAATAGAAACTAATTTAGATGAATATACGCCTGGCCATTCCTCCAAACAACCTTTAGACGAACCTTTAATTAATTTACCTAGTCAACATTCCAAAAGAGATAGTCTGGTTACTCAGGATATTTCTACCGTTAAAATCATAGAACAATTATTCACTAAGTTAACCTCTCCTTCAAATGAAAAAGCCGCATCTCCTTCAACTGAAAAAAGGTCTTACTGTATTAAACCAACAACCTACTCTCGATATTATTTCTCATCAATCAAACACCGACACATCTGACAATGAAATTAATCTATTAGCTCAGCAATTTCAATCTTCTAATATTAATTGAATTACTTATCCTAAAGTAAATCCTACAACTCTTACAAAAAATTGGTACTCTCGACCTACTCCCCTGATCTTCAATATGAAGAAACCAATCTTAATAATCAATTTTCTGTTTCTGCTAAAAAATTATATGAATGGAATATAGATAGTCTTAGTGAAGACCAAATCCTTCAAAAATTAAACCATTTATCCATGGTTGCCAATAGTTATCTTAGTAATTACCCAGATTATACTCAACCTGAAATTGTTTCATTAATAACCTTTGGTTTTACTGGTATGTTAAAATCTTGGTGGGAAAAATATCTCACTGAAGATCAAAGAGAATCTATTTTACATGAAAGTCAAAAAGATGAAAATGATTTACCCATATTTGACGAAACAATTGGCTATTATAAACCTGATGGTATCAATACCCTAATTTATACTATAGTTAGACATTTTATTGGCACGCCTACTAATATCTATTCTAGAATACATGATCAACTGAGTAACCTTACTTGTCCAACATTAAGTGATTTCTGATGGTATAAAGATGTTTTTACATCCAGAGTAATGCTACGCGAAGATTGTACTAAATCATTTTGGAAAGAAAAATTTATTAATGGTCTACCTAGTCTTTTTGCTTATAAGATTAGAGATGTTCTTAGCCAACCTACTAGAATAATTAAATATGATAATTTAACCTATGGTGATATAATCAGTACTATCCAAAAAGAAGGATTAAAAATGTGTATTGATCTAAAACTTAATCAAAAAGCTGCTAAAGATAAACATAAAGCTAAATATGAACTAGGCAATTTCTGTGAACAATATGGCCTACCTCCTGTAGCACTCTCTAAGAGAAAGTCCCAAAGAAATAAACAATTTTCTAAAAAATCAAGGCATAAATATCGCAAGAGATACTCTAATTACAAGTCCCTTGATAAGTATTATAATAAACCAAAATCTCATCATAAATCTAAATCCTTTAAAAAATCAAAATCTAAGTTTTCTTCCAACTCTCCTTCTAATATTAAAGACATTACCTGTTTTAATTGCTGGAAAAAGGGTCATTATTCCAATTAGTGTAAAGAAAAACAAAAATTGAAAGGTAAAGTTAATCAACTCTAAATAAATGATGAATCTAAAAATCAATTATTTGAAATTTTCCAATTAAATCAATCTCCTAGTAACTCCTCCGCTGACCTACCCAACTCAAATACCTCCTCTGATTACCATTCGCCTACTGATACTTCTGATAATAATATTGAATTAGGATGTAATGATATTTGTTGTAAACCTATTAAACAAATCACTGTCCTTACTAAACAACATCAAGAAGAAACTGCTCTTATTGAATTAATTAGTAAATTAGATGATCCTGAATTGAAACAAAAATAAACTGACAAATTAAAATCATTACTAATTAACAAAGATACTAAACCACAACATGACAAACCAATTATTAGCTTAACAAAAACTTTAGAAAGATTTAAAAATAAACAAAAAGAAGTCACTCTTCAAGATCTGCAACAAGAAATTAATCAGATTAAACATCTCATCGAAGATTTACAAAATAAAGATAAAATTTTAGAAGAAGAAATATCTATACTAAAAATTAAAAAAAGTTTAGACAACTTTCAATAGAATGATGCCATCTCTTCTAATGAATCTGAAGGTACTAATGAAGATACTAATCTAGATAATATTCTGTTTGATAATCGATCAAATCCATCTGATAATCTTGAAAATAAAAGATTAAATCTTATTAATAAAATTAATATTAAAAAATGGCATTCAAAAATCAAATTGGTTGTCAATAATTTTGAATTAGAAGTTATCGCATTAATAGATACTGGTGCTGATCTTAATTGTATTCAAGAAGGCCTACTCCCTACAAAATATTATCATAAAATGTAACGCCCTCAAAATAATAACATAAAACCCGTCAATATAGACATGCATTGGTTTACAAAAGTTCCACATTTTCCCATTCATCGGAGTTTCATTACAAAAAAGTATTACATGTTAACGACAAAAACAAATGCCCTAAAGGCTTACAGCTTTCCAAGTTAACACTTGGTTACAACAAAAGAGTACTAACTCATTTACACATTAAGCCCTTGGCTTGAATTTACATGTAATACATAAAAAATAAAACGACAAAAGTATGTCCGCCTCTAGCCTCCCAAGCTATGTCATTGGAGATGGCATGCTACCTGTACCTGAAAATGATATTCCCATATAGGGTGAGCCACAGCCCAGTAGAAATACACTAAACCAAATATGAACAATGACTAAAAGATTAGCAGTTGATAGATGGCCAACACTGATACTTTCTCTTATCACACTTTACAGTTTCTTGACATGCAAGTCCATGTTACAATTCATTTTCCAGTTCCTTTCAATTCTCAATTTTACAACCATGGCTCAGAACCTGGCCAGACAATTCGTATGAGACAGTGACTCATATCAAACACTTCCCATTTCATATTAGATAAGCATACTAGCTATATCACACAACAACAGATAAGCATACAAGCTATATCATCACTTCCACAGATATGCATATGAGCACTATCACACTTCCAATGACAAGCATATGAGCTCTGTCAATACATCACTAGATAAGCATATGAGCTCTATCTACGGAGTCCATCCCCTATCTCCTCCCAACAACATCCGGCTTAGAGGTCCATCCCCTATCTTCCCTTAAACCGCGGAGTACATCCCCTATCTCCTCCAACACAACACAATGCATATAAACAACAATTATACACATCATCACACAATACATAAATCTAATGTATTCTTTCAATTGTCAATCTCATTGACACATTCCAGTGATTAGTTTCAGTTTGCCTAATCATCATGCGTTGTCTACAACAATCAAGACTATCCTCCACCGATAGCCCAAAGCAGTTATTTCTATACAGAAAATAAAAGCGACAATGGATATATAATAAACATTCTAACTAGGTGAGTGATAAATAATCCAACTACACCCTTTTATCCCATGACTTCCCAAATCAATTTCTCATTTCTCATTTCTCATAATTAATTATGCAAATTAATTAACCAATGTAATTAGGGCATTTTCCATAATTTACATTACAACCCTTAGGTTCCATTTTCATTAATGTTTCAACATTAATTCCACTTTCCCATGCCAAACATGCATCTAGGTTTCATATAAATAAAAACCCCACTTTTGTAAAATTACACAAAAGCCCCAAACTTTCACCAAATTACCAAACCAACCCCAACATCTCAAAATACTAAAATTTAAAGACAAAACTCATAGAAAGGAGTAGGATATCCCTACCTCGAAGTTTGAGCTCCAATGGAGATGAAGACAAAAATCAAAATGCTCCAAAGACCAAGATTCTCGGGTGAAAACGACGCCCTCGACGATCAACACAACTTTTACAAAGGCCAAAGGTGAGGAACTCACCCTAGCTAGATCAAAATCTAGAGAGAATGCAAGATTTTAGAGAGAGGAGCTCTCAAAAATGGCTTTTAGAAAAAGTAGGAGAGAGAAAGAAAAGCAAAAAGTGATTTAAAATCACCCAGCGGATAACTCATATACGCACGACCCGCTCGAGCAGAGAACACAACGCTCGAGCGCCAAGAACAAAAATCTGGACACGCTCGAGCGCAATAAGGCCCGCTCGAGCGCCAAGACACAAGAATAAAGTACATCCGCTCGAGCGCGAAAACCAGTCCGCTCGAGCGTGGATTTCCCCCTCCCAGAACTTATACTCTGGAAGTACTACCCGCTCGAGCGTCAACCGACCCGCTCGGTACTACCCGCTCGAGCGCCAACAAACCCGCTTGAGCGTCACTGCTCGAGCGTGAGCGCCACCGCTCGAGCGCAAAAATCACATCTGCAGAAGTTTTGCAGAGACACGAAATACTGGGAGCGTGCAATCTCCGCTCGAGCGCCAGAACGCCCGCCCGAGCGCTAGACTAGAAACCAAACTCCGCTCGAGCGCAGAACTACCCGCTCGAGCGCGACACCAAAATCCTGGGCAACAAGGATATAGACCAAGGCTTAACTCACCTGTCCAACACAAGCCCATAAACATCCTTAAACTCAATCAAGTGGAATTAAAGGACACAACAAGATAGATACCACTACCAACTTCACGGAACCGAGTCCGGAATACAACAGGACAGTAAAGGGATAACCGGGATCGCTATAACCTCCCCCCCTTAAAGAATTTCGTCCCCGAAATTAAACACAAGTTTTCAAAAAAAAACAGGTTTTCTCCATTTTCAACAATATTATAACATAATGTTAAACAACCCGACCCACTCCCGGTCGATTCCATCTCTTTTCAAGAGGCATTTCACAACAAATATTACAAGTGCATTATCAACATGCAATTTTCTTCCATTTCCAACCATTTCCAACATGCATGGTTCACAGTTCATATCATAATCAATATACATGATACAACTCCAGTTCTACAATATAGCCAACATATGCAATATCATAATCAACTCCCATATTAAGGTCAGTTCTACAACACACTTTCATTAAATCAAAACATTACCAATGTTTTATAACTTAAGACATATTTAAAGCTCTTAAGTCCAACAATATTATAGAATTTCATTACAAAATTTCTCATCAATAAACAAGTCCGGATATTTTTCGCGGACCTCCAACTCACGTTCCCAAGTGGCTTCCTCCACTCCGTGATGTTTCCACAAAACCTTTACCAAAGGGATGGTCTTGCGACGCAGGATTTGATCCCGCCTATCCAAGACCCGAACTGGTCTCTCCTCATACGAGGCATCCTCATCTACCTCTAAGTCGGTCCAATCTAACACATGTGATGGGTCCGGCTCATACTTCCGAAGCATACTCACATGAAACACATCATGAACTCCGGACAACTGCGGCGGCAATGCTAAACGATAATCAACCTCGCCAATCCTCTCAAGGATCTCAAAAGGCCCAATAAACCGAGGGGACAACTTCCCGCTCGTCCCGAACCTCATCAAACCTCGCCTAGGTGATATCTTCAAAAAGACATGATCACCTATCCCAAACGCCAAAGGCCTCCTCCTACGGTCAGCATAAGATTTCTGACGACTCTGGGCTGTAACAAGCCTCCTACGAATAAGTTCAACTTTCTCCGTCGTCTCCCTAACCAACTCCGGACCCAACAAAGGTGCATCACCCACCTCGGCCTAACAAACTGGAGACCAACACAGTTAGCCATACAAGGCCTCAAACGGTGCCATGCCGATACTAGACTGAAAACTGCTGTTATAGGCAAACTCTACCAATGGCAAGTGCCTCTCCCACGTCCCACTAAAGTCAAGGACACAACCTCGAAGCATATCCTCAAGGATCTGAATAGTACGCTTGGACTGCCCGTCAGTCTGCGGATGGTAAGCCGTACTAAAGGTCAACTTAGTGCCCAAGGCACTCTACAAACTTTGCCACAACCTGGCAGTAAAACGAGGGTCTCTATCTGAGACGATCGTCACTGGGACCCCGTGCAATCTCACTATGTCCTGAATATACAAGTCGGCAAGATGATCTACCGAATCTCTCACGCGCATGGGAATAAAGTGCGCCGACTTAGTCAACCGGTCTACAACCACCCAAATAGCATCACTACCCCGCTGAGTCCTCGGAAGACCTACAATGAAGCCCATAGTGACATGCTCCCACTTCCACTCGGCAATAGGCAAAGGTTGCAACAAACCTGCTAGCCTCTGATGCTCGACCTTCACTTGCTGGCAAGTAAGGCACTTCGATACGAAAACAGCCACATCTCTCTTCATACCCCGCCACCAAAATTGGCGACCCAAATTCCGATACATCTTAGTGCCTCCCGGGTGCACCGCAAGACGTGAATGGTGAAACTCTCGGAGTACTTCCTCTCGGCAAGACTCCGGCACAAACAAACGGTGGATGAGCGATGATAAGAAATTAATTCATTAAGAAGCAATTAGAATGGACACCAATTGAGATAAAATAAGAGAGCCGTTTGAGACAATATAATCATGTGTACCATAGGTCAATCAACGTGCATGTAAGGAGTAATTTGATCGACATAAAGAATTGTAACATAAATAGAAGAAAGGTCAGGGAGAAAATGAGTTGAGGTGACAAGAAATCAAATGAGGATGTTGATTAGATGTGTGGCAAAATTGGGACAGACAGGACAAGTAATAAATGAATTCGTAAGATGGTAAAGGTAGCTTCTACTAAAGACAATGAGAGAATATCGATTAAGATAATTTGTTCATGTACAACAGAAACCAATAAGTGTACCAAATAGGAAGAACGACATTTTCCATATTGTGGGTAATGCTGGTGGATGAGAAAAACAAAAATTAATGCGAATTGAAATAACAAAGAAAAACATGTTAATGTGGTTTAATTGCAAATGGATTGAAATAACACAGAAAAACATGTTAACATGTGGTTTAATTGCAATTGTGGACATTCATCAAGTGAAATGACAAAACAGGATCCATGGACCATGTAGCCTGGGACAATGCTTAATTGAGTTAAGTTGAAGTTGAGTAGTTGTGAGAATCCAAGCAAGTTTCTCTTAGTAACTTCCAAAATCCCCCTTTTACTTTTGGTGATAGGATTGTAATTCCCAAAAACTTGCTCAATCAGCAATGCAAACAAGCATGCTCAATATCCCAACAATATTTAGCACAATGCAAACAAATTACAAATAAGGGACACATAACTTTTAGCAAAACTAGAACATGAGGTACTCAAATATGAATTCTTTTATAGTAAAAAAATAATAATTTTAATAAACAGTAATTTTCAGAAGTTGCCAAGCTTCTTCACAAGTTGCCAATAATTGATTTTCCATGCTTTCTGAAATTTTTAGGAGATGCATATTTGCTTTCAAATATGACTTTAAGTTTCCACCTTTTCCATCTCATACGTAGTGCATTCAAACCCTATAATTTAGTTTTGGTTAGAAATCACTCATCAAACAAAATAAATAAATAAATAATCAGTGGATTGACATTTCTGCAGAGTCATCAACTTTCTCCAGAATTTGATGAAGGAAAAACTATAGACTTGTATTTTGTTGCACTCAGCTAACAATAGTGAGCATTTTTTTCTTTTACTTTGAAAAAGAAAAGTTACCAGACAGTGATCTCACCCATTTTAAAATCATCAATCTTGACAGTGTTCGGATGTTACGAGTTACAACTACTCAAATGAACCAAATTAGAAAGAAGCAACATAGACACAAGTTATTCTAGCAAGCAAATACAGGACAATTAGGAGATTGCTACTGCCCAAAAAACAGGAAGACCAGTAATCAGAGTTAACCTATAGTATCAGAAAGTAACCAAAACTAATAAAGATCAAATATTAGCCAAGAAAAGGAAAGAAGGTAAGAATCCAGTACCATACCTTTCTGATACATTCTCAGTCGTGTTTTTCTTCGCTGAGACTGTTTTAGCCGAAGAGTGTGGCTGAACATTCCCAAAATCATCAGCCATAGGCAGAATAAATGATGACAACAATGGATCCGGTGCCGCGTTGGTTGAAGTAACTATACAGGAAGACCCTCCAAAAAGGGACTGCAGATTTCCTTCCCTCAATTCCCTCCTCAACAAAGAAAGCGTCGAATGGGATCCACCTTTACGAAATTTCCTCTTGCGTTGCATGTAAATTCTAGTCAAGGATTCCAGAGCACATAGTTATAGCCTCAATAAGGTCAGGTTTTTAAACAAACAAACAAACAAAAAACTATCATAGAGATGATGGCATGCCTAGATGTGCCGTTAAAATTGATATTACGAAGGCCTATGATTCAGTTGATTGGAAATTTTTTGTTTGATACACTGGTTGCCATGGGCTTTCCTGAGCTGTTAATGGATTGGATTAGAAAGTGTGTCTACTTCAATGTTTTCCATTGTGACCAATAATGATTTAGAGGGATATTTTCCAGGGGCTAGGGGTCTAATAAGACAAGGAAATCCCATTTCCCCTTATCTGTTTTTGGTAGTTACGGAAGCTTTCTCTTCTTTATTGAAGTGGAACATTAGAACTAGTAGTTTCACCTTTAATTCTAACTGTCAAATGCTTAAAATATCTCATTTGGCTTTCGTTGATGATTTATTCATCCTTTGTGGTGCTGGTGCAGATGAGAATTCTTTTCAATTAATCCAAAATACTTTGCAGGAATTTTTCTATATCTCAAGGTTGAAGCCTAACCTCCAAAAGTCAACTATCCTTTTTGTTGGGGTTTCTAAGGCTATGAAGGATAGTTTAAAATCCATCTTGCCATTTCCTGAGGGGCATTTCCCTATTTAAGTATTTGGTAGTCCCCCTCTATATCTCTAAAAGGTTTACTTCCCAGGACTGCGAATTCTTGAAGTCCAAAATATTGGATACAGTTCGAAGTTGGACCACTAAATCCCTATCATATAGGGGTAGAGTGCAACTTGTAATCTCAGTATTATCCAGCATTTGAGTATATTGGAGTTCTATATTAGTACAGACAAAATTTTGAAGAATTTTTTTGTGGACAGGGAGAGCCCTTAAGCTAAAGCGGCCTTGGGATTCAGAAACTTGACAGAATGGAATAAGGCCACTATGCTAAGAAATTTGTGGGCTTTGAGCGAGGAAATTGATTCTTTGTGGGTTAAGTGGGTTCATACTTACGTGATTAAGAATCCCCCTTTTACTTTTGGTGATAGGATTGTAATTCCCAAAAACTTGCTCAATCAGCAATGCAAACAAGCATGCTCAATATCCCAACAATATTTAGCACAATGCAAACAAATTACAAATAAGGGACACATAACTTTTAGCAAAACTAGAACATGAGGTACTCAAATATGAATTCTTTTATAGTAAAAAAATAATAATTTTAATAAACAGTAATTTTCAGAAGTTGCCAAGCTTCTTCACAAGTTGCCAATAATTGATTTTCCATGCTTTCTGAAATTTTTAGGAGATGCATATTTGCTTTCAAATATGACTTTAAGTTTCCACCTTTTCCATCTCATACGTAGTGCATTCAAACCCTATAATTTAGTTTTGGTTAGAAATCACTCATCAAACAAAATAAATAAATAAATAATCAGTGGATTGACATTTCTGCAGAGTCATCAACTTTCTCCTGAATTTGATGAAGGAAAAACTATAGACTTGTATTTTGTTGCACTCGGCTAACAATAGTGAGCATTTTTTTCTTTTACTTTGAAAAAGAAAAGTTACCAGACAGTGATCTCACCCATTTTAAAATCATCAATCTTGACAGTGTTCGGATGTTACGAGTTACAACTACTCAAATGAACCAAATTAGAAAGAAGCAACATAGACACAAGTTATTCTAGCAAGCAAATACAGGACAATTAGGAGATTGCTACTGCCCAAAAAACAGGAAGACCAGTAATCAGAGTTAACCTATAGTATCAGAAAGTAACCAAAACTAATAAAGATCAAATATTAGCCAAGAAAAGGAAAGAAGGTAAGAATCCAGTACCATACCTTTCTGATACATTCTCAGTCGTGTTTTTCTTCGCTGAGACTGTTTTAGCCGAAGAGTGTGGCTGAACATTCCCAAAATCATCAGCCATAGGCAGAATAAATGATGACAACAATGGATCCGGTGCCGCGTTGGTTGAAGTAACTATACAGGAAGACCCTCCAAAAAGGGACTGCAGATTTCCTTCCCTCAATTCCCTCCTCAACAAAGAAAGCGTCGAATGGGATCCACCTTTACGAAATTTCCTCTTGCGTTGCATGTAAATTCTAGTCAAGGATTCCAGAGCACATAGTTATAGCCTCAATAAGGTCAGGTTTTTAAACAAACAAACAAACAAAAAACTATCATAGAGATGATGGCATGCCTAGATGTGCCGTTAAAATTGATATTACGAAGGCCTATGATTCAGTTGATTGGAAATTTTTTGTTTGATACACTGGTTGCCATGGGCTTTCCTGAGCTGTTAATGGATTGGATTAGAAAGTGTGTCTACTTCAATGTTTTCCATTGTGACCAATAATGATTTAGAGGGATATTTTCCAGGGGCTAGGGGTCTAATAAGACAAGGAAATCCCATTTCCCCTTATCTGTTTTTGGTAGTTACGGAAGCTTTCTCTTCTTTATTGAAGTGGAACATTAGAACTAGTAGGTTCACCTTTAATTCTAAGTGTCAAATGCTTAAAATATCTCATTTGGCTTTCGTTGATGATTTATTCATCCTTTGTGGTGCTGGTGCAGATGAGAATTCTTTTCAATTAATCCAAAATACTTTGCAGGAATTTTTCTATATCTCAAGGTTGAAGCCTAACCTCCAAAAGTCAACTATCCTTTTTGTTGGGGTTTCTAAGGCTATGAAGGATAGTTTAAAATCCATCTTGCCAATTCCTGAGGGGCATTTCCCTATTTAAGTATTTGGTAGTCCCCCTCTATATCTCTAAAAGGTTTACTTCCCAGGACTGCGAATTCTTGAAGTCCAAAATATTGGATACAGTTCGAAGTTGGACCACTAAATCCCTATCATATAGGGGTAGAGTGCAACTTGTAATCTCAGTATTATCCAGCATTTGAGTATATTGGAGTTCTATATTAGTACAGACAAAATTTTGAAGAATTTTTTTGTGGACAGGGAGAGCCCTTAAGCTAAAGCGGCCTTGGGATTCAGAAACTTGACAGAATGGAATAAGGCCACTATGCTAAGAAATTTGTGGGCTTTGAGCGAGGAAATTGATTCTTTGTGGGTTAAGTGGGTTCATACTTACGTGATTAAGAATAAGAGTTTATGGCATATGACTCTTCCTATTGAGGCATCCAGTATTGTAAAGGAAAAAATTTAAGCAAGAGCTGTGGGGCAGGCCTTTGATCATGTCATCGGTGATGGGATTTCTACATTTCTGTGGTTTGATAATTGGCATTGCCTAAATCATTCGAATAAGAAATATGGTGAAAGGGTTGCTTTTCATATGGGCAGAGTCGCAGATGGCAGAGTTTCCTCTCTCATTAGTTTGGGCAATTGGAAGTGCCTAGAGGTAGAAAAGATGGTACTGCTAATATTGAAGCTAATAACCCTGCTACCTTCCTACCGAATCCTAATAGAACTAACTCTGTGGTCCGGCTACCTTCTAGTAATCGTGAACATACTGTGGCTTCAGCTTGGCAAGCAATTCGAACTATGTTCCCTGTTGTCCCTTGGTACAAAGTGGTGTGGTTCCCTCATAATGTTCCTAAGTTGAGCTTTGTGCAATGGGTTGCGGTTCAGAAAGGATTAGCCACAATGGATAGGCTATTGAAATGGGTAATAGTTTCTGAAAACAAGTATATTTTCTGCAATGGGTTTGGAGAAACTCAAGATCATCTATATTTTTGTTGTGATTTTTCAGCATATATTTTGACAGCTATCTTGAGAAGAATTTTTTTTGGAAGAAAAATGCTGAATTTTGATGAAGAACTAGGCTGGGCAGCTAAAAATTGTGGAGGCAAGGCTATTACAACTTATGTATACCGATCGGCTCTTGCTACTACTATGGATCATGTTTGGAAAGAAAGGAATAGTAGAATATTCAGGAAGATAGCTTTGCCTATTCATGTGGTTTTGGATGGGCTAGTGGGTGATATTAGGCCTAAGCTTAGCCCATTAAGGAATGTGAAATTCTGTGCTAGTGCTAGAAAAATGTGTTATAATTGGGGCATCTCTTCTATGATATTCAGTCACTGAGTGCTGTGAATTACTTGCTTTGGATGAAGGGTGGAAATTTGTTTTCTCACTTGGCTTTGGTGCTTTTGTTTCTATGGGGTATGCCCTTGGTTTGATTGTAGCTGCTGCTTTTGTCTTAATGCAAAGCAAAATCTTTCACAAACACACAAAACGAAAAAAGCCCATATGTTAGAGAAGAAGTTGTTTGGTTAAGATCATCTTTGTCAACCTTTTTTTTTTCTATTTTTTCTTATATTTCTTGTAGTTACCCCTTTTGCATTACATACCTCTTCTTTTCTTTTTTTTTAACATATTGGGAATCCAACTCTCTCTCTCTCTCTCTCT
>NW_021026395.1:54538-81599 GCF_004153795.1 Camellia sinensis | reverse complement strand
GGAGGGAAGGGAGTGGATGTAGAAGAAAGGAGGAAGAAGAGAAGAGAAAATAAAATGAAATGTAAAATTTTCATTATTTTGTAATTTTGTTTATTCAATTTTCACGCCTAGTGGAAGTAACAAAAATATTGCCATTTTTTTTTTTGTAAATATTTACTCCAGATCTTTTTTGGTATTGTACAGATCCAACAAAAGGACCTAAAGCCATGCTTATTGGTGGATTATGCAAATTGGGATTAAGATTATAGTAATATTGTCAGTGATAAAAGTAGAACTTTGAAATAAAAGGAACATTAAACAGTGATGCGTACATCCATGTTGAGGGAGAATTTAAAAAATAAAAAATAAAAAGAAGAAAAAGGATTTGGAGTAAATATTTACAAAAAAAAAAAGGCAAATATTTTTGTTACTTCCACTAGGCGTGAAAATTGAATAAACAAAATTACAAAATAATGAAAATTTTACATTTCATTTTATTTTCTCTTCTCTTCTTCCTGCTTTCTTCTACATCCACTCCCTTCCCTACCTCTGCAACTTGCTGACCATTATCACCACCGCCCCTCCGCAATCACACCATCCCCCTCTCACTGCCCCCATCCACAACCACCAAATTATGATTCTCGAGTATTAACACAATTACATACACTCATTAATTAATCATAGTTTAACATCTAACATTGGAACACCCATGCATCCACTAATGTAACAAGCACTTGAAACCAATTTTTATCATTTAAAAAAAAAAAAAAATACTTAAACATGTTTAAAACATCCACAGTGGTACTACAAAGAGTGAATTAGATACAAGAAGTGAACACAAATTTTGAATACAAAAGATCCAGACTTCACTTAGTTTTCATCATATAAAATACACTACGATTCAATATTTAACACAAGTACTGTAGTTCTCTAAGAGTGAATTGAACATAAGAGAACACAAACTTTGAATATGGAAACCAGAGAATACAACTCTATTAGAGCACCCATAGACAAATTTTGATACATATCTCACTTTTATAACTTTTTGTCATATAACACACTTTAACAAATATTTTTTAACACATACGATGTGAATGGTCTAAGAATGAATTAAATACAAAATACAACACTCGAGCGGGTCCAGTTTTGTGTGTTTGACGCTCGAGCGGGATAGTCGTATATCAGATGGCAGCTGGGTGATTTTGAATCACTTTTCACATTTCCTTTCTCTCTCTTACTTTTCTAAACTCTCTTTTGAGAGCTCCTCTCTCTAGAATATACCTTCTCTCTAGGGATTGATCTAGCTTGAGTGATCTACTCCCTTAGTGTCTTTGCAAAGAGTGTAGAGCTTGGCTTGGGCTTCCTATCAATCCGAAAATCTTTGGTTTTGGAGCATTTCGAGATTTCTTCATCATCTCCTTTGAGTTTCATCTCTTGAGGTAGGGATAACTACTTATTTTTATGAGCTTTAACCTAAATGTTGATTTTTTTGTATAAATGGTTTGATTTGGGAAGTTAGGGTTTGAGATGTGTAATATTGGAAAGAGGGGTTTTATTCTTTTAATTCAAACATTTGTGTTTTGGGTCTAAAAAGGAGGTTATTAAGGTTGTTGATAATATTTGGACCTTTAGGTCAATGTTGGGAAAATGGAAAAATTGCCATGTTTGGGTATATTTGGGTCATTAGTGTAATTAATGACATTTATTATGAAAATATGAAATTGAGTGGGAATAATGAAATTGGCTCATTATGAGGTAGAATGGTGGAGTTGGATTTATTAATCGCTCACTTATGAAATTGTTGTCAAATTACCTGTTGATGCATTTATTATCTGTTTAGAAATAAATTGTTTTGGGCTATCGGTGGAGGATAGTGTTGATTGTTGTAGACAATGCACGATGATTAGGCGAATTAAAACTAATCAATGGAATATGTCATTGAATATGATGGTTGGCATAATACATTAAATTTATGTATTGATTGATTATATATATGATATGTGTTTATATACATTGTGTTGTGTGGGAAGAGATAGGGGATGTACTCCACGATTTAGGAGGGAGATAGCGGATGGACTCCTAAACCGGATGTTATTTGGAAGGAGATAGGGGATGGACTCCATTGATACAGCAAATATGTGTATCTATTGAAGTGTTAATACAACAAGTATGTGTATCTATTGTGAAGTATGAAAGTGTTTAAATGTGTTATTAATACAACAAATATGTGTATCTATTGTGAATTATGGAAGTATTGTTGATGTGAGTTGTGGTCTCATGGAAATTGTTTGGCCAGGTTCTGAGCCATGTCTATGAATTGAAAATCGGTTAAGTAAAAGAAAGAGGAATGAAACATGGACATATTTGTCATGTAATTGAACTGAGTTATGAATTGATTTATGTGGGTTAAACATTTATCAAATGCTAATGTTTTAGTTTTTGCTCATATTATGTTTAGCATATCTCTACTGGGCGTTGGCTCACCCTATATAGGACATCATTTTCAGGTACAGGTATTATGCCACCTCCAAGGACGTAGCTTGGAAGGCTTGAGGCTGTTAGACTCTTTTTGTTGTTTTTGTTGTATTACATGTATATTAAGCCAAAGGTTTATTTGTGTAGAGCTAGTACTCTCTCCTTTTTGTAACCAAGTGTTGACTTGGAAAGTTGTAAGCCTATAGGGCATTTACTTTTGTTGTCAACATGTAATACCTTTTGTAAGAATACTCTGATGATTGTAATATGAATTCTCTTTTTTTTATCGTGATTGTATGATATTATGGGTTTATTTCGAGGGCGTTACAACTTGGTATCAGAGCGTACCGGATTCGAATACTTTGGGTACGTAGGAAGTGATTAGTATCACAATGGGTTTGTCTTGCTTGTTAGAGACTTAGATGTAGTGTTATATGCTTATGTGATAACATGTTTATGTGAGTATTTGGGTATGGGATTTAATTTCTAGGATGTTGATTGGATCCTTGGGTTTCTGTGAGTCTTGTTGGAAAAGCACTTGATCAATGTTGTTTCTAACCGGATCTCTAGTAACGCCTCGGGACTATCATTATCCAGAAACAAAATTCGTAGTTGCTTATGTGATTATGTGCTTACGTGGAATGAATTACAGTTGTCCAATGTTTTAGGACGCGAGTGTTATAGCTTCAGCACATTTGTGAATGTGCTAATGTCTTCGTTACCTTTATTAGGATGTCAGGACGAGGATGAGATGGTAGGCATGGTAGGCGTGGTAGGCAGGAGATGACTATACCGGAGGAGGTTCCGGCGCAGCAGAAGGGGGTTGGTCAAGCCAATGTGGCCGAGCCAATCGGTCAGCAAGCCATGGGTGCCTGCTATGAGGGAATCCATAGGCATTCTCAGAGCTGAGAATCTAGTTCAGGCCCAAGTTGTTGATACAAGGCCTTCCTTTCTGAAGAGGGAGTTCTTCCGGTCTAATCTGGATGAGTTTGTTGGGGATCCTAAGGAGCCACTTAAGGCTGATGAGTGGCTGGAGCAGATGGCGAAGACTTTTGAGATGCTTGGCATCGAAGACGGGGCGTTGAAGATGACCTTGGCATCTTTCCAGCTTAAGGGGGATGCTGGTCAGTGGTGGAAGTTCAGAAGAGGTCGTGTTGGTAGTACATAGGAGGCTTTTGTAGATGCTTTGCAGGAGAAGTTCTTATCCCCAATTGTCAGGGAGAAGCTAAGGGACCAGTTTTGTCAGCTCAAGCAGCTGAGTTTATCAGTGGCCGAGTTTGAGGCCGCATTTACTAACTTATCCAGGTTCGCACCTGAGCTTGTGGGCGTCTGAGGAACGTCGTTGTATCGAGTTTGAAAGGAAGTTGAGGCATGGCCTCAAGATGAGAGTTGGGGGTTCTATGACCCAGGACTATGGTGTAACAACCCCGATCCGTAATTAGCTACTAATCCGTATTTAACGATGCTAATAAGAGAATTAAAATAACTTATGTGTTTATTGTGTTTTCCATGATTTTGGCTTTCTATCTGTTACTTATAGAAATATCTGTTTGGAATTCCACTTTAATATGTAAATTGAAAGCCTTATCAGCAGCCGAATCTGAAATCGATTAATGTTCTATGCTAATTAGAATTTATGTGATTTTATGGTATGTTCAATTGAAATTTGATTTGGTATGATTAAATTAGATTAAAAAGTTATATTACATCAATTTGAGTTATATACCAAATTGCCATTAGTGGACAATGCTAGGCCATCTATTAGTCTTGATTTATCTATGCTTGGCATCACTCTTCATTCTTCTTCCTAGGGACAAAACCGACTAGAAAGAGAGAGAGAGAGAGAGAGAGAGAGAGAGAGAGAGAGTTAAGAGAAAATTGGTTTCAACTAGGAATTTTTGCTTGAACTTGGAAGAATTGAAGAGAGGATTGCATAATTGAGCTTCTAGACTTGAAATTGAGAATCCAAGGTAGGATACTTATCCTTTAGTTTAGGAATTCAAGTTGGTTCTTGCATGGTTCATGGTAATTTAGAGTTTAAAGTCAAGAATGGGTTTAAATGTTGAATTGAGTAGTAAATCATGCATGCATGTACATTTTCTCACAAATTGAGCATGAACCCCAAGAATTCTCTCTTGCATGTTTGAAATTCATCTTCATTTAGGGAAATCATCAAGTTTTAAGTTGTTTTGTGGTGTTGGATCATGTTTTGAGAAGTTTGATACAAGAAAAATTCATGCATGTTGTGTTCATGAACATTCATCATGTTGTAAGTTGAAATTGTGAGTTTTTAACAAACTCTTGGGCCATGATTTTATGAAATAATTCTTAATTCATCATGTTTTACAAGTTTACTATGTTATCTCAAGTTTTGGGGCCCAAGAGATGTGTTTTGAAGGTTGGAATTCAAGTTTTGAGCTTGAAGGTGCAATATGGAAATTCCAGAATTTGCATCTACGCTCGAGCGTGGGAGTTCACGCTCGAGCGACCATTCTGAGTGCGTGCACTCCGCTCGAGCGTGTATTACAAGCTCCCAGAAGTTTCATGTCTTTTACAGATCGCTCGAGCAAAGAAATGTGCACTCGAGCGACCATTCACATTTTGCATGTCCGCTCGAGCGAGGAAAGCTACGCTCGAGTGTGGACCTTATTTTCAAAAATTTTGCCTAAGTGTTCCAAGGTATGTTTTGGCATCCTCATTGTATCTTAGGCATTCCTAAGCCTTAATTAAGCCATAGTAATGAGGCTATGGATTAGAAACACACTAAGAAAAGAATGTACTAAGTCAAGGAATTGCAAGTGTGTGTGTGTTGGACAATGTGATAAGAAAGAAAAAGAACCAACGTAATGAAAACTAAGCCATATTGGCCACATGAATGTGTAATGATAAGACATGCTTGTGTTATGTATTTTGTGATTGTAGGTCAAGACTCGAGGATTGATTGACCATTTATGGGAACCACTGTGAGTAACATTTCTGTAAAGATATGTTGATATGAATTATGTTCCAAATGAAATGTGATAAGCGATGATTTCTGAAATGATATCTGTTTACGTGAACGAACATCCCAAGTTTGAAATCTATTATGGCATCCATAGATAGTCCCAAGTCATGGGGGACAGCATGAAAATGCGGGTCCATGACATACAAGTAATTACGAGATCTCGTTAGCCACTTTATTGTGGTGATATGTGTTTAATCGGTATCCAGAACCGATTACTCTAGTCGAAAGACGTTCTGTGATGTGTTCTATGGGATGTACCATTATTATGTTCTAATATGAGAATGATTATGCTCTGGTCTGTTTTCTGCTTATGATATATTCGGATTTCGTTCACTAACCCCTTTACCTTAATGTTATTCATTGGGCTTTAGCTCATTGTGTGTATATATATGTATAGGTGAACATTCTGGAGCCCGAGCCTGAAAGCTTTTTTCTGGATCTGTGTTCTGTTGTCAGCCAACCATTGTGCCTCACATAGAGGTTCCCGAAGTGTCCTGTGTTCAGTCATTTTGGTTTTGTATATGTATGAGACTGGATGTGATTAAGTTGGCTGTACTTAAGATACTGTAATGTGTGTGGGTATAATGTATGGTTGACTATCGGATATGCATATAAACTTTTAAATATTCTGTTTCATATAAGTCAGCACAGCTCATTGGACAATTATATTTATGTATTTGCTTCCGCTAGTCCCTTTATTTTTGTTAATCTGTTCAGAGGCCTTCGGTAATTCAAGGATTACTGGCCGGTTATGATGCTAAACCTACAGGGGCGGGTTTGGGTCGTGACATATGGGCGCCTTGTGGATGCTGCGGCCCATATGGAGATTATGATGCAAGAGGAGGAGGAGAGACAGAGGGGCACCAAGAGGAGTCAGGATGGTCAGAGGAGAGGTAGAGGGGTCTTAACCCTCAGTAGTCCCAAGGTGCTTTTGCTAGATTGACCTTTCCAGTGCCGAGTGCAGGCTCTAGGAGAGGCAGTCATGGAGACATTACCTGTTACAAGTATGGTCAGCTGGGCCACAAGTCTCCAGCTTGCCTGCAGAGGGGAGAAGGTCAAAGAGCAGCTTCATCTTTGGCTCGACCTCAGAGCCAGAGTCAGGGCAGAGGCCAGCCGCTTTCTTGCTACCAGTGTGGTCAGGCGGGGCACCTGAAGAGGTTTTGCCCGCAGTTGAGTGGCACATCTGGTGCATCTGGGTCGAGGCGGAGTTTTCAGCCAGCTCAGTCAGTTCAGGCCTCGAGAGCCAATCAGGGGGCTTCATCGTCCCAGTCTGTGCAGCAGTCTTTTGCTCCAAGAGGAGAGGAGGTAGATCAGGGGCCTACAGGGCGTGTGTATGCTGTTACCACGCAGGATCTAGTACCGGCTCTATCTGTTGTGAGAGGTACCTTTTTGTTTTGCAACTCGGTTGCCAATGTGTTGATTGATACGGGTGCATCTCATTCCTTTATATCTACTGCATTTGCATCTGTTTTGGGACTAGAGTTGGCACAGTTAGCATCTCCTATTTGTGTAGTATCACCTATTGGGGGTGAATTGATTTTGAAACAAGGGTGTAGAGGGTGCGATATAGAGGTCGCCGACCGCCAGCTTCCATTTTCATTTGTAGTTATGGCTATGTCGGGTTTTGATCTTATTTTGGGTATAGACTGGCTATCGTCATACCGGGCAGTTATTGATTGTTGCCGCTAGCGGGTCACAGTATGTACCTTGAGCGGGGATTGTTTTCATTTCTTGGGAGATCGGATTGGTAGTGTGTTGTTGTAGACACCCCATTTTTGACCGACCTTAAGACTCAGACGTCACCAGTTGAGCGCTCGGTGATGTTGCATATTGTGCTCGTTCTGAGGTTGCGGAGTCTCAGCTGCAAGGCTTGCCTCCGGACTTCGGGGCTCTTTTGTGCTTTGCCTCAGTTTGCGAACCAGGTTCTGTTTTCTCTATTTTCTCTTCCCGAAGGGAGGGAGAGGTCCCGTAGATCATCTCTCAGTGGCCGTAGGCTACGTTTCGTGGTTGTAGGCCATTTTTTCCCATTTGGAGCCCGGTTTCCGGTTTTCGGAGCCGTCGGCCGTGTGCCTCGGCTCGGGACCGCTTAATTACTTCCGTTTGCTCCGGTTTTTGGCACACACCTTATTTCCTCCCTTTAGAGGACACTGTGGCCTGGGAGACCACCTTCGTGGTCATATGCCACTTCCGGTGCCTAGCAGCCTGTTTTCGGGGCCCCGAACCGCGTGTTTTGGCCCCCGAACCTTCGTTTTGCATCCGTCTTGGTCCATTTTTGGTGGAGACCTTATTTTCATTCTTAGGAAGGTGGTAGAATGGTAGGAGGCCACCTTTTCCCCTGAAAAACCAGTTTTCTCATTTTCTCTCTCCAAAAGTCGGTTTTTCTGACCGAAAGCTGGTTTTTCTCACTTTTGAGCCACATTTTCTGGCTTTTCATACCACCATTGTGTTGTGCTCATCTGGGAGGCCACCAATATGGGTAGGCCGGCCAGAAATTCATCTTGACCCTTTTGAACCTTGCTTAAAAGCTAGTTTTTCTCTCTCCTGATTCACATTTTCTGATTTTTCACTACACAGCTGTGTTGCACTCATCTGGGAGGCCACCTTTTTAGGGTGGCCGGCCAGAAATTGTTGTTGACCTTTTTGACCCCTGGTCGGCCGACCAGGGGGAGTGGCCGGCCGGCCACTTGAACTGGCCGGCCTGCTTTTTGCTTTTGCTCTCTCTGAGTGTAATCCAGCTGTGCCAGCTGGAGGCCATGGAGGATACTTGGGGTCACTTGAAGATATTTTGAAGCCTCTCCTCTATAAAGGAGAGGCTTGGCTTTATATCTGAGGGTTGAGCATTTTTTGTGAAGGCATATATCCTCCATCCTCCATAGTCACTATTCCAAGCTTCAAAACCCTAGTTTTCTTGGCCTTTTTGCACTACAACCCTTAGCACCACACCTCCATCATCGATTCTAGCACTTTGGGACTGACTTGAAAGGGTTGAAGGTTCACCAACTTGGTCCAAAAGCTCCAGCTTTGCTGCTCTTCAAGGGTAAGTGCCTATTTCCCTTAAACTTGCATTTTTTTGCTCCATTGATTAGCCTTACTTGCAAGTATTTTTGGACTTTGTCATAAACTATAAAATGTCATATTTTGATCTCCTCTTAAATATTGATTAAGGACACTTTTCTGTTTGAGGCCTCCTACACCCTTGCATGCTTTACCCCTCTTTGTAGGCCTATTTTGCATCATATCTTAGTCCTACTTGTGAGCACTTTCGAGATTTTCTATAAACTGTAAAGTGAATTATTTTGAGCCCCTCTTTAACTTTGTTTAAGGTAACTTTACTGTTTGAAGTCATTTACTTCCTTGTTTGTTCAATCTCTCTTTTAGTGCTATTTTTGCATCCTATTTTAGCCTTACTTGTGAGCATTTTCGAGATTTTTTATAAACTGGAAAAAGTCTTATTTTGACATCCTCTTCAAGTTTGGTTAAGGTCCCATTTCTGTTTGGGGTCATCTTCCCCCTATGCATGCTTCATCTCTTCATGATTAAGGCTATGCATTAGAGCACTTGCATTGGCCATGGTTTGGCCTCTTAGCCACTGAAATCCAGTGGATTTTCAGTGGCTTAGATGTATTTTTGAGGGCCAAAATTAGAGGGGGGTGACCCCCTCTCTCCTTGTCTTGTTTGGTGGTCTTTTGGGCCTTCCAAAGGGACCCTATTTTGCATGCCTTGAAGTCTTGTTTCAGGCCTCATTCCGTGAGTTTTAAGGTCTGCCTTGGCACTTTCCAAGGCCCTTTTGGCCATATTTTATGTCTATGATGCATGTATAGAGCAACCCCATTCAAGGCCTTTCAAAGCAGCCTTTCTGTGCATGTTTCCTAGACCCATTTCAGAGCCAATTTGGTGAGTTTTAGGGCTATCATATTTGATTTCCAGAGTTGGTTTTTCCATGCTAAGTGTCTATCTTGTATGCGCTTAACAACCCCTTGCAAGGCCCTCCAAGGAAGCCCCTCATTTTTGCATGCATTGGCTGCATTTCAGTGATTATTTAGGCATATTTTGACATGTTTTATTCACTGTTTTTGGCTGGTTTGATGAGTTCTCATTTGCTTCATATACATGCCATGTAAACCATGCTTGCTAGCCAATGTTGCATGCTATTTTAGTCCATCATGTTAGCATCTTTTGGCCATGCTCTAAACTAGAAATGTGCATGTTTTGGGACTGCCTTGGCTCTGTCTTTTGACTTCATGATCAAATAATGCTTGCTTTGCATAGTTCTAATTCAATACATGTGCCTAACTTTGAGTTTCGGGACTTATTTCATGAATCGGGTGCCACATTTTCATGTTTCGGGACCATTTAGCATCATGTTTCAGTGCTGGAAATTACATGTTTGTATGCCATCTTTCATCCTTTGCCATGCTTTGGTAGAGTGGCATTTTATGTCTTAGGTTTGGTCCTCGGTATACGTGCACGTGTGCACGCATTTCGATTGTCTCTTTTCCATCATATGACCACTGATGTGAGTGTGGCTGAGGTCCACTCATATTGGTGTGAGTCCATCGTGCATTGTGTATGCCATTTTAGTACATAGCATTGCGTATGCTAGGTTGCATCTTAGAGCATTATGTATGCCATGTTACATCACGCACATTGTGTATGCCATTTTAGTACATAGCATTGCGTACGCTAGGTTACATGTTAGTCGCATTGTGCATGCCATTTCATTTGCATGGTGCTTGGAATAGGGTTTAGTCCAAGCACGGGGAACGAGGGGCGTTTCGTACTCCAAGTGACGAAACGTGCCTCGATCCTCGGTCCCCGACGTTCTTGATTATCTATGATAGAATTGTTGGCTTCATATGTTCATACATGCATTCATGTCATATTAAAACGTGCAATTCGATCTCTCGGCCATCATGCATCGAGATGCATAATTGGTGGCTCGAGAACCGAGGGCCACACTCCCTAGAGCTTGTGCAAGGACGGGGAGGAGTGGTCGCGCACACATATGTTGAAAATACATTTGTTTATCTCTTTCTTGCCTTTGTTGCAGAAAAACCAAAGTCCAGGGGCAGAAAGTGGTCGGCCGACCAGGTTTTCTAGTAGGCCGACCACCTTTTTTGGTTTTCACCATGAGGGGTGGTCGGCAGTTGTTTCCCAAGCCAAGAGCTGGTCGGCAGCCTTCCGCAGGTGGAGTTTCAGCCTCCTGGAGCTTTGTGTAAGTTTCTGAAATCAGCTGCAAACAATGGCGAGACAAGGCATCGTGATGGAATTTACCGACAAAGCGCATCGAGCATGCATGCATCCATTATCATCCAAAACAGAGCCGGGGCAGTCCATTTGCATGCCAGTTTATAGCTTACTTAGCTAATTTGTTAGTTAGTTAGTGGATGTGTAATAATTAGCTGTAATTCGTTATTCATTTCAGACTGTATTATTTATTCGGACCCTCCGAGCGAGGGCACAATTGTAATAAGTGTGCGTGCGTGTGATGTATGTCTTCCAACCCCACGTCTTTCTCCCTTTTATTTACCTGCTTATGATGGTTAGATTAGGGCATGTTTCAATTAGCATACTTATGATAGCATGTTTGCATCATTCATCTGTATTGCATGCACCGGGCTCGGCGCATCATACTAACTGCATTTGTATTTCAATTCCGAGTTGAATACTTGTTAGCTGTAGCATTTCACATGCCATCCTTAGAATAGCCGAGCCTATTATAGTTGTATTTTGCATGTGTTGCATTAAGCATTTCTGTATATTTAGGATCATGCATGATTTCTAATCAGCTTTTGTTTTGGCTTGGAGTACTCGGTAAGTACTCACTCTTTAGCATCCTTGCATGTGTGTGGGTGACTGCCATGATAGCATGCTTACCATGAGGCTAATTGCTTATGTGATTTAACTGCCTGAATGCCTGTGGGTGAATGTTAGATTATCTGAATTGGAATAATTTATTAAATGTGAGTTTTAAGCCCACTTGAGGGTGACAAAACCATGTTTTTCTAAGCCCACCCGAGGGTGGCAAATCCACGTCTTAGCCTACTTACGAGCAGCACCATCAAACCATTTTCAAATAAACAAACATGAGATGTTTTGTTCCAATTCAGGCGATCCAGTCTATACTTGTATGCTGTGCGCATTACATAGTAAATCTAGACTAATAATCGGAATAAGAATACATATTGTTTTCAAAACTTAATATCATGGTTAGTAGAGGCCGATCTTTGATCGGGCAAGCGGGGGTGCTCACGAAGTGACCTTCCCCAATCCTACCCAAGTTCCCGAGCCGAGGCAACTTTGGTGATGACAGACACGTGGCCTTAGGCAACGAGTCAGGGTTTCCTAAATTTCCCAAAATAAAATATTTAGGTGGCGACTCTGTATCTGGCAAAGCAGTCCATGTTTGGCACTTCTTTCAAAAAAATCTATTTTCAAAAATGATTTGCCAGATTTGGACTCTTTGATGATTCATCGGTCTTGCATTGCACTCTACGAGATTAGATATAGGACCGTGACAATTTGAGTCCGAACTGTAGTGAGCCCAAATGAACAAAACGGGGGATTTCCCTCTCGGTACGTTCGGGGACGTCTACAGTTGTCACCGATGTATGATCCGCGAAGACGGAGTGAGCTTAGTGGTCTTCTCGCTAGCTTTATGAGTGGTGAGTGTGATGAGACCCAGACTGTATTGTCGAGGATGGTTTGTAAGTACTCAGACGTTTTTCCCAAGGATCTTGTGAGTTTGCCACCACATCGAGAGATCAAGTTCTCTATTGACTTAGTGCCCGGCACGGCGCCGATTTCCATGGCACTTTATCGTTTTGCCCCAGCCGAGTTGAGTGAGTTGAAGATTCAACTCCAAGAGTTGCTGGATAAGGGCTTCATTTGCCCTAGTGTTTCGCCGTGGGGAGCACCGACCCTCTTTGCTAAAAAGAAAGATGGTGCCTTGAGACTTTGTATTGATTACCGGAAGTTAAATCGAGCTACGATTAAGAATAAGTACCCTATGCCTCGTATAGATGATTTGTTTGACCAGTTGAAGGGGTCCCGTTGTTTCTCTAAAATAGACTTGAGATCGGGTTACCCTCAGTTGAGGGTCAGGGAGGAGGATATTTCGAAGACACCATTCTGTACGTGGTATGGCCATTATGAGTTTCTGGTGATGCCTTTTGGGCTCACTAATGCACCGGCAGTGTTTATGGACTTGATGAACCGGATATTCTAGAAATTCTTAGATCATTTTGTAGTCGTTTTCGTAGACGACATCTTGATTTATTCGCCTTCAGAGGAGGAGCACGAGGAACACTTGAGAGTGGTGCTTGAGTTGCTTAGAACCCATAAGCTGTATGCCAAGTTTAGAAAGTGTGAATTCTGGCTAGGAGAGGTCAAATTCTTAGGCCATGTAGTTTCTGGGGAAGGGGTGTCTGGTGATACATCCAAGATTGAGGCAGTGCAAGATTGGGCACAGCCTAAGAGTGTTTTTGAGATCCGCAGTTTTCTGGGATTAGCTGGGTATTACCGCCGGTTTGTGAAAGATTTCTCCAAACTAGCTTTGTCGTTGCCTAGATTGGCGCGGAAAGGGGTCAAATTTGTATAGAGTGAGACTTGTGAAAAGTCGTTCCAAGAGTTGAAAGTTAGATTGACCACCGCTCCGATTTTGATTATTCCAGAGAGAGGGTTGGGTTACGCGGTTTACTGTGATGCCTCACGAGAGGGTTTGGGTTGTGTGTTGATGCAAGAGGGGAAAGTGGTAGCTTATGGCTCACGTCAGTTAAAGATTCACGAGAGGAATTACCCTACTCACGACCTAGAACTAGCAGCAGTAATTTTTTGCCTTGAAGATTTGGAGGCACTACCTTTATGGTGAGAGATTCGAGGTATTCTCGGATCACAAGAGTTTGAAGTACCTGTTTACACAGAGAGACTTGAATTTGAGGCAGAGGAGGTGGATGGAGTTCATTGAGGACTACGATTTCGAGTTGTACTATCACCCGGGAAAGGCCAATGTTGTGGCCGATGCCCTTAGTAGAAAATCCATTAGTGATGTAGCTTGTATAGCCATCCGGGAGTGGGAGATGTTGGGTGCACTTGGCGAGTTTGATTTACTTCTGGGCGAATCCGTTGAGGCTGCGGCCTTGTTTTCCGTTGTTGCGCAGCCTACACTTGTGACTCGAGTGTTAGAGGCACAGGGGGGTGACCTTGAAGTAAAATCCCTCCGAGAGAAGATCTCAAGTGAGAAGGTTGAGAAGGGTTTGTCTGTGTATCCCGATCGAAGTGTGAAATACCGAGACCGTTTGCTTGTGCCGGAGTCTTGCCGAGATGAGGTACTCTGAGAGTTTCACCATTCACGCCTTGCGGTGCATTCGGGAGGCACCAAGATGTATCGTGATTTGGATCGCCAGTTTTGGTGGCGGGGTATGAAGAAGGATGTGGCAGTCTTCGTATCGAAGTGCCTTACTTGTCAGCAAGTGATGGCTGAGCATCAGAGGCCAGCAGGTTTGTTACAGTCGTTGCCTATTATCGAGTGGAAGTGGGAGCATGTCACTATGGACTTCGTTGTGGGTCTTCCGAGGACTCAACGGGGTAGTAATGCTATTTGGGTGGTTGTAGACCGATTGACTAAGTCGGCGCACTTTATCCTTATGCGCGTGAGAGATTCGGTAAATCATCTTGCCGACTTGTATATTCGGGACATAGTGAGGTTGCACGAGGTCCCAGTGTCGATTGTCTCAGATAGAGATCCACGTTTTACTACTAGGTTGTGGCAGAGTTTGTAGAGTACCTTGGGCACTAGATTGACCTTTAGCACGGCTTATCATCCTCAGACTGACGGGCAGTCCGAGTGTACTATTCAGCTCCTTGAGGATATGCTTCGAGGTTATGTCCTTGACTTTAGTGGGTCGTGGGAGAGGCACTTTGTGACAACCCTCACCACTGATTAGTGCTAATCTATGATTAAACATGTTAATTGACTGATTGACTGAAATTCTGAACTGATTGATTAAGTGTGTTAGTTAAATGCATTTCTATCTGTCTGTCATTGAATTATTTATTCGTGTTTTAAGTTTCGAACTGTAAATTGATGGCCTTATCGGCGACCGAATCCGAAATTGATTAATGTTTTATGCTAATTGGAATTTATGTAATTTTATGGTATATTTAATTGAAATGTGATTTGGTATGATTAAATTGGATTAAATAGTGTTAAATTACATAAGTTAGACTTATTTACCAAAATGCCATGTTAGTGGCCTATCTCTACAACACTTTGAGACTTAATTCATATCACATTTCCTCAGCCATTTCCTTATACACAACCGACTAGAGAGAGAGAGATAGGAGAAATTGAGTTCATCTAGGCATTTAGCTTGGAGACTTGGAGATTTTGAAGTGTGATTGCATATTTAAGCTTCCATTCTTGTAATTGAGGAACCTAGGTAAGGATTTCATCCTTTTAATTGTGAAATCAAGTTGGTTCTTGCATGATTCATGGTAGATAGGAACCTAAGGTCATAAATCGGTTTATGATTGTTGAATTGAAGCTTATATCATGCATGCATGTGTGTATCATGAAGTTTGAGGTTGTTTTCAAAGAAATTCTTGCATGCATGTCCACATTTTTGTTATAGTCCATGAACTCACCATGTTTTGAAATTAAATCTTGCATTTGATCTTGTTTTAGAGCATTGGAATTTCAAGGAACCCATGCATGTGTTGAATTTGCATTATTCTTCATGTTCTTGAAGTTTATTTGAAAATTGTGCTTAATTGAACTAACCTTGGGCTTTGATTTCTCAAATTGATCTTTGAAACATGTCATATTATGAGTTTGCAAGTGTTTTCCAGAAAATTAGCCCAAGAGGATCGAATTTGATGATTTAAAGTTGAGTTTTGAGCTTGAGGTTCAAATCTGGAATTTCCAGATTTTGGACCCACACTTGAGCGAAGAACTCTACGCTCAAGCGTACACTCTGAATACATGAAGTCCGCTTGAGCGTAGAAAGTGACGCTCGAGCGTGAAATTCGTGTATCCAGTACTTTGCATGTGTTTACAGTCCGCTCGAGCGAGAGAGTTCACGCTCGAGCGAAGACTTGTGTCTCACGCTCGAGTGTGGATCGAGCGCCCGTCGAGCGTGATTTTTGTGCATCCAGTACTTTTACTGTAGCTTATAGTCCGCTCGAGCGACAGAAGTCACGCTCGAGCGGAGCTCATTTGTCTGCATGTTCACTCGAGCATAGAAAGCCACGCTTGAGCGAGACCCCTATTTTCTGAAAATTCTGAAAAGTGTTTTAAAGTGCATCTTTGCATCCTCATTCCATCCTAGGCACTCCTAGGCCTAGTTTAAGGAATCTTAATGAGGATATTGATGTAGAACCACACCGAGGCAAATTAGGGATTAAGTTATTATTTTTCCAACTGTGTAGCTTAGTATGTATTCGTTTTGTAACTGTGTAGGGTTGGCATCCAAGGACGCTCTAGCTGCTTATAGCCTAGTGCTCTGTGAGTAACAATGTTGTAAAGATATGTTCAATTGAGATTATTTTCTGAACAAATGACTGTACTACTTGTTGAAATGACACTGTTTACTGAATGAATGTTTGTCCTATTTGTGAACTGTATTCGTGGCATCCATAGCAATTTACTATTACTGAATTGTTACTGCTACAGTTACAGAGATCTCTATCGGTTCCCATGTTTGGAACCACTACTGTTTACTAATATGATGGCCATCATTGACTGCACGGTCTGTTAAGACCTACTGTACTATTTTGTTATTGGATGTACCACATATGACTATTATAGTTTTTGAATGACTGTTATGGCATGAATTATGAGTCACAAACTGAATGACTGATATACTGATAAATGACTGTTTTCAATACTGAAAGGACACTCATTCTTAACCTCTTTACGCATATGTTATTCACTGGGCTTTAGCTTACTGTTTATATATATATGTAGGTGTCCAGGCACCGGATCGGAGCTAGGGGCGTGGGGTTTAAACTCCCTTTTTGTCAAGCCAACCAACGTGCCTCACTGTGAGGTTCTAAGTGCTGCGAAGCTAAGGCTGCTTCGGGGTGTTTTAGATTTCCCCATTTCTGTATCTGTTTTGTATAGACTGTATAGACCTATACTGTACTGTTATGGTAGGGACTCGGTCCCTAACCCGAATGTTTGTATATGTATGTATAGTATTGTTTTGTTCTGAATGTGAACATGTTTTAAAAAGTCTTTTTGCATACAGACTGTCACAGCTCATTGGACATCTTTTAATTACTGTTTTGGCTTCCGCCAGTCCCTGTACTCTGTATTACTGTCTTACTGTTAAGTAGGCCTTCGGTAATCTCGGATTACTGGCCGGTTACGGTGCTAAATCCATAGGGGCGGGTTTGGGTCGTGACACACTTGCCCTTGGTGGAGTTTGCCTACAACAACAGTTTTCAATCGAGTATCGATATGGCACCGTTTGAGGCCTTGTATGGCCGACCTTGTAGGTCTCTAGTTTGTTGGGCCGAAGTGGGTGATGCACCTTTGTTGGGCCCGGAGTTGGTGAGGGAAACGACGTAGAAAGTTGAGCTTATCCGTAGGAGGCTTGTTACAGTCCAGAGTCGCCAAAAGAGTTATGCCGACCGTAGGAGGAGGCCTTTGGCATTTGAGGCGAGTGATCATGTTTTTCTGAAAATATCACCTAGGCGGGTGATCATGCTAATCTAAGCTAATTAAACTAGTTATTACACAACTGAAATGAATAACGAATTACAGCTAAATATTACACAACATTAATTAATTAACAAATTAAACTAAGGAAGCAAATAAATTAGCATGCACGTGTTTGCATGTTAATATGCTTCGGAAGTCGAGCCGGATCGTCCCTGTGTTGGATTGGACTGACTTAGAGGTAGATGAGAATGCCTCGTATGAGGAGAGACCGGTTCGGGTCTTGGATAGGCGGGATCAAGTCTTGCGAGGCAAGACCATTCCCTTGGTAAAAGTTTTGTGGAAACATCACAGAGTGGAAGAAGCCACTTGGGAACGTGAGTTGGATGTCCGTGAAAAGTATCTGGACTTGTTTGTTAATGTTTAAACATGTAATGGGAATTTTGTAATATTGATAAACTTTAAGAGCATGGAATATGTCTTAAGTTATAAAACATTGTAAATGTTTTGGTTTATGAAAATATATTTTGGAACTTGCCTTAAAATGGAAGTTAATTTTAACATTGTATATGTTAATGATGTTTTAGAAATGCAAATGTATTGTTGGCATTGAATATGTTTTGAGATATATGTTGATAATGCATGTTGGAGACTATATGGAAGTTTGCCTCTTGAATAGAGATGGAATGACCGGTAATGGGTCAAGTTGTTGAATTTTGCATTGTAATAATGTTGGTAATTGAGAAATCATGTTTTTGAAAAAACTTGTACTTAATTTCAGGGACGAAATTCCTCAAGGGGGGAGGTTATAGCGATCCTGGTTCTTCCCTCTTTGATTGTTGTATCCGAACTTAGGTTCCGTGAAGTTGGTTGTTGTATATGTCTTGTTGTCATCCTTTATTTCCATATATTTGAGTTTTAGGATGTATTGGGCGTGTTTCGAACAGGTTGGTTGAGCTTTAGTCCCATTCTTTGTTGCCCAGATTTTTTGTGGTCCGCTCGAGCGGGTCCCTTTGCGCTCGCGCAGAGTTTACACACTTTCAGCATTTTGTGCCTCTGCAAAACTACTGCAGGTGCGTTTTTCACGCTCGAGCGGATTTCCTTACGCTCGAGCGGGTCGCGCTCGAGCGGGCCTCTTGGCGCTCGAGCGGGTGTTCAATGTCTGTAAAAATACTGGAAGAGAGTAATCTACCCTCGAGCGGGTTTCCTTTTACGCTCGAGCGGGTGCTTTTTGATTTTGTGTCTTGGCGCTCGAGCAGGTCTTTTTGCGCTCGAGCGGGTCCAGTTTTTGTGTTTGACGCTCGAGCGTCCTATTTTCCGCTCAAGCGGGATAGTCGTATATCAGATGGCAGCTGAGTGATTTTGAATCACTTTTCACATTTCCTTTCTCTCTCTTACTTTTCTAAACCCTCTTTTGAGAGCTCCTCTCTCTAGAATATACCTTCTCTCTAGGGATTGATCTAGCTTGAGTGATCTACTTCCTTAGTGTCTTTGCAAAGAGTGTAGAGCTTGGATTGGGCTTCCTATCAATCCGAAAATCTTGGGTTTGGAGCATTTCGAGATTTCTTCATTATCTCCTTTGAGTTTCATCTCTTGAGGTAGGGATAACTACTTATTTTTATGAGCTTTAACCTAAATGTTGAGTTTTTTGTATAAATGGTTTGATTTGGGAAGTTAGGGTTTGAGATGTGTAATATTGGAAAGAGGGGTTTTATTCTTTTGATTCAAACATTTGTGTTTTGGGTCTAAAAAGGAGGTTATTAAGGTTGTTGATAATATTTGGACCTTTAGGTCAATGTTGGGAAAATAAGAAAATTGCCATGTTTGGGTATATTTTGGTCATTAGTGTAATTAATGACATTTATTATGAAAATATGAAATTGAGTGGGAATAATGAAATTGGCTCATTATGAGATAGAATGGTAGAGTTGGATTTATTAATCGCTCACTTATGAAATTGTTGTCAAATTACCTGTTGATGCATTTATTATCTGTTTAGAAATAAATTGTTTTGGGCTATCGGTGGAGAATAGTCTTGATTGTTGTAGACAATGCATGATGATTAGGCGAATTAAAACTAATCAATGGAATATGTTACTAAATATGATGGTTGGCATAATACATTAAATTTATGTATTGATTGATTATGTATATGATATGTGTTTATATACATTGTGTTGTGTGGGAAGAGATAGGGGATGTACTCCACGGTTTAGAAGGAGATAGCGGATGGACTCCTAAACCGGATGTTATTTGGGAAGAGATAGGGGATGGACTCCATTGATACAACAAATATGTGTATCTATTGAAGTGTTGATACAGCAAGTATGTGTATCTATTGTGAAGTATGGAAGTGTTTAAATGTGTTATTGATACAACAAATATGTGTATCTATTGTGAATTATGGAAGTATTGTTGATGTGAGTTGTGGTCTCATGGGAATTGGCCAGGTTCTGAGCCATATCTATGAATTGAAAATCGGTTAAGTAAAGGAAAGAGGAATGAAACATGGACATATTTGTCATGTAATTGAACTGGGTTATGAATTGATTTATGTGGATTAAACATTTATCAAATGCTAATGTTTTAGTTTTTGCTCATATTATGTTTAGCATATCTCTACTGGGCGTTGGCTCACCCTATATGGGACATCATTTTCAGGTACAGGTATTATGCCACCTCCAAGGACGTAGCTTGGAAGGCTTGAGGTTGTTAGACTCTTTTTGTTGTTTTTGTTGTATTACATGTATATTAAGCCAAAGGCTTATTTGTGTAGAGCTAGTACTCTCTCCTTTTTGTAACCAAGTGTTGACTTGGAAAGTTGTAAGCCTATAGGGCATTTACTTTTGTTGTCAACATGTAATACCTTTTGTAAGAATACTCTGATGATTGTAATATGAATTCTCTTTTCTTTATCGTGTTTGTATGATATTATGGGTTTATTTCGAGGGCGTTACAATGATTATCTGTGACAATCCAACCATCTCATAATGGGTACCAAACGTAAGTGATTTCACTCATTTGTATATAACTCCTAAACCCTAACTATTTTTTGCCCCAATGCGAACTTCCACACATCCCCGTGATTATATTGATATGATTTTGGTTTTTATTGTTCATATTATTGTTGTTATTTTTCCTTTCTTGCCGTTGTTGTTGGTATTGATGATATCCCTGAATGGATGTAAATCCCCTAAGGTTTTTGCTCTTTTTTTTTTCCAAATTTTTTTTATTTTTAATTGTTATTGTTGTTATTCCCATGATGTAAACATTCACATAGAAACCATGGCGTGCATAAAATTGTTACATGATTGTTGTGGACCAATTCATTTGTATATTACATTGTGAAGATTTACATCAAGCTAATACCTATGAAAAACCTCCTTTCTTGGACTTGTTATGTGATATATAGATAAAACTATTGTTTTATGATATTGACATTCATACCAATGTGAATATTCACAATATGCTTTGATTCCCACAAAAATTGTGGTGGGTGGTTAATGTATTGCTAATGCTGTCATATTTTTGTACTTTGTAAGCTATAAATGTGAACATCCTCATCATTCTTATATTTTGTTTTGAATATAAGAATGATGGGGATGTTCACATTTATAGCTTACAAAGGCTTGTTTTTGTGGTTGTGTAATATGATACAATGTTAATGTCAATCTCCACATTAACATTGTGAATTAACATGTGTATATGAATATAATGTGAAAAATGCCATTGACAATTATCCATTCTCGCTTAATGTTGTCCATGTTTGTCAACTTAATATTCACATCATGTTTGGGTATAATGCAAAACTTTATAGTTTGTAGTTGATGAATTGGTGATATTGCCATGGTGTTTGGTAGTATGTAGTTCTAATGAATATTCACACTACTCCCCCTCTCTTTTTGGTTCAATGTGAATTCCTGAACAACTATTTGATATTGTCGTTGTTGTGTTTCCCCTTCACATTTGATTGTAATGAACTGATGTGAAATACATGCCAAATAAATTTGTGCTAATGCCAACATAAATGCAAAATCCATCCCCAATCGATTCAATCCTTTATCAGATGTAAATGTTTACATTATTGTCCATAGATGCGAACATTCATATCAGTGCCCAAAGATGTGAATGTTCACACTTGTGCTTAGATATGTGAATGTTCACATCAATAATTCAAATATTCGCATTAGTGTTTTCATTGTAGGAAATAACAAACTCAATTGATTTTTTGAATGTTCACGCCATGTATTTGATCAATGTAAATGTTCACACCATGCATTTGACTTTTATTGTTTTATCCTATGTTGTACTGTGTTTATGTGAATTTTCACATCATGGTGTTGCTTAATGCAACCATGGTCACATCATTCCACTATTCACAACACATATAGGCCATGTTTGTTTGGGTGGACATGAGCTTGGGATTGGACTAATAGTTCAATAAAATTATTAATCCGATGTTTGGTTAAACAATTGAAGTACGGACTAATTATTTTAAACTTGACTATTAGTTAAGATAGGATACTGTAATAACCCTCACCACTGCTTACCGAGAAACATTGATTACCGCTAAACTGAACTGATTATGACTGATAATTGAACTGATTAAAGTACTGAACTGACTGACTGAAAACTGGAACTGAATTGACTGAGTATGTGTGTTAATTTGTATTCTATCTGTTTGATTGTTTATTTGATCTGTTCACGTTTTATGTTTAAACTGCTAATTGAAGGCCTTATCGGCGGCCGAACCGGGAATTGACTGATGTTTTATGATCCTCATAATTAATGTGATTTTATGGTATATTTATCCGAAAACTGATTAGGTATGATTAAATTAGATTAAATATCGATCAATTGCTTAAGTTGGCCTTATTTACCAAACTAGCCTTAGTGGGTCACTTACTTAATACTTTGAGGACTCATCCTTATGCATTACAAAACATTTTCCTCAGCCACATCTCTTGTTCAACTGACCTTAGAGAGAGTGAGAGTGAGTGAATTGAATTCACCTTGAATTGCTTGGAAACTTGAAGAACTGCTTGGTAATTGAAGTGTAGATTGCTAAATTGAGCTCCTAGCCTTGCATTGGAGACCTAAGGTAGAGTAATTACCCGCTTGTTTACCTTGTTCTTGCATGATTCATGTCAAAATTGAGAATTGAGCCATGGATTAGTTCTAGCATGTTGAAATAGAGCATATTTCATACATGTATGTTAATATTGTTGGATTTTGAGTTGAGTTCATGGCAATTTGTTACATGCATGTCCATGTTTTGAGTATAGGCCATGTTTTCATCTTGTTTGTGAATCAATTGGCTCACTAGAGCATGTTTTGAAGCTTTGAATTGATTTGAATTCATGCATGTTTGCATGTTCTCCATGTTCATGAAATTGGTTTGAAACTGGATTTGAATTAAACACCCTTGGGCTTTGATTTCTCAAAATTGAGCTTTGAACCATGTTATTCTATGTGTTTGCAAATGTTTTCTGGAAATTCAGCCCAAGAGGTCGAGTTTTGAGTTGTTACAACTTGGTTTTTGGCTTGGAGGTGCAATCTGGGTTTTCCAGATTCTGCACTTCCGCTCGAGCGGGGGTTAGTGCCGCTCGAGCGTGGAATCCGAGCATCCAGTATCTCTGCACTGTTTTACATTCCGCTCGAGCGGAGGTTTGGGCGCTCGAGCGGAGTCTTGTGTCTCAAGCTCGAGCGGGCGTCGAGCGTCCGTCAAGCGAAGATTTCACCCATCCAGTACTTTTACAGTACGCTCGAGCGGAATATTTGACGCTCGAGCGGGTACCTTTGTTTGCATGTCCGCTCGAGCGGAGTTACCTACGCTCGAGCGTGACCCCTGTTTTCTGAAAAATCTGAAAATGCTTTTAAAGTACATCTTTGCATCCTCATCCCATTCTAGGCATTCTTAGGCCTAGTTTAAGACATCTCATTGATGATATAGATGTAGAACACACCGAGGCAAATTAGGGATTTAATTATTATCTTTCCCAACTGTGTAGCTTAGTGTGTTCAATCTGTTAACTGTGTAGGATTGGCTTTCTGAGGAGACGCTCTAGCAAACTGTAGCCCGAACTCTGTGAGTAACATCTGTGTAAAGATATGTTCAAAATGATTATCTTCTGAACAATTGAACTGTACTGTTTTCTGAACTGATTACTGTTACCTGATTGAATGTATGTCCTATATTCTGAACTGTATTGTGGCATCCTTAGCACCTACTGTTTACTGTTACTGTTACAGAGATCTTTGTCGGTTCCTTCATTGGAACCACTACTGTTACTGATTGATGGCCATCACTTACTGTTCGGTCTTTTAAGACCTACTGCTTACTGTACTGCTGTGCTACTGGATGTACCACAAATCACTGACTGACTGATTGACTGAATTACTGAATCAATGAACTGTTTTCATTACTGTAAGGACATTCATTCTTAACCTCTTTACACACTGTGTTATTCACTGGGCTTTAGCTCACTGCTCATATATATATGTAGGTGTACAGGTACCAGACCGTGGCTAGGAGTGTCAGGGTTACTCCAGTTTTGTCAAGCCAGCCTATGTGCCTCACTGCGAGGTTCCGAGCCTATCTTGCTAAGGCTTAGAGGTGTTTTAAGACTCCCCCTTCTGTACTGTTTTACTGTTTTGTAATAACTGAATGGATTGTATAGACTGAATGTTTACTGTACTGTTGCCTAGGGATTGAGTCCCTATTCTGAATGATTGTATATATTGTTCATACTTTCCCACTGAATGCAAATATGTTTGGAAAGTCTTTTTGCATACAGACTGTCACAGCTCATTGGACATTGTTAAATTACTGTATTGGCTTCCGCCAGGCCCTGTACTCTGTTTTACTGTATTACTGTTAAGCAGGCCTTCGGTAATCTCGGATTACTGGCCGATTACAGTGCTAAACCCATAGGGCCGGGTTTGGGTCGTGACAGATACATAATCCAATGGATTCGTAGTCCTAGGACTATTAGTCATAGGAATGCTAATCCAGTCCGCCCAAACAAACATGGCCATAGTTTGTACTTGTTATCATTTACTATTTGTGACCAGTAATAGTAAATTTGTTTCTAATTGAACAAACAGATGTTGCTGATAGATTTCATGGCAAAATAAAAAGAGAACAGTTTTGCGTCAAAGACAAACTTGAACAAATAGCCAGCCACCCTGTAGACGTCCCCGAACGCTCCCGGGAGGACGAGCTCCCGTTCTGTTCATTTGGGGTCACTACAGCTCAGGACTCTCAAATGTCACGGTTCTTAATCTGAACCAAAGAGTCCAAATCTGGCAAATCGTTTTGAGAAAACAGATTTTTGAAAGAAGTGCCAAACATGGACTGCTTTGCCAGATACAGAGTCGCCACCTAAATATTTTTTAATGGGAAATTTAGGAAACCCTGACTCGGTGCCAAAGGCCACCTGTCCGTCATCACCAAAGTTGCCTCGGCTCGGGAACTTGGGTACGATTGGGGAAGGTCACTTCGTGAGCACCCCCGCTCGCCCGGTCAAAGACCGGCCTCTACTAACCATGATATCTGTTTTTGAAAACATTGTATGTTCTTATTCCAGTTATTAGCCTAGGTTACTATGTGATGCTCAGCATATAAGTATAGACCGGGTCGCCTGAATTGGAATGAAACATTTCATGTTTTGTTTGTTTGAAAATGGTGTGATGGTGCTACCCGCAGGTAGGCTAAGACGCGGATTTGCCACCCTCAGGTGGGCTTAGTAAAGCATGATTTTGCCACTATTCTAGTGGGCTTAAAACAAACATTTGATGAATTATTCCAATCCAAGCAACCCAACCTTCACCCACAGGCAATCAGGCAGATATATCACATAAGCAGTTAGCCTCATGGCAAGCATGCTATCATGGCATTCACTCACACGCATGCGAAGATGCTAAAGCATAAAACTCACCGGGCACTCCAAGCCAAAAATAGAAACTAATTAGAAATCATACATGATCCTAAGTATACAGAAATGCCTAATGCAACACATGCAAAAATGCAACTATAGCAGGCTCGGCTATTCTATGACATGGCATATGGAATGCTACAACCCTCATGTATTCAATTTGGAATTAAAAGTACAATGCAGTTAGTATGGTGCGCCGAGCCCGGTGCATGCAATACAGATGAATGAAATGCAAACATGCTTATCATACTGTATGCTAATTAAAATATGCCCTAATCTAACCATCATAAGCGGGTAAATAAAAGGGAGAAAGACGTGGGGTTGAAAGACATACATCACACTCACGCACACTTATTACAGTTGTGCCCTCGCGCAGAGGGTCCGAATAAATAATACAGGCCCAAAATGAAAGAATATTACAGACCCGAATAATATACAAATTCCTAATTAATTAAACAAATTAACTAAGAAAGCTGATAAAATTGGCATGCAAGCCAGGGACCGTCTTGCTTCTGATGGATGATGCATGTCCGGGCTGCCTCGCGCGGAAATCCACCGGGATGCCCCAATTAGCCTCTGTTTGGTAGTTTTTCTCGGAAAGCGTGCCACGCTCGGAAAAGTTGTTGATTCCTCGTTTGCTGCAACAGAGAGCAGGAAAGGGGCATAGCAATGTATTTCACAGATATATGCATGCCTCGATCCTTGTGCCACCAATCACGCATACCGAGGCATGATGGCCGAGGAGTCGAAATGCACAATTCAATATAGAATGCATGTACATGAAACTACAGCTAAAACCTAACTCCATCATGGATAATCCGGAGTGTCGGTGACTGGGGAATTGAGATACATTCCGTCACTCGGAGTACGAAATGTACCTCGTTTCCCGTGCCCGGACTAACTCCTATTCCGAACATGATGCATTATGCATGATATGCATGAAATGCAACGAAGATATAATCCTAACATACTCAATGTTATGGAAATGAAATGCCACGAAATGCGTGCACGCAGGCACGCAAACCGAGAAAATGCATGAATGCAATGAAAATGATATGCCTCGAAATGCGTGCACACGGGCACGCAAACCGAGGCAATGACAGAATGCAATGAAAGTGCCTCGAAATACGTGCACACGGGCACGCAAACCGAGGCAATGCAGATATGGAAATGAAGTGCCTCGAAATACGTGCACACGGGCACGCAAACCGAGGCAATGCAGATATGGAAATGAAGTGCCTCGAAATACGTGCACACGGGCACGCAAACCGAGGCAATGCAGATATGGAAATGAAGTGCCTCGAAATACGTGCACACGGGCACGCAAACCGAGGCAATGCAGATATGGAAATGAAGTGCCTCGAAATACGTGCACACGGGCACGCAAACCGAGGCAATGCAGATATGGAAATGAAGTGCCTCGAAATACGTGCACACGGGCACGCAAACCGAGGCAATGCAGATATGGAAATGAAGTGCCTCGAAATACGTGCACACGGGCACGCAAACCGAGGCAATGCAGATATGGAAATGAAGTGCCTCGAAATACGTGCACACGGGCACGCAAACCGAGGCAATGCAGATATGGAAATGAAGTGCCTCGAAATACGTGCACACGGGCACGCAAACCGAGGCAATGCAGATATGGAAATGAAGTGCCTCGAAATACGTGCACACGGGCACGCAAACCGAGGCAATGCAGATATGGAAATGAAGTGCCTCGAAATACGTGCACACGGGCACGCAAACCGAGGCAATGCAGATATGGAAATGAAGTGCCTCGAAATACGTGCACACGGGCACGCAAACCGAGGCAATGCAGATATGGAAATGAAGTGCCTCGAAATACGTGCACACGGGCACGCAAACCGAGGCAATGCAGATATGGAAATGAAGTGCCTCGAAATACGTGCACACGGGCACGCAAACCGAGGCAATGCAGATATGGAAATGGAGTGCCTCGAAATGCGTGCACACGGGCACGCAAACCGAGGCGATGCAAAA